>JAMZEH010000022.1:5130000-5687500 GCA_024699665.1 Ostrea denselamellosa | reverse complement strand
AAAAAACATTTATACTAAAGTAACGCTCGACAATAAACCTTTGTAAAAAGGACACTTTCATTCATCTCTAATAGATTCCCATGCAAGGGTGTGATTATTTCAAGAATGCGTATCGGACATTCAAAATTGACACATTCTTACTTGCTAAACAGAGAAGTCAGCCGGGATGTATATCTGGCGACTGTCCTTTAGCTACATATCACATTCGTTTAGAATACGTCAGAGACTATTTCACAATGTGTATCCAATGCAAGAACTCTCTACAAATATGAATATCATATCATTATACAATTTTTACAAGAATGCAACTTCTACAGAATACATAATATACAGCTGTTTATATACAAGACATGATATGTATTATGTTTATCTGTGTACATAATTCAACTTTCGTGTCCGTCGGTTGGGACTTTAAAGGGTACCTCGTGTCACAAACCCCATGGCAAGCAATAGATCGTTTTCTTGATTTTCGAAAAAGAGTAGGCTCACTGAGAGCCGTCAGGGAATCTCCAAAACTCACTACAGAACACATTTCAGTTAGTTAACCGCTGTAAAATGGTCGAAATATTGCCAACATGACGTAAAATCCTAAACAATCAATCATTGATAGATTCTTGTAAGTGATTAGAAGGATACTTCCTTTTTCATTTATTGTTTTTATACTCTCTTTTACAGCGAAATGCGGCATGAAATCTTTCGAAACTTGGGACATTTGCGATGAAAAGTGCCCGAACAACTGCCAGTAAGTATTGTAATTGTAATTCAATAGATTTATATAGCGCTCTATTGACCTGCGTCTTCTAAAGCGCTTTTCAGATATTGCATGACCGAGTTTATTCATGAGCGTTAGCGAGATTGTTCAAAAGAAAATACATGTATATTGCCAAATTAAGAAACATTGTAACATCTATTGATAATATAACACCCGCTTAATGATAACAGCATTACTACATGTAATCATTGCGTGTCTGTCTCGCTGTCCGTCCGTCCGTCCGTCCGAACGTCCGGATATTTTCTAAGAGAGTAGTGCATAGATATTCCTGAACATTTGTACACCATAATTATTGATGAATATTGAGCTGTATCCTGTAACTTGTATTTGACTAACCGTTGTCTTTTTGGTCTTCATTTATGTAACATGCCCCTGTACGGATGACCTCCGCTAGGACAACTCTTGTTTAACATTGTTATAACATTGTTATCGTGTTATTAAATGGTCTTGTATGAATAAGCCGGGTTTTGTTAACACGTGTTATATCATTAACAGTTATTTAATTACTTACTTTAGCAAATCGGCTATGTACTGGGTATATCCAGAGAAAGATAATGTACAACAGATTTGTATGTGATTTCCAAAAATACTCAATCGCTTACTTTGCAGTTTTTGTTTAAGAATTAACTCTACTGATTTACAACACGTTCATTTTGACAATCACAACAAGTTATCTTTTTATTAAGTATTGATCAAGAATATTGATCGGTTGACAACAAAACTTATTTTTCTATTATACTTTACTTAAATCCGATTTGAATTTTATGAAATTTATTGCTTTCTACAGAGAGAATAAGTATGAGACAATGGTTACTGCATCTTCCTGGCCGTCAAACGCCTACAAGGTATGTTGTCACACACAGCTCAGTAAACATGCCGACTTAAACATCCAACGCCTACAAGGTATGTTGTCACACGGCTCAGTAAACATGTCGACTTAAACATCCAGCGCCTACAAGGTGTGTTGTCACACGGCTCAGTAAACATGCCGACTTAAACATAAGACGCCTACAAGGTATGTTGTCACACGGCTCAGTAAACATGCCGACTTAAATATAAAACGCCTACAAAGTATACAGACAGGTCGCGGTAGCTCAGTGGTAAAGTGTTCGCTTCCTAACCGGAAGGATGTGAATTGTGCCCTGCTTGTGCCATATCCGCGTCAAACCTAAGACGTCAACATAGGTGGTGATTGCTCCTTCGCCAAAACCACTCGCATTTAGAAGCGAGAACCATGGTTCTTTCGGATATGACCTTTAAAAAAACGGAGGAGCCGTGTCGTGGCAGGCGTTGGCATGTTAAAGATCCTTCTCTGTTACAGCACTGAGCGCTAAGTATAGGTCTAAATTTACGGTACCTCACCTACAACTGGTGACGTCTCAATATGAGTGAAAAATTCTCGACGGCACGTCAAACAAACAAACAAAAACAAGGTATGTTGTCACCAGGTCGAGTAAACACGCCTACCCACACATCAGACGCCTACAAGGTATGTTGTCACCAGGTTGAGTAAACACGCCTACCCACACATCAGACGCTTACAAGGTACGTTGTAACAAGTCTCGGTAAAAATTTACCTGATTGTAGGGAATTTACTGAAGGAGAGAAAGGAAAAGTTCATCAACAAATAGGTTTGCAAGATGCTTTATGACGACAATAATGTTCAGTTCTCGAGATTTCTACGTCTATGGGGACGAAATGAAGCCTTTATCATATATAACTCGTTGATTAATTTTGTCGTCGTTTGGAATTCATGATAAACCTAATACAATTAGAATCTCTTTCGTACAGAACTACCTCGAGTCTCGCATGAAAATGACAACAAGCGAGTTTATGGGAGAGGAGGATTCGAACAAAATGTAGGCATTTCCTGTCATTGTTTACGACGTCGGTGGTGTTTTCTTTTCAAATTATATTCTGATTGGACAGATAATTTTTATTGCAGAAATAAAATATAACGATAAATATTTTCATTATTATTTCAGTGGCAATAATTTGGTGAAACTAGAAATCTATTTTGCGGAAATGATGTATGAAAGCGTCGAATCGCAAAAGGGATACGAGGTGAGATTTTCCTTTCCCTTAAAATAATATGTAGAAATGGATACACACCTGTTCAGGGGGTCATTAATGTTTTGGCGAAACCATGTATCTAAATCGATCATGAATTGATACCAGCTATATGTGTATATGGATCAAAATGTCATGGCCCCATGGGGATCCGGGTTGTTAGAATAGATCCTCAGTATCCCTTGCTTATCGTAAGAGGCGACTAAATGGGGCGGTCCTTCGTATGAGATCGCAAAACCGAGGCCCCGTGTCACATCAGGTGTGGCACGATAAAGATCCTTCCCTTCTCAGAGGCCATAAGAGCCGAGCATAGGCCTAGATTTTGCAGCCCTTCACCGGCAATGGTGACGTCTTCATATAAGTGAAAAATTCTCGAGAGGGATATTATAAATCAATCAATCAATCAATCAAAATGGCATGCTGTCTAGGGCACAACTATCCTCTGTCTTCTCGCATGATGACCTCAATATGATATAACGATCGCAAACTGAGTAAATAAATAAAAAATAAATAAATGATAAATGTTTAGTCGGTACATATGTATATATAATGTACACACATTAATATCAAGGTTAAGCCATGGAAGCTCGAAAGCTAATTTCCAATGGGGTCCTTTAATGCAGGGATGTTGGTGCTAGGGGGTAATTTCCAGTGCTCGCCGATTCACCAAGACCATTACGTTATTGTCCTCAGATCCGGAGACGAGATGGTTATTCCCACTTTTATGCATCTCGAGATGTTACATTTACCGATTACAGCGTGTGCTCCTTATCTTATTGTTGTTTTGACTTAATATGTCACGTAAAGTTTATACCTGAAAGTTATGTTTGTCATTCATTTTGACGTCACAAATTCTTTTAAACACTTCAACCTTAATTACAATAACCAATCAAATTACACAGTACAAAGCAGTTGCATTAGAATTTATGACATACTAATTTTGATTTGTTCAAACAAAAGGTTACTTGTAGATAGTTTAGAAACTGACTACTATACATCGTTTCGTGGTTAAAACATCTTGCCATCGCATTTTCCCAGAAACCGATGGATGCATGCCTTTACTTCATCAGCTTTGCAATCATGAAGTTACCTTTACAAAAAAGGATCATATTTCACAAACAATTATTTTCTTTCTTGATGTATTTGACTGATATGTTTTTGCAGTCTATGAACCTGATTCTGATTGGCTAATTTGTTCTTTTCAGTCTATGAACCTGATTCTGATAGGCAAATTTTATATTTTCAGTCTATGAATCTGATTCTGATTGCCTAATTTATTCTTTTCAGTCTATGAACCTGATTTCGGACGTTGGGGGACAATTAGGACTGTGGCTTGGGTTGTCCGCCATCACTGTCGGTGAAATCGTGGAATTCGCGATGTCGCTATTCCGATTATGTACTGCAAAGTTCTTCTCAAAAAGACATCGCACTCAAGACTCCACTCCAATACAGGCGTTCACGCCTGCGTCATAACATCGCACTGAAGACTCCACTCCAATACCGGCGTTCACACCTGCGTCACAACATCATACTGTGAAAACAACATGTTATGTATTGTTTTATTGCAACAAAACCAGATTCAGATCTAAATTCCATATTCCCGAATTGAAGATCTGTAAAAAGAACAATCTAACCCTAGTTTCACAATCCAGTGTCACAGCCCTGTAACGTCGTTCAGTTACGACGAATCAATCCTAGCCACATTCCATTCATACAAAATGCCTGTGGATGTGTGCTTGTGCTTATTAGAGTCCATATCCAATTTTGAAATTCAAACAAACATTTCTTCATGAAATTGGGGTTCAGCTTTGTTGTAATTAAACATGATTTTACTGTGTGGTTGTTACGCCTGTTGCACACTGTTTTCGTCTACATATCACCTTTCAATTCACACAACGTGTTTAGGAAATCGATCGACCTTTTAAGATTCTGGATACTGTTTGTTACATACTTAATTGTTATTAGCTGCTGCAAATCTGAAGTTTCTGTTGTATATTTACGAGCCTTCGCTGCTGTAAATCTCCACGTTTCCATTACTGTAAAATTACAAGTTTTTGCTGCTGTAAATCTCCAAGCTCTAGGTGCTGTAAATCTCAAAGCGCTCGCTGCTGTTAAGTTTATGCTGCTGTAAATCGCCAAGCTCTAACTGCTGTAAATATCCATGCTTCCATTACTGTAAAAGTTCTAGCTTTTACTGTTGTAACTATGCACGCTTTCGCTGTTGTATATCTGCAAGCTTCCGTTGCTGTAAAATTCCAAGCTTTCGCTGATGTAAATCTCCAAGCATTCGCTGCTGTAACGTTAAATTTTCAATCTTCGCTTTACGTATTACAACGATGTAAATCATTCGAGATTTCTTTTTTTGATCCCTCAAAAATACGAAATCATTTGACTAGAAATATCAAGCTTATGACAAAAAAATGCCAGAAAAAGAGAAATGTCCAATTTTCTGCTATGTCAATTTCTTCCACCTCATCATAATTTTCATGCAGAACATGATCTTACACTGACCAGTCAATGTATGTGTATAGTGTATCTACAGATGTTTTTAAATCGTCATATTTTTTTAACATGGCATGTAAAGATACTCGAAGAATGTTACCACGGGCACCTGCAGTGTGGATAGCTTGTATAGATCTATGTACATACCCATCTACACTATGGAAAATAATACAAAAGTAATAATTTATCCAAAATATGTTATTTCCCCACCGATCATCTTCATCATAAGTTGTTCTGCATACTCAGTTTCTATTTCCGTAAGTTTGCAAGATAGGGTACGCAGCTAACTAATGTAAGGAAGGGGGGCTACCTGCTTTGAGGCCGATTCACGGGGTATAAACAACATCACCAAAGAAATTTCTACGATTTTCTCCTCAGGCATGTAGTTTTACTTGTGTCTTCCATCCAAATCTCTTGCCGTCAGTTTCTTTGTCGTGTTCTGCCGTTTATATCACGGACCAGAACTTTTATATCCATTGACAGGAAGTAATGACTTCACCTTTTGTATCGTATCATCTGATTGGTCATCTCGGAATTTTCGTAGCATTAAACAAAAATATACGAAAGACCTTTGTAAAACTTGTGAAAGATGTGTGTTTTAAAATCGAAAATGACTGAAAAAATGTCAACCAGATTATTTTATGTTAAAAAGTTTTAATCCATAACTTTATAATATTAATTATATGAGGATGATGTTCAATCAAAATCAATCAAGCTGAAGTGCTTATAAAGCCCTTTTTTGAAAAGAGAGCCATCCAATCATGTAATTGATGCCATGACCTCTTTTAAAGCTGTCAATGGACGTGAAAAATGGGGAGGTCTGGTGATATAAACGGCAGAACACGACAAATAGATTGATGACATGAGATTTGGATGGAAGACACAAGTAAAACTACATTCGCCTGAGGTGGAAAACGTAAACATTCCTTCAGTAAAGTTTTTTATACCCCGTAAATCGGCCTCGAAGCTCGTAGCCCCGTTTGCTTACATTATTTTGCTGCGTACCGTTACAAATATTAATAAGTCGCAAATGGTCATCTAAAACCTTATAAAAGTAGAAACTGACTATGCAGAATGATTTTTGAAGGACGGAAATCGCATATTGTGAATGAATTATTGATTCTAAATTTATTTTCCATTGTGTAGAAGGGGAGGGGTATGAAAACCAGATTTATACAGACTATCCACACTGTCAGTGTCTGTGTATGTTACAAGACAGACTTATTGTTATCTTGCGGTATAATATTCGATTTCTTTGGTTTATATGTTGATTGGTATTGACATACATGTGTCTTATAATCCAGTATAAAATTGCAGTGAACCCAACACATAATTGCTTGGCAAATTGTTAAACAATTAGAACAAAATAGTATCACATGGAGATACCGAAGTAACATAATGTATGGATCTAATTTCTAAATTACTAATTACTGAAATGCTTCAATTTAATAATCTTCAAGATCATGTGACATTTAGGAAAGCCACACAAACAAGGGCTAGTACAACAGCGAGTGTACATTACACTTGATTGTTATAGCTACTTGTTTCCCGGTGTAGACATACCCACGAACTTAAATCTTCATCTCACGAGGGAGAGTAAGTGAACTTGATTTTTTTTAAAACAAGAGGATTATCGACAATATTTTTTTTCACAAACCATGACCATTTTACCCATTCCAAATTCACCATTAATACTCGACGGACGAAGACGATTTGTAAACACAGTTTTCAGTTACATTTCTCTTGTTACAGGACGTCCCAAAATATTTGCAAAATCTTTTTTACCGTATTACTTTGTACAAAGCACATTTTGATATTGTTTTCCAAAAACACTGCTGTAATTCTGAATAAAAGATATGAAAAAAATTAGTATGGCGTTATGTGGTGTTTTGTTATGTTACCAGCATTCTTTCATTGCCATTTTTCTTGGTAGTAATTATAATGACAAGCACATGGTTTTGACACAATCTGAACAAACTGGAATATATCGTATAATACAAGAGAAGGGAACTAACAAGCCGTCATTAAATTCTAGATCTCAGAATTCTCAAAACGTCGGTATTACGTGTAATCGTGATAATGCCTTAAATGTTTTCTCAGTCGAAAACCAGAATTTTGTTATTTCTTGACATACATAACTCGTTTACCTGACTTCACAGAAACTTAAGAAGAAAGTCCAACTTTATGAATATCCGGTGAAGTTCCGCAGAACAAATAGTAATATTGCCCAATCGTTTAATTCTTTTTAAACTTCAACATTCAGTACCGAACGCTCATAATTATTTAAATATGGTAGGCACGTTTTGAACTCGGAGGCTAATAGTTGGTGAAAATGAATTTGATCACCCGAAACGGATCATCAAGAATCATTGAAATATTGTGAGGATGACCACAAGTAGTTATATTTTAAGAAGTAATCCCAAGATGGCCTGCAAAGAATGCGTAAAAATCAACGTAACGAAGGAAACTTACATGAAGAAAGTGGGGTAGGGTTAACTAATTCTCAAAAGCTGGATTTTTTGTGAAGTATCTGTGAAGTGAGGTAAATGATTTATGTCAAGAAAGAACAACATTCTGGCTTTCTACTGGAAAAAAAGATTAATATCGAAGAAGAAAGGTCCGTTCTCTCGTATTGTGCTGTTTATACCACTTTGTTCAGATTGTGTCAAAACTCTGTGGTTACAAGCACCTGTATACTGACAGTCACGGTCATCTTGTGGTTTAATACGGTAATTTATTTACAATCGGGGGGAGGGGGCATACTTCTATGAGTACTGCATTAACTCAATACGTTGAACTAATCCAATTAAAAATAGATGGTAGATACGTTCGGATACCTCCCATACATATTTTATAAAATATAGGAGCGGATCTAACATCAAATTTTAATTTGATTGACGTTGCAGCGTAAGTAATGGCTATTTCTTCGCCAACCATCCAGCATTAGAAGTAAACGTTGCGGGTCTTTCATAAATGATTTCATAAACGGAAGTCCCGTGTTATGGCAGGAGTAAGCACGAGGCAGCACACTATCACTACTTCGGCCCTGAACGCCTTGCTTAAGCCCCCGTGTCACGGCAGGTGTTGGCACGTTAAAGAACTCTCACTGCTATGGCCTCCGTGGCCGAGTGGTCAGAGCACTGCGCTCAAAATCACAAGGCCTCTCACCGCTAGTTTGCGCGGGTTCGATTCTCGCTCGCGGCGATGTATGCGAGAAAGTTGTCAGTTTACTTTTGGAAGGTCGGTGGTCTCTTCTCGGGTACATTGTATCTGGGTTCTCTCCTCCACCAATGAAAACTGGAAGCCACCAGATAACTGAAAAAATTGTTGAGTGTGGCGTAAAACAATAAACAATCAATCAATCAATCACTGCTATGGTCGTAAGCATAGGTCTAAATTTGAGCGGGCATTTGATGTGAACGTCAAGGATGTTTTGGATATGGCGTTAATCTAACCGTCTTAAAGCAAAAGTAGCTGTTTATTTGGGATTTTACGCCCTTTGAGAATTTTTCACTCGTACTGAGATGTGACCAGCTGCGAGTAAGGTAGCTTGAATTTAGACCGGTGATTAACACTTACTCCATAGCAGTGAGAGTTCTGTAACGTGCCAACACCTACCGTGATACGGGACCTCCTTTTTAAAGGTCATATTTGAAAGACCCGTGATTCTTATTTTAAATGCCGAGTGTTTGTGGAAAGAGCAAATACTAGCTTTGTTCACCGCTGAGGTTGGACTGGGCCATGAAACGAATGGGGCTCGAACTCACGATCTCCCGATCACTACGCGAATGCTCTACCATGAGCTACCGCGACTGGTAGAAGTCTCCCTGTATAAGGGAAGTAAGGAATGTGTATTGATAGTATTACATGAAACCAGAGTTGTTTCTCTTTAATCATTTGCAGTAGAGTTCCGAACATTCAATGTTAAAAGTATTGTGACCCTTTAATCTAGTGTGTCATATGTTTGTAGCTCTCGTTACAGTGAGAGAGAACTACACAGAACTGTTTCAAAATGAATAAATGCAATGACTACAAAACATGCAAGATGATTCGTTTCATTTTACTATGGATGGATTCCACATTCTTTCTAAAGATAACTTCGGAATCCAATTTCAAATAAAAATCATTCCTAATAAGTTTAACAGGAGGGAGACACCGTAAGTAACATATAAAAGGATGAAATATGAAGCTCGTGTCGTTGTTACAACCTAACTTAACTCACAACGTTGTGTACGTTGAAAATTGTTGAATTTGTTCAACACACTTAGTGTTAAATTCGTTCAAGACACTTCAAATACTTTTAGTTTTTTCCCCGCGGAATCGAAGATTCGGGGGCATATAGTTTTTGGTCCGTCTGTCTGTCTGTGTCTATCCATCTGTCTGTCTGAGGCAAAACCTTAAACCTTGGTCATGTCTTTTACAACATAAGAGGTAGACCTTTCATATTTGGTATGTGTATTTCTTGTGGCAAGAACTTTCCATTAACCTGGTGACCTCTACATTGACCATTGACCTACTTTTAGAAAATTCGAATTTTAGCCATATCTTTCAAACAAAAGAGGTACTGCTTTTATATTTAGCATGTTCATTTCTTGTGAGAACACCTTTCAAACAATACCAGATTTGTTGATCTCGTTGCCTTGACATTGACCATTGACCTAGTTCTTTTTTAACTTTAACCTTGGTTATATCTTTAACACTTTAAGAGGTAGACCTTTCATATTTGATATGTGTATTCCTTGTGGCAAGGTTTTTTCATTGGCACAAAAGTCTTTGACATGATGACCTTTACAAATGTTACAGTTCCACATTGTTGTAACCCGGGGGCATCAGACACCTTGTTAGCCTTATTTTTGCATTAATTTATTTATGTGGTTCCTTTGTTGTTGTTGTTGTATTATATGAGACTAGCCTATGGCCGTAAGATTTTTTATTTTCTAAGTTTTAATCTATTTAAAAAAAACTTTATATGCGCCACTAGATTCAATTACATTGCTAACATGACAAGCTGTTCCCTCGCCAACAGGTCATGTGTTTCCCAGCCAGTAAGACACGTGGTTCCTGCCAGTAAGACACGTCTTTCCCAGCCATTAAGACACGTCTTTCCCAGCCATTAAGACACGTCTTTCCCAGACATTAAGACAAGTCTTTCCCAGCCATTAAGACACGTGGTTCCTGTCAGTAAGACACGTCTTTCCCAGCCATTAAGACACGTCTTTCCCAGACATTAAGACAAGTCTTTCCCAGACATTAAGACACATCTTTCCCAGCCATTAGGACACGTGGTTCCCTTACCATAAGGTCGTGTGGTTCCAACATAAGACAAATTAGCACCACCTTTTAATATGCATTACTTCCGCCAGCTACCATAAAATTTGAAATGACTTCCCCTCTCTGCTTTGAGAATCCACTTAGCGTGGGCAGTTACCGGAACCAATCCACGTCTCCGGAGTTATGCCAAATAACCAGATAACACGCAGTCTGATCTGTAGATACACAATGTTTACGATGGTCATTTTCAATACCTTACATTTAGATGGAGTACATTTCATGAAGGTAGATTTACCAAAACACTTTTCCCTTTCAATATGACAGCCAGTTGATCAGGGGGTAAAACGTTATCTAGATGAAAATAAATGAAGGTATTTCTGTACTACGTGACTGAAGTTTATATGAATTAGTGATCGTTTATTTTTATTTGTGTGATTTATACTGATATTTGGGTATAAAAGTCATGTAAACAAACTCGAACGCAACATCTTTCATAGAAACCATTCTTTTAATATAATATTCAAATACTCGTCCATGAACAATATAATGCTCGGTTGTGAAACAATATGATGCTTGTCCGTGAAACAATATAATGAAACTCGGGATTTACATTAACCCGGATTATCGTTCATCACAAGAGTTATTTTTCATCAGAATTGGTATATGTATAATATGCGGTTTTAGTTTTCGATATACTTAAAACTGTTACGGGAAGGGAGAAAGGGCAACGGACCAGACAGCGATTCGAACCGGGGCCTCCTGAATTGTTTAGTTAAGTGGTCTACTAACTGAGTTAACTGGCCACCGGGCAATCGAACCCGGTTGACCGCCACATTTCTCCCTTCTTAATTGTCTTCGTCCTCGAAGACGCAGAACCCTTGGCAGGCATTTTCACCTGTCAGTTCCAGGAGCTGGTCTGCGGCACCAAATGTAACAGAAAGGTGGAAAATGCAACGGGCCAGATCGCTATTCGAACCCGGGCCCCCTGAATAATCTCTAGTCAAGTGTTCTACCAAATATATCTGGCCACCAGCGATTGAACCCCGTCTGACCGGTTCAGAACATTGGTAGTTAAACATGAATTGGAGTTCAATGAATTGGTAGGGACTGCTTTATAATTTAAGGATGCCCAGTTCTTCTGACACTATATGAAGGTTCGAAAAAAGCGCATTATATCTTTGTTAATACCATGCAGTTGCTCCGAAAATCATCATTCTAGCTATAAGTAAGTTTCTGTCCAATGTAAATAAATTACATAGATATGTGTGCGTCCCTCTCCAAAATAAAAACGACCAATTAGATAGAACTTTTGTAAAGGTCATAAGTATTAACACTAAACACACACATTGCTAATTCTTAGCACGAGGGCGAGTGAATAAGTAACCAGCCTAACCCATTTCCGATTGACCGAGACACTCATGATTTTCATGCCTTGCTTCAATACATGTTTTATACCTGGGTACAAATTGCACGCGTATCGAGTCATTCTTTAATAAGATATTGAATGAGAAGGCTAAGATAACCAACAATATTCAATCTCGTAATTCCTATAGAATATCAAACATGGCTAGTGATGCAAAGGTATGCTTTTCATTTAAAGTTGAGTACCGTGCTGTAATTCGGTACTTGTATTTAACCGGCAAGACAGGTGTAGGGAAATTCAAACGCGGTAGAATGTCTTTAAAAGATGAAGTCAAGTCTGGAATCCCACTAGATACCAACGACGAAGAAATGTGTAACAAAGTTCGGTATCTGGTATACTGTGATAGGCGAATTCAGTTGGAGGTAATAGTGCTAGCATTAAGCATTTCATTTTGTAGCGTTTCAACAATCTTACATGATCGTTTAGGTATGCGGAAGCTAACAGCCCGTAGGGTCCCCAAATCCCTTAGCGATGAGCAAATGGCAACCAGGGCATCAATATACAGCGACTTGTTGAAGCGTATTAGGTCAGAAAAGTATTTTCGTTTGAGATGAGACTTGGGTTCATTATTATGAGCCAGAGAATAAAGCTCAGAGTCGTCAGTGGGTAGGCCCAGGGTCCCCGAAGCCAAAGAAGTTCATGACGCAACCATCTGCTGGCAAGGGGATGACCACAGTATTTTGGGACGTAATAGGCGTTATTATGTTGGACTTTTTACCCAAGAGAAGTACAACTTGAGAGTACAATGCAAACTTACTAGGCAAGCTGAGAATCGCAAACCGTGCAAAATGCCGAGGCAAACTCTTTAAAGGTGTTTTGCTGCAACAGAACAACGTGAGAGTCCACAATTGCAAAGTTGCAATGGATACTGTAGAGCGAAACGGGTATTGATTAATATCACATCCTATCTATTCGCCTGACCTAGCTCCTAGAAACTTCTTCCTATTTCCAAACTCTAAAAAGGATATCCGTGGACGTCATTTCCGGTTTGAAGAAGAAGTCGTGACGGCAGTTGAAGAGTGGTAAATGGAAAGAACCCTGAATTTTTCAGATCTGGGCTGATGGCACTTCAACACCCCGTTGGTCTAAGTGCATCACACTAGAGGGCAATTACATCGAAAAAGAAGAGGTGGATCCCAACCGGAAATAAGTTCGGCTGGTTACTTATTAACTCGCCCTCGTAGAATACAGTCAAATTACATTCGTACACAGTCAGGAGAACCGAGGGTTGTATTCAGTCTAATTAGAATTGAAATTTGAGAAATTTGCAATACAGTATTGCGTTTAATTAGTACTATAAAACTTGGAAAAAAAAACCCATTATTTTCTACTTTCTCATGACCTCTTCTAAATGTTAACAATTTATGAAGTAAATAAATTTTCCGCTTAGACATTCGAAATTCAGACTATTCATTAAAATCCATCAATAAGTTAATTGGGAGAAAAAAATCAGCATTAATTTAGATAACAATGACGTACTTTCAACAAGTATTTGTTTGACCTGATTTTTACTGTTTGACTAGCGGTCAGACGCGTTTGATCGTTTTAACCTCTGGGACTTTTCCTTTATGAACTATTGTCAATCAAATCAGACTTAGACTAGGAATAGATAAATAAATTCCACGAATATGCTCCATACCATGTGATGTATAAACTGTTTCACTAAGGAGAGAAATTAACAAGTCTAATTAAATTGCATGGAGTGTATCGAGAGGGGAGCGTAAATTTACAAGTCTAATTTTGATTAGATGGTGTTTTGCAATTATTTTCATTCTTGCTGTTTCTTGGGAGTACATGTGGGAAGTTCACTTCATCTTTCAATTAATCGATTGCAGAATTCATAATTACATGACAGCACTGGATCTTTTGATGGCCATCGATGCCTGTCTTGATGATGTAGGTCAACAGCTCTGTAAAGCTTGTTTTCGAATGATGTACAACACTTGCCCTCTAAAACCTAGCCTAGCGATATCTATCTATAATAATCTATTTAACTTTAATTTTCCATTTTCACTGATGCATTTTGAGACACCCACAGGTACGATTACTACTATTTTTACGAGGTAGAAATCGATGTGACAGGTGAATTAATGTTTTGAAAGAAAACGAAACAGCAGCCATCTGTGAGCTCTGAAATACTATAGACACTTTTATTTCGCGAGACCTTAATTTCGCTTGGATACAGTGATGTATTTATTCCTAAAACACGACTTCCGCAAATCCCTTATTGCTGAAATCTATATGTAAAGATGACGATAACTCACAGTATTCAATCTCGTAATTCCTGTAACAAAAACAAATCAGAGAGATGGGCAAACACGGACCCCTAGACATACCAGAGGTGGGATCAGGTGTCTTGGAGGAGTAAGCATTCCCTGTCGACGGCCACACACGCCGTGAGCCTTACATCCCGGTCAGGTAAACGGAATAATCCGTAGTCAGAATCGGTGTGCTAAGAACGGCCTAACAATTGGTATGAAACACGTCAGACAGCATTTAACCTAATGGAAAGTTGTAATGGCAAACTGGATCGTTATGAAGACCGTAAAATATTAATTAAAACAAGAACCGCAACTGACCATAGTATTTCTAACATCACATGGGGAAATTGTATTGCACAGCAAATGGGTTCTTAAACAGATTGATGGAAAAAGATAAAGACTAGGACTGACCCAATCAACCAAAGAAAATAATGGAATCATTCGACTTGGAGAAAATGTCAATTTGCCTCCACACTATTCTTGTAATACTAAATTTGCTGTTGGTATCGACGAGCAGTTCATTATGTCTTCCTTGCAATCGTATTTCACCACCGGCTCAAGATTGATAGCGTTGGATTTCACTCTGCCAACTAAAGAGTGTGTAACTTAAAAATATGGAATGTCAGAAAAATTACGTCTTCATCACTTCGCTGTGCTCCAAAGACTGCCAATAAGGGATTTCAATTTTGTACCTAATACCTTGTCAGAATGGATAAAAAGTATAGGAGGAATATTAAAATTCCGTATTAGATATGTCAAAACAAAAATGCGTACCATCTATCCTTCTCTGTTTAGTAAACCAGAAGTGATAAAAGTTAGGTAGGTTACATGAGAAATGTTTTGGTTCCAGCTGACAAAGCTTGCAACAACATTTATTTGATTGTAAGGCTCATAATTACAGCTGCATTATAAACGAACTTGGCATTAATTTCACATTTAGTAATCGCAGTTATACTCCAGCTGCCCCTTCAAAAGATGACATTCTGCAAAATCATGCTTCAGTTTTAAACACATATAATATCCCAGTCAATCGAATGGATGAATATACGGTACCGTACCTATAGCGAATTCCCAAACTCCATAAAAACCTTTACCAAGATACATTGCTGGATTCAGTACATCTTCTAGAAAGTTCCTATCTTTGCTCCCCACGAAAATAGTAACTGTTGTGAAGGAGAAACTTCTAACGTTCTGTGGCACTACATATGCCAGAAGTGGTTTAAATCAAACGAGGAGTCTAAAAAATTCTAATTAACTTTCAGTAAATTTGAAATCGTAAAATTTTTCTCAACAACATTAAAACGTATGACTTTACAACACTTTCCACAACCATACCTCACTATAAATTAAAGACTAGATTTTGACATTATATTCGTAGTCTTTGGTGACGGATCTTCCAACAGTCTTTTGAATTCCCATGGACAGGAATTGTGCTCCTTTGTTAGATGACCTGTTTTTATATTCTTATGAAGCAGAATTCATTCAAAAGTTCTACCTGAGAAGAATTATTTATACATTTAGATATATCGACGACCTTTTATTTTTTTTTAAACAATGATCATTTTCATTCATATGATTATTCAATATAGCCCAGTGAACATGAAATACAGACACCATAGAGTCTTCCACATCTGCTTCGTACTTAGATATTTTTATTGAAAATAGATGCTGGCGGCAAACTATCAATTTAATTTTTTGACAATCGGGATGTTTTCAACTTCTCCATCGTCGACTTCCCTTATCTGTTTAGCAATATTCCTTTATCACCGGCATATACTGTTTATACCTCTCAAATGATTCGATACGCAAGAGCTTGTTCTGCATATGATCAGTTTTTAAATCGAAACAGTCTACTGACAAAGTTGATGTTACAAGAGTTTGTACAGTCTCGTCTAAAGTCAGCATTTCGCAAATTCTATGGTCGTAATAACGATCTAGTTTGCCAATACAACCTTCCATTATGCCAAATGCTGTGTGACGTGTTTCATACCAATTGTTATGTCATTCTTGGCACACAGACTCTGACTGCGGATCACTCCGTTTACCTGATCAAGATATAGGACTCACGCTGGGTGTGATCGGTCGACAAGGGATGCTTACTTCTCTTATGCACCTGTTCCCACCTCTGGTATATCCAGGGGTCCGTGTTTGCCTATCTCTCTGATTTGTATTTTCTATAGGGATTACGAGATTGAGTGATATTTGTTTTCGTAGTCTTTTCGTGTACTAATAAACACTTCGCTCAAATTTTTGACAACCACATCTAAAGTAAAGGAACACATTACCTGGATCTGTTGGCCATGTGAACACTCAGAGAATCACACTACCAACTGGCTTCTGAGTGTGTCATCACCGCACACTTGTACCGCATCACTCGACAAGGGGACAATACTCATACATTAGGCTATGGAATCCGAGGTTCATTGTTCTATATCTTACTACCAACTTTTGTTTGTTTTCTTTGATTTACATCTATTCGAGAATTTTCGACTTGTATTAAGACGTCACCCTGTAGATGAAGTATCACAAATTTAAGACTTATGCTTAAGTCAAGGGTCGTGGCAATGGGAGTTCTTTAATGTGTCAACGTCTGCGACAGGGAATTTCCGTTTTTGAGATCATTTCCGAAAGACCCAGCATTCTTTGCCTTTGGCGAAGGAGCGATCACTACTTGTGATTAACAAAAATGTTGCAGCACTTCACCGGCAATAGTGACGTCTCCATACGAGTGAAAAATTCTCGATAGAGACGTTAAACAATATACAACCAACAACGTCACAATCGGACAACTTGTCAATAATAGGATTGATTAATGGATTTTGTGTTGTTTATCGTCCCTCTTGAGAATCTTTTACTCATATGGAAACGTCATTACTGCCGGTGAAGGGTTGCAAATTTAGGCCTTTGCATGGCGTTTACGGCCTTTGAGCAGTGGTAATCTTTATGGTGTCATATATACTGTGACATGGGACCTCGGGTTTTGCAGTCTCATCCGAAGTACCGCCCCATTTAGTCGCCTCTTACGACAAGCATGAAGTACTGGGGACCTATTATAACCCTGTCTAACTTTGTAATACTACAGCTGGTGACGTCTCAATATGAGAGAAAATTTCTTAGATGGACATAAAACAAACAAACAATCCATTTATTTTAAAACTTTGTGATACTACAGCTGGTGACGTCTCAATATGAGAGAAAATTTCTTAGATGGACATAAAACAAACAAACAATCCATTTATTTTAAAACTTTGTGTGCTGTCATTCATCTACGCCTTTCCTATAGAATGGGGTCGAATTTGGTCAAATTCCTATAGAAACCTGCAGACGGAATTACGAAATTGAATACTGTTAGTTATCGTTGCCTTTTCATGCTCTTGTGGCGCAATGATTTCTTCTCGGTATTTGCCTCTTTAAGTGATTTCATTTTGTCTATTTTCACAGTTGAAGTGAGACAATAGTTCTGGCAGTTCATGAGACGTTCATACGGTCGCCAAAGCCTTGGAAGTCTATCTGATATAGTCTAGTCCAACCTGAATATAGACAACTCATCAAGAGTCCTATATGAAGTATTTGCCACTATACCTATGGTTGCTCCTCATAAATAGGGCTATTTGTTTTCTTGTTTTCTTTACAAATGTGGATTGATTGTTCTCGTAACAAATGGGTATATGGATGATTGATTGATTATTTATTGCTTTCCGCCACACTCAACAATTTTTCAGTTATCTGGTGGCGTCCAGTTTTAGTTGGTGGAGGAGAGAACCCAGATACAATGTACCTGGGAAGAGACCACCGACCTTCCGCAAGTAAACTGGCAAACTTGCTCAGATAACGCCGCTGCCGAGATTCGAACACGCGCCGACAGAGGTTAGAGGCTCTGTGATTTTGAGCCCGATGCTCTAACCACTCGGCCACGGAGGCCCCCGGTATATGGATGATTGTTAAATATGTCAATGGAGGTCAGGCGTTCAAACAGTCTGTTAGAATTTTCATAGACACAAATTGTGCTCCTTTATTACATGTAGATGATTTTGTATTCTTATGGTGCAGAGACTTCAAACATGAGAAAAAATCTCTTACTGTGGTCTTCTGTTCGACAATTAGATAAATCGACGACATGTTATCTATCAACCATATTCACTTTCATTCAAATACCCCAGTGATCTCGAAATAAAAGACACCACATAGTCTTCTATATCTGCTTCACATTTGGATATTTTACTGAACATAAACGTTAACAGCAAACTAATAAGAGAACTGAAGCAAAACGGGGTGACTTCAGTTTCTCCATCATCGAATTCCCATATTCATATACTATATACTTCATTTGTTGAACTGTAAAAGACTACCACCAAGTACGTTACATGGGTTTCAACGGTCTGTTATCCCGGTATTTCGCAAATTTTATGGTTGTTATAACGATCTACGGGACTGTACATGTGTGGGACGAGGATGAGTAGTTGTGTAACATTGCGCTTTGTATCCAAGAAGGAAAAACAGTATTAATTTTGGGTCAAAAGGTCAAGATCACTACAGGTCTCTACATAGAAAAAGCTTGTAGACAATCTAGAGGCCAAATGCTTTTGTTTCATTGACTTGATACTTCACATGTAGTTTTGTAGTCAAAGAGGAAGAAACCTATTTATGTTAGGTTCAAAAGGTCAAAGTTACTACTGAACTTTATAAGAAAAGGTTGTCTATATAATGATGATAATAAAGTCTTTATTTTTCCAGGATTACATATTTAGTAATAATGCTAGTTTTCCGTATGGTCCTACATAAACTCTAGAGGCCACACTTTGGTTCGATTAATTTGATACTTCATATGTAGGTTTGCTATCAAGACAGGAAAACTCTTATTGATTTTTTTTGGGGGGGCGGGCGGGGGGGGGGGGGGGGGGGGGCAGGGTTACTTCGGGCTATCGAAAAAGGTTGTAGACACTCAATGCAAGGTGGTTTGCCCCGCCTTGCAAATTTCTTGTTTATTACTTCTATGTTTATAAACGGGTTATGCGATTGCTTGTTTAAATATTTGATTCTTCGTAATTGTAGACTAGTGTGAAATATGATACCATGTGGAACTCCAAAGCAAAATTTTGAAAGATTACCAGTTTTAACGACTTCATCCGTTGAACTAACCAGACAGAGGACGAGTTCTAAAGGGAAAAAGAATATGTATATATACAATTGTAGTTTTGTCACGATATCGTACTTTCGTTTAAAATATTGTCATGCATATACATTATTTATCCGTAAGGAAACTGGACACTGTTGTCTGCCGTGTTTCATACAAACTGTTATGCTATTCTTGGCACATTAATTCTGACTGCGGATTACTCCGTTTACCAGATCAAAATGTAGGGCTCACGGCGGGTGTGACCGGTTGACAGGGGATGCTTACTCTTCCTAGGCACCTGACCCCACCTCTGGTATGTCCAGGAGTCCGTATTTGCCCATCTCTCTGATTTCTATTTTCTATGGGAGTGAGTACTATTCTTTATCTTAACCTTTTCATATTCAAAATAAATAAATAAGTAAATAAAATAAATATTGATAATAGTTCCAGCATGCACTATAATTACTTATTGTATATCAATGGTGGATATTCTCCCCTGGATCATACGTACTGATCTAAAGTAGAATCTTCATATTTTTTTTTGAAATTCAATAAAACAAAGTGTTGAAATTGAAATGTTTCACATTACCCTGTCAATTTCTATGGAATTGATATATTGCA
Source organism: Ostrea denselamellosa (assembly GCA_024699665.1). Taxonomy (NCBI): domain Eukaryota; kingdom Metazoa; phylum Mollusca; class Bivalvia; order Ostreida; family Ostreidae; genus Ostrea; species Ostrea denselamellosa. Next base: position 5,667,464 of record JAMZEH010000022.1, on the reverse strand, counting down.
TGCATTTGTAATTGATTTACATCGCGGGGGAAAAAAATATGATAATTGTTATTTTCCTCTTCTACCCTCACAAGATATTAAAAACAATAATGTCCTTTTTTCTTTAGAGAAAATAATATGGCATTTTTAGATTTGAGAGTTTATTCTAATTGATTTGTTTAGATTCCTCATCAGAAATATCCTTTAGAGCCCGCCTTTTTTCATATAAGAAATCCGTATCGATGTAGTCCTGATCTCTCGCGGCTGTCCTGCCCGTAGTTTATTAGAAAACAATATACTTCTTTCCAGTTCTTATTAAACGCGATAAAAACAAGGAGGGAGTTCAAAGTACTGTAGCACTTGTATGTATAATCATACAACACGATTTGGCTGGGCTAAACACTGGCATTTGATGCTCCAAATCCAACAATTACAAGACAGTGAGGGTTCTTTAATGTGTCACTCCCGTTTCAAGGTCGTATCTGAAAGACCTATGATTCTCACTTCTAAATGCCGAACGTTTGGCGAAGAAGCAATCACTACCTATATTTACGTCTTGGGTTTGTTTTTACATATGGAGCGAGCGGGGCTCGACCTCATGACCTCTCATTTACGAAGCGAACGCTCTACCACTGAATTACAACGACTGGTCATGCTGATAATTAGGGAATGACTCGCAACAGCCGAGACAGATTCAGATAAATGTTTTGCCAGTATGGGCATTTTTTTTGGGGGGGGTTGATTTTGTAAATGAATTACTAACATTAACGTGACATTACGAGACAAAAAAACATTAAACCCATGGCCTATAGTTAAAGAAACATTAAATCTTTACTGCATCTACAAATCATATGAGAAACATTGGAGATAGATATATCCTACCCACGTAACTCTAGTTGTATTCGGCGTGCCTGCACGTCAATCGTGGTCATTATCTTCCATTAAAATCTTGCTGTGGTAATAAACATTCAAATATGCTTGATTTTCTAAACTTTCTACCTTTATCGCTTGTATTTATGGAAATATCTTACGCGAATATCATACCCAATCAAAATTTTCGAGACATATATTTTGCTCTAAACTGTTTATATTTACATGTGAAATCACAATTTTGGTGCCAAGACACACACAGTGGTTTCCACTTTTAACATTTATTTGCTAAATAAATAAATAGCCATAGTCCCTCCACAGTGTTTTATATAAAAAGCTGTCCGACTTTCATCAATTATTATCTATATAATTTGCATTCAAATTTTTAATGTATTTTTTAAAAAAAGATATCTACCGTATTTCTCACCTGAGCCTACTTGAAGCTAGATCACACACACACACACATACACACACACACACACACACACACACGCGCGCGCGCGCGCGCGCGCACGAAACCGTTCATATAAGACCCTGGTATTTGATATATTTGGAAGGGTTGATAAAATTCAGATAAACAGGCCACTATCTGCACTATGTGAGAATGAATTTAAACATTCACTTATAGTTCTTTAGAGTGCTTCCATATTAAATTACCCCTATTGTAACCTCACCATGTGTTGCTTCTAATGAAATAATGATTAAATTTTCTTCAGAAAACTTGATGACGATTGGCTGCGCGGAATACAATTAGCCGATTGAAAGGTCAGTAGTTAAGGTGTCACGAATCTAAAAGCCCAGGGTGTCACGAATCTAAAAGCACAGGGTGACAGGTGTCACGAATCCAAAAGCCCAGGGTGACAGGTGTCACGAATCCAAAAGCCCAGGGTAACAGGTGACTCGAATCTAAAGCCCAGGGTGACAGGTGACACGAATCTAAAATCCCAGGGTAACAGGTGACACGAATCTAAAAGCCCAGGGTGACAGATGTCACGAATCTAAAAGCCCAGGGTGACAGGTGTCACGAATCTAAAAGCCCGGGGTGACAGGTGTCGGGTTTTACTTGTGTTACTTGTCCCAAATACACGTAAGCATTCATTGTTACAGCGGTATCCAAGTAGTGAGAATAAAGTTAAATGTTACTACACCCCTCCCGAACTCCTTGTCTTGGTGTTTTCGTTCACCTGCGCTGCACGGATAGTGACGTCACAACACTTACCAACACCCCCCCCCCCCCCAGTTGTGGTTCGTACCTCATGCACACTCCTGTCAAAAATGTTCAAATTCTGAAATTCCCAAAATTCCTTTTCAACATGTGAAACTTTGTCTATAAACTATACAATATTAGTCCGCGAAAACATTGCCTAAAATAGTCTGCAAAGAATCCCTCTGAGAGTACTTCGTAAATGATTTCTTCTAAAAGTAATCGCGCACTTCATGGTGGAGCGAATCTCAACATACTTGGCATGTTGTATTTCACAGCATAAAGATATACTAAACCGCAAAAGAAACTTCATCCTTTTTAAACATGTGATTGAAATAAATCTCTTTCACGAAAAATAAGCAAACCATTATCAAACTACACACTCCAAGATGGTTTTGGCGTTGTTATCGGTTAAGTGTTTTACTACTGTATATTGCCCAAATGCGACCATTGTCATGTCTTTTGTGTTTTCTGCATGATGTCTCCATGCTTTACATGAAAAAGCATGCCTTGTTCACCTGAAGAGCCCTTTATAAGGCAGACATTTAAAAAAAGCACCACACATTACCAAGTTGAGTGGAAGACTTCTTTGAAAAGATGTCACGTCTATCTCAACAGCAATGAGGGATCACCATTGGGATGTTGCGGGTCGGATTAACAGCAGCTGTGGTAGCAAGGCACTTGGGTTGTCATGTAACAAGATTCATGGCAAGGCATCGTCAGACCGGAAATGTTCAGGACTGACCACGTTCACGACATCCGCGTGTTACAACGCCAGCCCAAGATCGTCACATCCGGGTCACTTATCTGCGGAACCGACAACAAAGAGCAACACAGACGGCTGAAACCATTCAAGGGCCACGTCGTCACATCTCTGCAGACACAGTTCATCGTCGACTAAAGGCAGAGGGATCAGATATTGCCGTCCTTATGTTGGACGTATTCTATCGCAACGTTACCGCCCACAACGTTTACAGAAGACCCAACAACAGCAGCGTTGGGGACGTCAACAATGGCAACAAGTGTTGTTTCTGATGAGTCGAGATTCAACATGTACCACGCAGACGATAGATTACGAATATGGAGATAACGTAATGAAAATTACGCGGACTGCTGCATTGTGGAGGCTGACTGTTGGAGAGGAAGAAGCCTAACAGTCTGGGGCGGATTCAGCTACCACCACAGAACATGTCTTCGTGTGTTTCGTCAATGTGTGACTGCAGTCGTCTACAGAGATCAAGTCCTCCAACAACACGTTGCACCATTATTCCAGGCCCAGCGTCAGCTCTACATTTTTCAACAGGACAATGCTCGTCCTCACACTCCACAGGTCTCTATGAACTTCCTCAGAATCAGCAACATTGCTCTACTGCCCTGACCCTCTCTGTCCCCGGATATGGTACCGATCGAACATTTGTGGAACGAAATTGGAAGATGCATACATATAGCTGGTCAATCTCGAAACCTGAGAGATTTGGAAGCCATATTGATTCGGGAGTGGAACCAACTTCCACAAACCTTTTTCCAGAGACTTGTTGACTCAATGCGACGCCGTTGTACTGCCTGTATTGCTGCGAAAAGAAGTCACACACGCTACTGATTGAGAGACTCTTTCGTGACATTTTTTTGGTGTTGGGGTGGGGTGCTTACATGTGTATTTTCAGTTAACTTGAGTGTTGTTTTCACCAGAGATTACGACGGAACGCATCAACAATCATTTATCTGGGTTTTTTTTATTTAGTTCCGATTTCATATTACATAGCACGGAATATATGACCATTTGCAAATCATATTGCGTTTCTTTTGCGGTTCAGTAGATAAACTAAAACACACTGTACGATTGGTTCTCAAATTTCGTAAACCAGATACGTTAAGGTGCAAGGAACGACAACTCTATGCAGAAATTGTCGTCCTCTCAGTAATCCCTACTTGGAAGATCGAAATCACTACAGTAATGACCTTACTAGATAAGTGGGGATTCCGGGCGGAGATTCTGGTTTCATCTTTTGTTTGTTAACGCTTACGTCCTACTCGAGATTTCTCTTTTCATCAAAAGTTGAAGATAACGAACAGTAATCAATCTCTTACTTCCTCCGTTTGCCTGATCAAGATATGGGGAAAAGGCTACGATAACTAATCTCGTAACTCATATACAAAGTACAAATCAGATAGATGGACAAAGATGGACCCCTGGACATACCAGAGTTGGAATCAGGTTCCTAGGAGGAGTAAGCATCCCATGTTGACCGGTCAAACCCGCCGTGAGCCCTACATCTCCATCAGGTAAATGCAGCAATCTGCTGTCAAAATCAGTGCACCAAAAACGATCTAACAATTGGTTTGAAACACGTCAGACAGAATATTACCTAATGGAAAGTTGTACTGGCAAATTAGATCCTTATAACGACCAAAAACTGCAAAATGCTGACTTTAGACGAGACGACATATGAATGAAAATGGTCATTGTTAATAGATAAAACGTCGTCGATCTATCTAAATGTCCAAATGAATGCCAAAGCAAGAGATTTTTACTTCTCATGTAGAAGTTATTGAATGAATTCTGCTTCAAAAGAATATAAAAACATGTCAGCTAACAAACGAGCACAATTCGTGCGCATGGCAATTCCAACAGACTATTGGAAGGCCTGATCACCTAAGGCTGTGAAGATATTGTCAATGAGGAACTCTAGTATCTTATTGATATCAACTGAAGGGTACTAGTACATGGTGTCAGAGTGGTTTTTAACAAAATAATTTTTTAGATGACCGATCACTAGATATGAATATTTTCTTTATCAGTTTTGTTGACGAAGCAACTGTCTATGATGCTAAAAAGTCTAGTCTTTAGTTTACCGTGAGGTATGGTAGTGTAAAGTGCTGTAAAATCATACGTCTTAATGTTGTTAATTTGAGAAAAGTTTGGTGATTTCACTAAAAGTTCTTTAAAATTTTTAAGAATTTACATTTGATTTAGGGCTTACGCTGGGTGTGATCGGTCGACAAGGGATGCTTACTCCTCCCAGGCACCTGATACCACCTCTGGTATGTTCAGGAGTCCATGATTGCCCATCTCTCTGATTTGTATTTTCTATAGGAATTTCGAGATTGAATACTGTTCGTTATCTTAGCCTTTATATACGTCAGGCAACATTTGACCCAATGACAGGTTGTATTAGCAAACCAGATCGTTGTAACAATCATAGAATTTGCGAAATGCTTACTTAAAACAGATTGCTGAAACCTCTGTCCATCAACTTGTTTGTAAGTAGGCAGCGTCGATTTAAAAACTGATCATGCACAGAACAAGCCCTTGCATATCGACTCAGTTGAGAGACATAAACACCATATGCAGGTGATAATGGGATGTTGCTACAAAAATATGGGTAGTTGGCGATGGAGAAGCTGACGTCATCCCGTTTGTCATAAAGTTGAGTAAGTAGTGTGCCATTAACATCTATTTCTAATAAAAAGTACGAACGTGATGTGGAAGACTCCTTGGTGTCTTATTTCGAGTTCATATTGTGGGATATATCGAATCGACATTTGTTGTAAATAGACAAAACGTCGTCCATATATCTAAATGTCGAGTTGAAGTCACAGCAATTTTGTTTCCTTCCCATGTAGAAGCTTTTGAATAAACTCTGCCTTGTAAAAATATAAAAGCAGGTCAGCTAATGAAGAAGTACAAATCGTATCCATGGGAATTTCAACAGACTATTGGAAGACCTAATCAAGAAAGACTACGACAATTTTGTCCATGAGGAACTCGAGCACCTTTTTCATATCAATTTTAGGGTACTTTTGCGTACAATCAGAGTGGTGTTTAAAAAGTAATATTTGAATGACTGATCACTAGATATAACTATTGTAGTAATGAAGGAGTTTCACGCCCCTATTAGCAATAGATAATGTGTATGATTGGCCGTGAATGTGCTTTGAGCAGGAACAATGATCTCTTTACATACCACAGATATTCTTATCACTGGATGTGCTCCAGACAGAGAGAAACAACAGAAATCAGAATATTGAATTTATATATATTTTATGTGACAAAAAGATTAGTAATGAGAACAGATAATAACGAAGTATAAGAACACAATATGATAACGAGATAACAAAATATGTTTAGATATATATGAAAAATAGAAAAAAAAATCTTTTAATGAAATTTGTACAAATTGTATATGATAGAGATTTTAGGGATAAGGACAGTGAAATTGGAAAATAAATATCTTCTAAATAAAAATAATCTCGGGGTTCGAAATATTAGATTTCAGCCAAATATTATCTAAGAATTATCAGATTTTGAACAGAATATTAATCAGAATGATAATAATTGTTGAAAAAATGAAAATAAATTACTTTCCAAAATAAACCCTATAGGAAATAATTTCCGAATTTGTCAGCTACTTGGTTATCAAAATTCACTTTAAAGTGAAAATAGCAGAGTGCAGCGAGTTAGGTGTTGAAACAGTACCTAAAAGGAGTATTCTACAGGACAACTCCAAGAACAATGGACAAGACTGTCCTTTTATGCTTTATTGAATAATAGTCATTGAATAAAAAGAAATTATATAAAAGAGAACTATTGGATTCACATAACATCAATTAGTCAATCAGAGTATACAAAGGTATGTGAATACACAAAACAGGAAGCTACGTAGAATGTTTACAAATGGAAAACCGGGAGAACATGTGGATGACCTCGCGTTGTGTTAAACTTAAATAATGTTTTAATAGCACCAAAATAATGTGTAAACATCTAACGATGAAATAGGTAGGCACCAATGATATCAAGAAAACCAGTTTAAGGTTAGGTTTATTTATGTTGTCAAAAAATATAGTATTTAATTTATCGTAGGGAATAGTTGAGTAAAATATTGAAAACCCATACGTTTTGATGTTGTTATTTGAGAAAAGTTTCATTTGTGAAACGCTCTTCAAAATTTTTTAAAACCTTCACTTGATTTACACCACTTCTGACATATGTTGTGGCACCTATACTTTTGAAGTTTCTCCTTCACAACTGTTAATATTTTCGTAAGGAGCAAAGATAGGGGCTTAGTAGAACATTAGTAGAACATTTACTGTAAGCGTTTTTGTAGAGACGTCAGAAACTGCCAAAAGGACGTAGTAGTGATTTGATTAGTTTGTGCTGTTAACTGTTGATCTGGCGATATTTCAGCTATATTTCGACAACAAACTAATAAACGTTTGTGGACTGTTTTAGTTTTAGAGTCTCAGTGGCGGTCAGGCATGGTTCTACTCTATAGAGAGACATTTTACATGTTAAGGGCTTGTGCTCATGAAACGTTTTTGTCATTTAACGTCATTCTTTATTGTTCTGCCTTCTACCATGCCACAGAAACGTGGGACTTTATCGATAAACCGGCGATTACAGTGTTACCGAGGGGCGTCGCAACTGTTAAAACCAATATTGACTACGCCATCTCCTTTATGATGCCATATATTGTCATTATATCAGTTTAAAATGTATTTCATAAAATGTCTATGTATAAATTTAGATGCAAATAATACGACATTTTTCTAGATACAATTGTTCCCCTGGGATTGCTTACTATGCCAAGACACCTGATTCCAGCTCTGGTGCGTTCAAGAATCCATATTTGCCCTACTCTTAATTTTGTATTCCTTAAAGTTTTTAAACAGAGGTATACTGAAAGGAAAAAGAAACGCATATATTTTTTTGTTAGGTAACAAAATTAACATTTATGCTTCAATACGTTTTTTTTTTCTTATACATATTTGATATCACCTGAACTTAAAAACAAACCAAAAAATTGAAGACAAAAAACAAGTTTATTAGGATAAATTTATAAGCAAAGTTGCTATGGTTTCAAATGAAAATTAAAAATTAATAACGGGTGTGTCCTCCACGGGCTAACGTTGCTGCGCGTATTCTTTTGTGCATGGACAAGACAAGGGTGTTGATTTTTCGTTGTGGAAGCCTGTCCCATTCTTCAATGATGGCGTCAGTTAGCTGCTGAAGATTCTGAGGGGCTTGCGGACGACGGCGAATCCGCCTATCAATCTCATCCCAGAGATGCTCTATGGGTGATAAATCCGGGCTGTATGGCGGCCACTCAAGGGGATCAACGTGTTGAGCCTGCAGATAATCACGGCAGATGCGTGCGACATGCGGCCGAGCGTTATCCTGCTGTAGCGTCAGTTGATGCTGCTGAACGTAAGGTGCGACTGTAGACAGGATGCGGTCGCGGTACTGCACTGCATTCAGATTACCGTTTATGACGATTAAGGGCATCTTATGGCCATACGCAATGCCTCCCCACACCATGACTGACCCCCCACCAAAGCGGTCTCTCTCTACTACGCATGCGTCAGCGTAGCGTTCTCCACGGCGTCTGTACACGCGTTTACGCCCATCTGCCCGTTGTAAAGTGAACCGTGATTCGTCCGTGAAGAGGACCTTTCTCCACTGCCGCATACTGAAGCGATAGGGTCCAAATCGCTGCAACCAATTAAGGCGCACCCCCCTTCTTCTGTCAGTAAGGGGGAGACCTACGTAGGGTCTCCTGGCTCTGATGCCGAAATGCCGCAACCGATTTCTTATGGTTTTTTCACTAATTCTTCTCGGGAAAGAGTTTGCAGATTGCACTGCCGTTCTGCTCCTGTCTCTCAAGTGCGCAAGTCGGATGGCGCGATCCTCCCGCGGCGTTGTTGCACGAGGCCTACCGCTACGTGGACGGTCGGTAACATTACCTGTATCTCGAACACGTTTGCACAGTCGAGATATTGTTGACTGAGATACTCCTAAACGCCTGGCAATCTCAGAATGCGATACCCCATCAATTAACCATGCTAAAGCTCGGCCTCTGTCGTTATTTCCTAGGCGTGGCATGTTAACGCGTGAAAAATTTTGAAATCAAAACTGCAAAAACAGCATGTCTCTCGATAGTCTATGGATATTCCCAGCTCGTGCTCACTTTTTCGGCGTGTGTTCGAATGACACTCAATTTCATGAAAAAACGTGAAGAAAGAAATCAATACAAAAGAAGCTACGGATGACTGAATTTTGAGGCTAGCTAGAATATAGAGACCCCTTTCAACTAAAAACTTATGAGTTTTAAATATACATTTGCATTATTAATTTATAACTATAAAAATTCGATATATGCGTTTCTTTTTCCTTTCAGTATATGTTACTGACAAACAATTTGATGTTGCAGGGGTTTCAACGGTCTCGTTCAAAGTCTGTGGTTGTTATAACCGTTTAGTTTGCCAATACAGCCTGTCATCGGGTCAAATGCTTTTTTAACATGTCCCCTACCAATTGTCAGATCGTTGTTTACACAGTTGACTACGGATTGCTCCGTTTACCTCAAGGTATACGACTCACGGTGGGACAACTGGTTGATTGATTGATTAAATAATGTTTAACGTCCCGCTCGAGACTCGTGGGTCAACTGGGGATGCTTACTCCCCCTAGTTTAGTATGCCCAGGGGGTCCGTGTTTGCCCAATGTTAGTTTTGTATTCCTTTTGGAAGTTATGAGACTAATCGCCGTTCATTATCGCCAACTTTTCATAAGACAGATCACTGTTTGTTATCTTCACTTTTTCACAGTCAGACATATTTTTGAGATTTGCTTAGTTTTTACGTTTTACGAAGTATGCGATACACAATACTCAATTTAAAAAAAGCTGCACCTGCATATATTTTGGAAATCATGGATGGTTGGTTGTATATTGTTTAACGTCCCACAGGATTATTTTTCATGAATATGGAGACGTCACCATTGGCGGTGAAAGGATGCAAAATTTAGGCTTATGCTCGCCTCTTACGACCTTTGAACACGTAGGGATCTTCATCGTGCCACAACTGCTGTAACACTGGTCTTGGTTTTTGTGGTCTCATCCGAATGATCACCTCATTTAGTTGCCTTTACGATTAGCAAGGGTACTGACGACGTATTCTAACCCGGATCTTTTGTATACGCAATGCTTAGCTAGTTGCTTTTACCAGTCACAATGAACAGGACATGATGGACGAACCTAAAACATAACTATGATCGTTATAATGATCTTAATGGTAATTATTTGGCATTAAGTTGAATGCTGATGACTTTCGTGTATCATACCAATTTTAGGCCGTTCTTGATACACTGATATTGACTACGGATTACTCCGCTTACTTGATCAAGAGATAGGGCTCACGGAGGGTGTAACCGGTCAACAGGGGATGTTTACTCCTCTTAGGCTGTGGTGGATTCCCGGGAGTCCATGTTTACTCTTTTTTTAATTTTGTACTCTCTTTTAGAATTTCTATGATTCTGGTTTCGTTTTTCATTTGTTCATAGAGATGTGGGGATTCGGATTTTGTTTTAGTTTGTTTCTTTATATCATACTAGACAATTCCGGTCTGCATTTACTTTGTTTTCTTATGTCTTACTAGAGAGATGGAAGTTGTAGAGTTTAAACTTGTTTTTAGTTTGTTTTGTCTTACTACAGAGGTGGGGATTCTGTTTTAGTTTTACATATACTAAAGAAACGAAGTTTTCGGTTTTGTTTCTGGCTTGTTATTTCTTACAGAAGAGGTGGGGATGTAGGACATTTTAGTTGTGATCATGACATGGGATTTCCATTAACGTCGTCTTTATCATGCCAACGCCTAATGTGCCACGATATCGTCATATTTAACGTCATACCCAAAAGAGCTGTGACATTTGATTTTGATGCCTGATGTCTGTCAAAGGAACAATCACTCCTTACGTAAAATGGCGTTAGAAAAGAAGGTGACGGGAACGTATCACCTCTATCGATAAACTAGTTTTTTTCCGAGATGGCGTCGTGACTGTTAAAAAAATATTATTGACTATGACGTTCCGTTTATTAATGATGCCGTGGGGATCTCCCGGTTAGGAAGCGAACGTTCTACCACTGAACTACCGCAACCGGTTTTACCGGCAATGACGATGTGTCAACATGAGTGAAAAATTCTGGAGCTGAACATTAATCAATATACAACCAACTTTTTATAAATGTCATCGACACATCAACACTGAGTAACCAGAAGTATTGCGTTAAACATAGCTGACGCCATCATAACAAAACGTAACATAGAAAAAGCATAATTTCAGTTGCGCATATTAACTAGAGAGCTGAATTATAGGGTCAATCCTTTGTTTTATTTGTTTTACGTTCCGTCGAGAATTCTTCACTCATATGAAGACGTCACCAACTGTAGGTGAGGTACTACAAATTTAGACCTATAGTTAGCGCTCAGAGCCGTAGCAATGAGAGTTCTATTACGTGCCAACGCCTGTCGCGACACGGGACTTCCATTTTTATGGTTATATCCGAAAGACCAGCGATTCTCATTTCTAAACGCCGAGCGTTTGGCGAAGGGGCAATCACTTCATACTTTTACGTCTTAAGTTTGACGCGGTCGAGGCACACGCACAACACTCCGGTTACAAAGCTAAAACCCTAATCACTGAGCTACCGAGACTGGTTATCTTTTGTAATTCACAGTATAGCAAACGATTTCCGGAAAGGGATTCAATGAGAAATCAGCGGAACTAAAGAAGCTGATTATAGTTTTAAATTCAAACAGATTCAATGACAGCAAATTTGGTTTATCATTGGGAATCCATCGAAGCACTGTTGGACGAACCTTTTAAAAAGGAATTGTAGAAAACGATCATCGAAGTGAATGACCCCGATTTATAGATGGGAGGGATGATCGAAACCTTTATCACATCCTGTAAAAGTAATAGAATACAATTTCTTCAAGACATTATGTACATCAACTTTTAATATGGGTGAAGGTACATGTACACACGTGTCCCGGAGAACTGTTCGTCGTAGGTTGCATCAGGAAAGATACAAGAGGAGCAAAATTCAGAAAACGTTTACAACCGCTGAAGTCAACAGACAGCGCCAAATTCTGTGGTGCAGAAAGACAAGACATTGGCAGGAAGTCATTATGGTTGTGGAAAAGACCACAGAGAAGTGGAAGCCATATTGTCGGAGGAACCTACGTAAAGGTAAAGCGCCCATGAAAGTAAGTTGTATGTTTTTTATTATTTTTTTTTGGGGGGGGGGGTATTACCTACTATGGTATTGGTGTTTTTGTATTGTTTGATGGAAATCTAAAGTCGACAGTCTATTGAACTGTTGGATAATCACTTATGGTCTATGTTTTTGGAAATCGACAATTTATTATCCAGGACAATACGCCACTCCCACTTCTCTAGCCAGGCCAATACTTGCAAACAAGAAAACGGTATTTCAAAATTCAACTGGCCTGCAAATCCCCATACCTTAGTGTCATTGAAAATGTCTGGCGTCGTATCAAAATGAAACTGTCCCCGACTCCCATGGGAATTATGACATTAAAAACTATCGGCTGCAATGAAAAGAATTTAGAATGAGCTCTGTGAAACATACATTCGAAGCTTACATGCTTCAATCCCTTCAAGACTACGCCTAGTTATTATACAGAAAGGCTTTGCAACAAAATACTAGAAAATAGTAAGTAAATAATGTTCAATTTACTCCAAGTTGGGTTTTTTTTTTTAATGCAGCTGATGTTTACATGTGATGACGACAGCCATGTTTGTTTGCTTCACTTTTGCCACTCTGTATCTAATAGAATGTTTATTTAAGGTTTTAAGTGCGAATAACAGCTCATTTTCTAGCTTTCTTCACGGCGAGGCATATTTTTTATATTTGCATAGTTTTTATTCAAACTTGCAGCTTTTTACCACATATGTGACACCCCACAGAAGCTGGCAGCTTATGCCAGTCATCATAAATAGGGCGTAAAGGACAAACCTAAAACATAACTAGCATGCTCTATCCCCCTTAGAATGATCTAGTTTCCAAATACAACTTGTTATTAGGTCTAATGTTGTCTAACGGGTGTTAAGCTGTTTTTTATATACTGATTACCTCGTTTACCTGATCACAATATTGAGCTCACGGCTCACTGATGATGTAACCGGTCAACAGGTACTGCTTACTCCTCTTAGGCAAGTGATTCCACCTCTGGTGTTTCCAAGGTTTACCCTACTTTTAATTTTGTATCCTTTTATAGGATTTTTCAAATTTATCACCGTTCGCTATCTTCACCTATTTTTTAATATTTGTTAATTAGCACGCCATTTCCCCACAGGGAAATCGTGTCTGTAGTTTAATTACTCGAAAGGTATTCTGAATTTCTGTCACTATTTAGTGGAAAATCTGTATATGACTGCGAGGGAAACAAGATAAAAATGAAATGTCAATACAAACATTATATAATAAATGAAAGTTTATAAAAAATAAAATTCTCCACAAAGAGGACACCACTGTAAACGGAATGCATGATCTGGGCTACTTTTATGTAATAATGAGCCCGATTAATACAAAGACTTGATTAAGTGTATAAAAATATAAATGTGAGTAGAAAGGCAACATATCAGAAATGACTACATATCATATTTAATGACCATCACACGTGAAATAATGATGTTAACAAAAATGTTTTAGAAAATATGCCCCAATATGGCAAAATTGAAAAAGAGCGACTTAAGATTAAGAATGTAATGATAATGAAACATATATTATCTACAAGTCAGGGGCTACCACAGTATCAAGTCAGGGGCTACCACAGTATCAAGTCAGGGGCTACCACAGTATCAAGTCAGGTGCTACCACAGTATCAAGTCAGGGGCTACCATAGTAACAGATCAGGGGCTACCACAGTATCAAGTCAGGGTCTACCACAGTATCAAGTCAGGTGCTACCACAGTAACACGTCAGGGGCTATCACAGTAACAAGACAGGGGCTACCACATTAACAATTTAGGGGCTATCACAGTATCAAGTCAAGGATTACCAGAGTAACAAGTCTGAATGTAAAGTAAATGGTGGTATTTTTATTAAATATGGATGTGTTAAGTACAAAGGATCTCACTTGTATAGTAAAGAATGCACATAAGGTAAGAGTGTACTGTAATTGTCGATTCTGAAACTATCTAGCATTCGCATCTGCATAGGGAATCCTTTGTGCATAGGTGTCACTAACGCTGGATAAGTGTTGGGGAACTTATAAAGCAGTACGATGTGTTGGTATCTCCATGGCAGAGTTGCGAGTACGATGTGTTGGTATCTCTTGGTCAGAGTTGCAAGTACGATGTGTTGGTATCTCCTTGGTAGAGTGAAGATCAGTTAGACCTATTGTAAATACGCAATCTAATTAAAATCAGACCTTCTCTAATCGTTACACTGGAGAAGGATCTGACAGTATAAGCGTTTGAGGTCATGTTATTGACCTCAGTGTCATAATTCAATAAATATTCGATCAATAACAAAAGTAAATACGTTGCACATATCTGTATATTTTGAAGTGCACCAAGCTCTCTGAGGTCTGATACTACACAGACCCGGTCCCACAATATTTATAAGGCAGACAGATAGTCTGACCCCCTACACCTTACACTGGTAACGGCTGTATGAGTGACCAAAGGGCCCGTGGGTCACATCGCTCACCCGAGTCACCTTGCCCCATACTAAAGACAGATTTTTCCTATATATTCCCATGTAAAACTTTGATCTCCTACTGTGGCTCCACCCTAGACCCTGTGCCATGATTTTAACTAAATTGAATATGCATTATGTCAGAAAGCTGCCATGTAAACTTGAACTTTTCTGGCTCAGTGGTTCTTGAGAAGAAGATTTTAAAAGATATTTTTCCTATATTTTCGCATGAAAAAAATTATCCCCTATTGTGGCTCCACCATACCCTCCGGGAGACATGATTTTAACAAAATTGAATCTGCACCTTCTCAGGAAGTTTAAGTACTTTGTCTTGGTCACTAGTCGATATGTCGCTGATTTTAACAATTAAACGTCCTTTTTAACTCGGTAAGTGTTCATCCCTATGCAGTGAACGACATAGTTTTCTCGATTTGGTCGTAGTTAAATCAACATAGTGACTTGTAACTTGTTAACAAAAATTACGTCAATAATATGATTGTCGTCCTGGTTAAAACACGATTTTAAAAGATGATACTGTAGTAA
The DNA here is from genome assembly GCA_024699665.1 of Ostrea denselamellosa. Classification (NCBI taxonomy): domain Eukaryota; kingdom Metazoa; phylum Mollusca; class Bivalvia; order Ostreida; family Ostreidae; genus Ostrea; species Ostrea denselamellosa. Next base: position 5,652,365 of record JAMZEH010000022.1, on the reverse strand, counting down.
GCCGCCGAAAAGATATCGACATAATGTCAATATTATGCTTAAAATAAATGTAGTTTTTGACGAAATCTTCTCATTTAATCAACTGAACGACCTGATTAATCAATCTAATAATCTTCCATAAGATACAAGTCATCATGTTGATTTAATTACAACCAAGACGATTATCTGATTAATTATATATTGTTTAATGTCCCGCTCGAGAATTTTTCAATCATATAGAGACGTCACCATTGCCGGTGAAGGGCTGCAAAATTTAGGCCTATGCTTGGCGCTCACGGCCTTTGAACAGGGAGGGATCTTTAACGTGCCACACCTGCTGCGACACGGGACCTCGGATTTTGCGGTCTCATTTGAAGCATTTAATCGCCTCTTACGACAAGCAAGGGGTACTGAGGATCTATTTTAACAACCCGGATCCCCACCCCGCCACCCAAGACGAGAAAAATTATATATATACGAAGACGAGAAAAATATGTAGTTTAGTTTATATATATCGCGATTCACTGATTAAAAAAGGCGTTTAATTGTTAATACGAGCGACATATCGACCTCTTAATAACGATATATTGATGTTTAGTGATAAAGACAAGGCACTTAAACGTCAGCACTTATTTGTCAGATAATTATGTTGACTTGTCAAATAATTATGACCACTTGTCAGTTCATTATGTTGACTTGTCAGGTGATTATGTTGACTTGTCAGGTGATTCTGTCGACTTGCTATTTCGAATTATCTTTTAATTTTGATTTGCTGATGTCCTTTGATGGTGTCTGCTCTGCGTTGATCATCTGACAAGTCGACAACAAGGTCCGACAAGTCGACATAACGATGTTAGATAGGGTAACATGTTTATGTCGACTTGTCAGATCATTAGGTCAACTTCTATGTCGGCTTGTCAGATCATTAGGTCAACTTCTATGTCGGCTTGTCAGATCATTAGGTCAACTTCTATGTCGGCTTGTCAGATCATTAGGTCAACTTCTATGTCGGCTTGTCAGATCATTAGGTCAACTTCTAAGATGATTATGTCAACTTTGAGATCACGTGGACGACATATTTTGAGCGTGAAAGCATTTTTATGGATACCTTTCTTAACTTTCTATTATTTGACAACTGAACAGCTGTACCTGACAAGACGTGTAAATAGCGTGGTTTTTCCTGTCAATATCTTGATCGCCTTTAAATAAACGAATATGAATAACATGATAGGACGTGATGTATTCTCGTTCCCTGTGTAAAATATTTCATCTATAAAAGTATTATTATTTTTTAAAAGTTAAAATTAAACTAAAATACTGGGAATTCGACATTATTTATCATAATACACCCCCCACAACACCCACATGCATATAAGAATACCTTAATTATGAATATCTCTTGTTTAACTGCGTTCTCGCTGATTATTATATTGATAAAACGCCCAGTGACATCATTTCTCGATCGTATGACAGTAGGATGTAAAATTAGAACAAAAACCTTCTCACAAAATTTACGAATTCTAGATACTGTGGAAATGACGGACTGCCGACGTCTAACATCCATCAGGGGATGGGTTTTTACATATGGCTCCCATTGTTTTGATTTGGTCGATCTACTGCACAACCCAAAATCACCTACGCAAACGGGCGATCTCTTACACAATCATTTTATTTGTATCAAATTTCCCGAAAAACGGGTGAATTTTCCTGTCCCCCTTTACATGGCATGATAGCAAAGGGCGGTGCTAAGTATAATTTATTTGCAGCTTTACACATAATAAGACGGAGACTTTTTTTTCATTCAAAAGTACAGCTTCATTGGGGTAAAAAAAAATTCTATCGACTCCCGTGTCAAATCATACGAGCCATCAGAGTGTACCGCTTACTATCGTGTATGATCACACTCTTATTTTTTCGATTTACGGCCCAATTTAATTTGCATGGTCAACTTTCGCAGTCGATCATGCGATTGATCAATCACAACTATAACTCCGCCCACCTGAAGTATGGATACTATTACCACCACCATTATCTGGGGTTTTCTTTTAAAAGCAACGGTTTTTCCGAAATGTGTAAATTCCTAGTCTGTCTCCCGCTAATTTCGATTTATGCATTTCACGCTTTTTGTAGGCTTTAGGGATTGGCCTTCTAACTGTATAATAAAATAAAATTCCGGTAGAAAGCCAGTCTCTAAAGCTTACAAAAAGCGTGAACCGATTACATAAATTATCGCCAAAAAATCAGAAGGGGATAGTACAATGTAGTATCCATACTTCCGGTACCTGGTAGTATCCATACTTCCGGTGCCTGGTAGTATCCATACTTCCGGTGCCTATGCTTTATGCAGTAGATTGATAAATACCTGTCATCTTCGGCTGCTCTCTGCCCGTCACCAGGTGCGAAAAAGAGAAATTATCCCCCATTCAAACAAACACTCACGAAGATGTATTTGCATTCTACGATGGGCACGAAAAGGCTACCTGTGTGTGTGTGTGTGTGCGTGTGTGTGTGTGTTAAAATTGCAATTTCTGCTTTAATATCCGTCAGCTTTGTTGTTTAGAGTTTATTGATAGACACTCGTGGTAGTCTTTTTCATAATTCCTAGATCTATTATGCGCCCTAGACATTTTGCTACAGATTGGCGAGTCTCAAGGAGGGAAAAATTCTAGAAAAGAGTAAAACCAAAATAAAATGGGTGCATAGTTGTAACGGTCACGGTTGACTAGTTCGAAAGTTCATTACCCTGGTCTAATTCGACCACCCACAAAACCGAAGGTTCACAAGACTGAAGGTTCACAAGTTCAATGGTCCACTAGTCCGAGAGTGCACTAGTGCGATCGTCTACCTGAGTGGGACACATTTTTCACAATTCTGGGCGAGTTATTTCCCCTCTGAATACAGAGGGCGGGCAGCACATTGCGGTGCTCAATGGCCTAGGCCTACATTTTTGCAGTTACTCCCCTTACACCCGAAGTTGGGGGCGTATTTACCATTGCGGTTCTAAGCTATACATAAATAGTAACTTGCGTTACCAAATTCCTTATTACGCTGAATTTCAACAGGTTATGTTATATTTATGATAAAAAAAAACAAGGTTCAGTTTCTTCGATTTTTTATGCGGGGCCTCCGTGGCCGAGTGGTTAGAGCATCATGCTCAAAACCACAAGACTTCTTACCTCTAGTCGGCGCCGGTTCGATTCTCGCTCGCGCCGATATATGTCAGAAAGTTTGCCAGTTTACTCTCGGAAGGTCGGAGGTCTCTTCCCGGGTACATTGTATCTGGGCTCTCTCCTCCGCCAATATAAAATGGACGCCACCAGATAACTGCAAAATATGCACTTCGAAGGGAGAGGGGAAGGGGTATCTTTAATTTAAAAAAACAAAACAAATGACACTAGGAATTAATAGCACAACGAAAGCGTGCGATATAATCAGGCACGTAACATCGTTATAAAACAGGGGGCCAGAATAACTAACTTCACAACACTGCCTGAAAATTTCTGACAAGCAAAATGCAGAATAATAATATTAATAAAATTCCAAAGCTCTAAATCATAAATTGTTGGGGATGAGGGCAACGGTTGATATTTTAGTTCAATTCAACGGTTAAATGCAATATCTATACGTCTACAATTCACGACAAAAAGAAGGGGGGCAACCAGCTTATCCTCTATAGATTGAACTCTGTACGTAAAAATAATCAACTTTGCGTGCCTGATAATTGATTGATTGATTTTTCACTCTTATGGAGATACTGGATAAATTTACTTGTTACTAAATGTTATCAGGTGTCAATAAACAGAACATGTTAATAATCTCCAACAATGGTATCTCGAGTGCAATATTTCTGTTGATATATATATATATATATACTCTGCAAAAAAAGAAACGCATAGCCCTTTCGAAATTTTAGAAATGCAAATGATGTATTTTACCAGGTAAACTGAAATGGTCAATTGATTAATTGATTTTTTACAGGTAAGTATGAAACTTTAAAGGCCTGTTCATTTGATTTGGCTCTCTGCCAAATTAGCTCGGCGACTCCCTAAAATTGCACATCACCTCTATCGCCATGGAATTTGGCTTACGTTTTTCACGAGAACTTAGTGCTTAATTTAACCACTACATTAAAGCGTATAAAAGGACGAAGTTTGAAGCTTGAATTCATCATAACGTTAAAATGCTGCCATGCCAAGGTTGGACCCTGCTACTCGAAATATCGTCATTGGCCGTCTCCAGGCAGGAGTATCCCAAAGTGAGATTGCACGAACTGAAAACGTAAATCAGAGCACAATTTATCGGCTGTGGAACAGATTCCAGCAGACTGGCTCTACTAATGATCGACCGAGGAGTGGGCGACCTCGCATTACGACTCCTGGACAAGATCGCTACATCCGGGTCTTTCATCTACGGAATTGAACCGTTGCTGCAACAGCTACTGCAGTCGGAATACCTGGATTGAGAAGAATCAGCTCGCAGACAGTCCGCAACCGACTTCGACAATATGGCATTTGACCCAGAAGACCGTATTTTGGAGCAGTTTTGACACCGTTACACAGACGAGAAAGAGTCCGATGGTGCAACAGATTGAGGGGCTGGACATTCCGCAACTGGCGTAGAATCTGGTTCAGCGATGAGTCCCGTTTTCTGCTACAGAAACGTGATGGAAGAATCCGTGTATACCGGCGCAGGAATGAACGTTTCTCTTCCTCGTGTGTCCAAGAAGTGGATAGCTTCGGTGGAGGTAGCGTCATGATGTGGGCGGCGATCTCTAATGACCGTAAAACAGAACTGGTACATGTCCCGGGCAATTTAACGGCTCAAAGGTACAGAGACGAAATTCTCCAACCTCACCTTATGCGCGTAATTGACCGACAGAGGGAGTTATTCCAACATGACAATGCTAGGCCTCACACAGCCCGCTTAACAATTGACTACCTTCAGCAGAACAACATTAATGTGCTACCATGGCCTTCCAAATCACCGGATTTGAATCCCATTGAACACTTATGGGACCAACTGGATAAACGTGTGCGCCTGCGCCAACCTCCGCCTCAGACCCTCGATCAGCTCCGTCAAATGTTACAACAGGAATGGCGAACAATTCCACGCAATAACGTAAGAACATTGATTGACTCTATGCCAAGGAGATGCAGAACTGTGTTGGCAGCTCGAGGTGGTCATACACGGTACTAACTTAAACGTGACAGGAAGTGTTCTTAACTGTGATGATCTGACTTTTTTTTCACCAATATCTAAGGTTTGGACTGTAATTTTTTTCAATTGAAACAATTCTAGTGAATATCTACATTTTTTATTGTAAAATCATAATCCAAAATACATCTACTAAAATCTTAAAAAATCCATTATGCGTTTCTTTTTTTGCAGAGTATATATATATATATATATATATATATTTCGCGTGTGATTCAGTCTTTTGAAAATTAAATCCGGGGCCCGTTTCACAAAGCTTTCTTATGACAGACGAAAATTTGTCATCATAAGTTTTTATCATAGCTGTTTCACAAAGGTGTCTTATCTTATGATGATCATAAAATTGTTTAAAATCTTAAGACATCCAGATACTCGTTTTAAGTCTATACAAAACATGGTGGCCGCCTATGTTTTGATAAGAAATGGGCAGCTCATCAGGCATGCGCGTTTTTTCAGGGACAGAAACAACAGATTACACTACATGGGCGATTGTGACATCATAGACAAGTTTCGTTTACCACGACAGGTTATCTTTGACTTACGTAATGAACTCGGTGATTGTGTAGAACACCCAACCAAGAGATCTCATGCCCTACCAACTTCATTGCAAGTTATGGTTGCTATTCGCTTTTATTCAAGTGGAAGTTTTCAAACTGTAGGCGCAGATCTTCATGGTATTAGTAAACAAGAGTGTCCAGAATTGTTTACGCAGTTTTATCAGCTTTAGTCGCCTAAGTCCTGCTTACATTAGATTTCCCTCTTATGACGGAGACATAAACGATACCATACTGGGCTTTGCACAAATATGTCATTTCCCAAATGTAATAGGAGCAATAGACGGGACACATGTTCCATTAAAGCACCTTCAACTGATGAGAACTTGTTTGCAAACAGAAAAAACTTTCACTCCATAAATGTCATGGCAGTATGTGGTTACAATTTAAAATTTTTGAATTTAATAGCCAAGTGGCCTAGTTCATCACATGACGCATTTGTGTGGTCTAATTCTGAACTGTGTCAAATGTTTGAGAATGACAACATTGCCAGAGGTTAGCTTGTTGGTAGCAGTGTCTACCCCTTAAAGAAATACTTATTGGCACCCTTGTTGAAGCCAAGTAACCCCCAGCAGGTGGTGTACAACGAAGCCCACGCAAAACCCAGAGCTCCCATTGAGCGAGCGTTTGGTGAGGTCCCGGTGCATCGAACGTTCTGGAGGGATCCTTCTTTACCGAGCCGAGAGAGCATGCCGGATTGTGACTGTGTTGTGCTACATAATTTTTGCACCAAGAACAATGTCTCTGTGCCCCGAAAGAGAAATCAACATCGGTTTATTCAACAACCAGACAATGAGTACCAAGGAGTAAACAATGACGGTGCTGAAGTTAGAAGATTAATTCGAACTCGATTCTGACAAAACTGCTTACATCCCATCCAACTCTGTAGATATTAAAATATTGTGTTGTTCATTCAAATTATAATAAGTTATGTCAATTGTTTATGTTGTGTTTGTAATTTTCAGCGTTCTTCTTCGACCTCCAGGCTTTTACGTTCCACTCCCAATCCATCTTCCTCGACACGAAGATGTTGCTTTTCTATAGGTAGTCTTTGCTGTTCATCGTAAACCAGTTTGCTTAATTGGGATCCAGCCGTGTATTTGATGACTGTATTGGTCAGTGCAGTCAGAGCAGTTCACGTGTAGTCTCTCACTCACAGACTCCAGTAATTACTAGCTCACCCACACTGAAGACTTTTCTGATAAATTTTGTTTGGTGTCTGTTTGTTAGTGAAGGGGCTACAGTTCAACATGAAAGGCCATGTCCTCTTTCAAGGAGATAAGTTAGAAATATTGAAAATAGGAAATCAGTGGACCCCCAAAATTTTAAATGTGTTTGAAAGCTTCATTATGTGTGAAAGACTGAATTTTTTCCAAACCTGTACCATGAGCCCAAGAGGCAAGGTTGAGCTATGATGGGGATTCTAAACGTACAAAAATTCTTCTGTAGAATCTTCAGACTCAGCATCGCAACTTTTCCGTTTTGCTGGAACCCTATTCATCACAGTCATTTGTTCATCAATTAAATGAAAAGACTGTCAGTTTAGAAAAAAAATATTGGTCAATTTGAAGCAAGGATAAAATTCTCTCTCTCTCTCTCTCTCTCTCTCTCTCTCTCTCTCTCTCTCTCTCTCTCTCTCTCTTAATACACTGAAAACATACTTTTAATACGACACTTCGAATGACAATTAACATCTTCTATGTAATTGTATGGATTTAATCCTCTCTGACTTACCATTATCGGTGTTTACTGTAAAAGATGGGGCACTTGTTGACTTTGGACTGGTTGATGTTGAGGAATCATCCAACACGTCAATTCCACCCTCCACGCCTGTAATTGATGTCTGTCCAATGATCCCTCAATCTTCTCGTCCATGGAGCTTATCAGGATAATTCCACCCTCCACGCCTGTAATTGATGTCTGTCCAATGATGCCCTCAATCTTCTCGTCCATGGAGCTTATCAGGATAATTCCACCCTCCACGCCTGTAATTGATGTCTGTCCAATGATGCCCTCAATCTTCTCGTCCATGGAGCTTATCAGAATAAGTCCACCCTCCACGCCTGTAATTGATGTCTGTCCAATGATGCCCTCAATCTTCTCGTCCATGGAGCTTATCAGGATAATTCCACCCTCCACGCCTGTAATTGATGTCTGTCCAATGATGCCCTTAATCTTCTCGTCCATGGAGCTTATCAGGATAATTCCACCCTCCACGCCTGTAATTGATGTCTGTCCAATGATGCCCTCAATCTTCTCGTCCATGGAGCTTATCAGAATAATTCCACCCTCCACGCCTGTAATTGATGTCTGTCCAATGATGCCCTCAATCTTCTCGTCCATGGAGCTTATCAGGATAATTCCACCCTCCACGCCTGTAATTGATGTCTGTCCAATGATGCCCTCAATCTTCTCGTCCATGGGGCTTATCAGGATAATTTCACCCTCCACGCCTGTAATTGATGTCTGTCCAATGATGCCCTCAATCTTCTCGTCCATGGGGCTTATCAGGATAATTCCACCCTCCACGCCTGTAATTGATGTCTGTCCAATGATGCCCTCAATCTCCTCGTCCATGGGGCTTATCAGGACACCAGTTTTCTTCTGCTTTCTTTCATTTAGGGCCAAATTTCTTCCTACTCTCTCTTGACATGCAAGTCCATTACTTTTTTATTTCTTCTCCGGACCGTACATAATTTGAACCTTTGCCTGCATTTACTTGTTTGCAATCTCAAGCCTTTCTCTTCATTGAATTGCAAACGACTGTACTTTGTTTGGAAAATAACAACGGTTTCCTTTTTCTACTTCTTCTGTTAAAACAGATATCTCTGAAGCCGAGAAATTCGTGCCATTCTAGAACCTTTCCTCGTTGTACTTCGATTCATAATAGATGTTTAGCAGTGGTTACACATATTTCATAATTAATAATTATAATAATGCCTTTTGCATTCAAACGAATTTTGTAAAATGATGCTTATTAATATAATTTACATGGCATTATATGTAATAATTGCTTTCTAAGAATGTCTTAAGATAAGTCCAGGTTGTGACAGTTTTGTGAAACAACAATGACATATCTTATGATAATCAGAAGTCAAAACTTATGACAATTTTAAGACATCTCTTAGAATAAATCTTATGACAGCTTTGTGAAACTGGTCCCCGGTGTATGTCAACATGCACAGCAATTACTGAAATGTACACCAAATTAATTATCAGACACCTATCAACAGAGGGTCTGTTCCCATTTTATTATTATATGCAAATCTGAGGGTTTTTTCACGTGGAAAGTTCAATCTATAAAAAAAAATTAACCCCCCCCCCTTTAAATAAAAACAGCATTGGCGCGAATTGTAGTAGAAAAATAAAATTTATACAAAACTGAAAGATCAACATTTGTCTCCTTCCCTCACAAGTTAGGATTGGGAGTTTTTGGATTTTTTTAAATTATGCTTGTCAAAGAAAATTTTCAGGCAATATTGTGGAGTCAACTTCTCCACCCCCCCCCCCCCCCCCCCCTGTTTTTAAAAACAATATCACGTGCCTAAATATCACATACTTTCATTGTGCTTTTGATTCCAGCGTGTGTCTTGTTTGTTTTGTTTGTTTTTTTTAAAGTTCTCGGTATTAGTTGTATTATAACTTGTAGAGAAATAAACGTCAATTAAATCAACCACTCCCTTCTTCCCCAACCCTATGAAGTGCACATTTTGTAAAAAGGTTTTCTCCATAAAATTGAAGAAATTAAACCTTGTGTTTATCATAGATATAATGCAACCTGTTAAAACTCAGCATAATAAAGAATTTGGTAATGTAAACTTTAATATAGACTGTTTAATGATGTGAACCTTAGGACTGCAATGTTAAGCGTGCCCCCATCTTCCGGTGTAAGAGGAGTAACTGCCAAAATATAGGTCATTGATCCTTTGGCGCACATGTTGCTTATGATCAGCTAGGAGGCACCTTGAGCTATGATCATCTAATCATGATTAAGGTCATTATACCACGAAATAAAAGAAATATTTATCTAAGATGAAAATCTTGTTATGGAGCAGTAACTATAGAAGAAATGAACGGCTTTAGATCATAACTTTGAATTCTTAAATTTGAAAAATGCCATCAGAGCACCGTCAACCTGCAATACTTCTGATGAACAGGTGAAAATAAAGAATAGTGTCCAATTTCATAATTTCTATAAAGAAAAGAAAATTAAGAGACCCCTGCACACACCGGAGGTGGGATCAGGTGCCTAGGAGGAGTACACATCCCCTGTTAACCGGTAACACCCGCCGTCAGTCCTGTCTTGATCAAATAAACGGAGTTGTGTAAGGTTGCGGTTACTCGGGTGACCCTTAAGGCCCACGGGCCTCTTGTTACATGTACTTGGCTAGCAAATAATTTGTAACATCATATTTCCACTATTTATTTCATAACTTAAAATATTACACATGCCGCGACCTCACATTCCATGTATATAAGTGGCGGTTTTTTCCTGTAATGTAGAATGAAAGTCAACTTCGAGTTCTTAGCAGTCTAAGGAATGCAAGGTAGCCTTCGCTGTATCAAGTATTTAGGAAATAAAAGCCAAATTTCTATTAACCCAAGGTTAAACAGATTAAATCCTGATTCATGAGCATTAAAACTAATGAAGACAAGGAATGTACCACCAGTACATTCCATCGTTCGCCTACAACATCCATATAGAGAAAAAGCCATTCAAATAACGCTGTTGTCCTAATATGGAAAATACCTCTAGCTTCTTTTCGGGAAATTATTTCTTGTGGCAAGACACTTGATAATGTGTAGTGTTTTGTTGAGAAAATAATCCTTTTTTCATTTCAATAAGTCATTGAGACACTTCAAATTGATCACAATGGAAGACGTCATAATTTGTTTTTGTTCCTACTGATTGCTTTTCTTCCTGAATCTGAGAGGCAGTATATCATAAGTTGACTAGATTGAACACAGGGAAAGAGACGTTTCTTTAAAATGAATGATCACATCTAACTTCTAGTTCCAGTGGATGTCTTAATGAATGCTTCAGGGCGGCGACAGGGGGCTCGTCAGCGTGGAATCTTGGTCATTTTTCATAAGTAATTAGTGTTTTTAAATTCAATTACTCTATTTACTTGGGGTAACGTCACCTTTTACAAAACAAGGAAAACAACAACAAAACTACTGTAGATAACTATAATCTTTCTGTTGTGAAATTATCATTTTCTCTCTCTCTTTCTTTTTTTCACTATCTTTCTTTTTCTCTCTCTCCTTTTGTAAAAACTTTGATGCAATAACCATATAGTTACATTGTACACATAACTCTAGCAGTAGTGGATTTTGACCCCCCCCCCCCCCACACACACACACACACACACATTTTCGCCACAAATTTACAAGGCATAGATGAAAACTCCAGATTTGGCACACAAAATGGCTAAGTATTTTGGCTAGTACTTAACATTCACATGCGTCTCTCCCCTTTCGGAAATCCTGGATCCGCCACTGACTCTAGTAGTAAGAATTTAGATTTTCTTTTTATTTTCTGTATACTATAAGTATCGTTCTTGAACAAATATGTGCGCTATGTGACGTCCCTTTTATCCAAGACCGACAAATATCATAAAAAGATGACTGCCTCTGTCGTGAATAAAATGTCAGCTGTGTTTGATGTATGTTATATGAAACTCTGAAGCAATTATAATATGAAAGATTTCATTAAATTTGTTAATTTTCAGAGTGTTTAAATTATCGTTCAACATAGTCAGGGAAGTTGTGGATTACCATGTATAAATAGACCATGATTTTATTAGGAAGGGTTCCAGACTCAGGGTACCGAGTAGCTATGTTACAGAACCAGAAATACGACATTAGAACGATTTCCATTGCAATATTCATACATGATGCAGTTTTTCTCCTATCATATTTTGCAGTCGGTCACATGATTATTCTATTTTAATCATGTGACTGACAAGTTCAAATGATATGTTTCAAATTGGCTCCGATCAGCACGAGTTAAGGAGTACTACATCATCATAATGGAGGACTTCATGGAAAATGTAAATATCAGCAATACATGTATACGCCTTTAGGTTACTGTGTTGACTGCTGATCCGTCGGTCATGTGTTCGAGTCTATCAAGGATTTGGATTCTTGGGGGGGGGGGGGGGGGGTCAGATACACTTTCTACTACAAACAGCATTTTAAAACTAAATAAGGTAACTTTGAAACATTTTAATTTCAAAATATAATTGTACATATATACCCCGCTTTTCATTCATATTAGATATCTTTTGTGTGAAAAGACTAAGACAATGAACACTACTCAATCTCGTAATTCCTATAGAAAGTACAAATCATTGAGATGGGCAAACACGGACCCCTGGACATACCAGAGGTGGGATCAGTTGCCATTCTCTGTCTACCGATTACACCCGCCGTGAACCCTGAATTTTGATCAGGCAAACGGAGTAATCTGCAGTCAGAATCAGTGTGCCAAGAACGACCTAGCAGTTGGTATGAAACACCTTGTACAGCATTTGACCTAATGGAAGGTTGTACTGGCATACTATATGATCGTTATAAACACCACAGAATTTGCGAAATGCTGACTTCAGAGAGACTGTAGAAACCCCTGTAACATCAACAGCATCTATTTTCAATCAAAGTACGAAGCAGATGTGGAAAATCTGTGGTGTTTTTTATTTCAAGTTCACTGGGGTATATCGAATCGACCATGAATGAAAATGATCATTGTTAATAGATAAAACATCGTCGATATATCTAAATGTCGAATTGAAGGCCACAGCAAGAGACTTTTTCTTCTCATATAGAAGCTTTTAAATGAATTCTCTTCATAAGAATATAAAAAACAGATCAGCTAACAAAGGAGCACAATTCGTGCCCATGGGGGTTCCAATAGAGACTTGATCACCAAACCTACAAAGATATTGTTAATGAGAAACTCTAGCTTCTTTTTAATATCAACTTCAGAGTACTTGTGCGCGGAGTCAGAGTGGTGTGCAACAAAATAAATTTTTGGGTTACTAGATATGAATATTTCTTTTTACCATTATTGTTGAAGAAGCAACTGACTATGATGTCAAAAAGTCTAGTCTTTAATTTGACGTGCGGTATGGTCGTGTAAAGTGTTGTAAAGTCTTGCGTTTAAATGTTGTTGATTTGAGATTTGTGTTATTCCTCCTTAATGTGTGACTACCAAGCTGTAAATCTGAGTTCGAATCTTGAAGGGGTTTCAGTTTCCCCCTATTGATTTACACTATATACCTCATTAATTTTTTTTTCTTTTTACCAAATAAACTTTAATGTCCATTGATAACATTTTTTTTTGAGGGGGGGGGGGGGGGGGGGGGGGGGGTGTTGATATACGTCTTTATATAAAGCGCAAAGGAAATATCCAATTTGTAAATTATAGAGAACACATAGGGTCGATGTTACATGTACTCATAGATCAATGATAACCAACATACTCTAACTTGTTCATGAGTTTCGAAATGGCTTGCGCTGGTAGGTTATGGTTTGTTAAAGTGTTGTGCTGACGAATGACGAATTCACACTGGGACCGTTTCTTATAAAGCTGCCGAGTGACGAATTCACACTGGGACCGTTACAAATGGGCGTTGAGTCCATTTTTGACATCTCTTTTTCAATAATTTAAAGTGTATTACAATCTCTCCAAATCTTTAGGGTTAGAATATGTTATGCTCTTCTAATGGATGTAGAATCCCCAAAGAATGCTCATTATACTCAGTCATATTTTTACAGGTTCACTGATATTTTTCTAGTGTATGCTTTCTTCATAGGCGTAAACATAAGTATCTTTCTTGATTTTTAAGTGGTGTGTATAGTATTACATAAGAGCATGGGTTACCGTGCAACTCGCCGCCCTAGTAAATGGAACCAAAGTTTAACACGACAAATATTTCTCACAGTGTGACACATCACACAGAGATCATTCTTAAGTTCATTCATCCACGATTGGAGCGCTGCCTACCGCCAGTTAATTCACAAATTCCAACCTTGTGACGGAGCTGCCCCAAATTAAGATGGAATACTAAGCCTTTGTTGTGGCTTTCAGTTATTTTTAACACACATACTTCCCATGTTCCCGTTCCGCTCGATACGAGAACGAACTCGCGGTCCCCAAAGAATGTCGTCATTTTAATTCTGTTTCAGATTATTAATTATTTACTTGTTTGCTATCCGCTAGAAAGTGCAATGAAATAATTCCCATGTTACTCGACAACATTCGATTCTGATCGTGGGTGTGCCTCGTCAATGCACCTACCTGTCAGACGGCATAGGCGATTTCGTCACGCTCCCATGACAATTTTAAAACGAACCCAATATCCATTAACTCTCTTTGGTAATCTTGCAAAGCAAAGAATCATTGCTACCATTTTCATAGCTAAAAACCTCGTTTACAAGAAATTCGAAATGCAACGAGTGCTCAATCAAGCGTGTTAGATGGGTGTTGGAATAGTCTTTGATCCTGCCAAGTTAAAGACCAAATTTTAAGCCACCTTCCTTGAAATTTACCTTGGTATCTTAAAATCTTGCCCGAAAAAAACCCAACAAAAAACAAAAAAACAAAACAAAAAAAAACCCCAAAAAAACCCACACAAACAAACAAAAAACAAACCCGCTTCTTTCTCTTCTAATGCCGAGGTCTCACCGGTCGCAGTAGGTCAGTGCTAGAGCATATGCTTCGTAACCGAGAGGTCGTGAGTTCGAGTCTCGTTCGTGCGGTCTAAATTTGCGGTACCACACCTACAGCTTGTGACGTCTTAATATGAGTGAAAAATTCTCGACGGGACGTAAAAATAAAATAATAATAATAAATAAACAAAACCAACGAGATCTCCGCGAACTAGCCGCGAGATCTCGTTTATTGTGGTAGAGTTATTAGAATGATTCTAGAGCATGGCACTGAAACTTACAATCCCCAGATATTGTGTTAGCTAAATTTATTTTCAAGTATAAGCACTTTCCAACAATTAGAGGAGCGATTATTTTGAATTTGCATTACCACACAAACAGACAATGAAAAGTGGTCTAAGTTAACATGAAATGATGAAGAAGTTAACATTTTCAAACTATCAAAGTTCAGTAATTTTAATTCAAAACAGCACAGGACCTTTCGCTAGGGCCTAGTGTTTAGGACTTTCGCTTACCAAGCGGTAGGTCCCGGGTTCGACTCCCAGTCCCTGTAACCGTGATGGTGACCTCGTTCACAAGTGCCCGGCATCAGAAGCATAAGTTACCGGCCTAACGGATTAAACTTTAAAATCCCATGATAAAATGAATTATCTATTTAAAGTCGAGTTTAAATAAATATTTTATCTTATCGCTGAATTTCATGGTAAACCTTTGCTCGATAAAGAACCCCTTGAGCACCATGCATTGGTCTGAATTTGTGATACTTTGTATACAGCTAATGATGATTGAAACATTCTCAAATTGGAAATAAAGCAAACAAATTGCCACACTGAAAAATAACACGTAAACAAGCATGGTACAAAGACAAAATAACAATGGTATTTCAAAGTGCCAGAAGGTGAACAGTGTGTTTGTAATTTTAACAATCATGGAACAAAACAGAGATTCCTATTTTCACACTAAAACTGCAATCTGTTATCACACAATATAATGCTGATTCACTGCTTCTCTTTCAGAATGACTTCATTAGCAGGTGTGGCATATCTCCTTAAACGGTTAGCCCGAGAGTTTAATATCAGTACCCGACAAAATAGTTCCACAATGGACGAGAGCTTTATATAAACTACCTTTCAGTGTTGCACATCTAATATGGTGACAAAATGAAGAGCTCAGCATCGTCCATCGAGCGTAGGAGAAAACTTCATAAGGCATTGGCAGTTTTACTAAAGCTGTCATCTGAAAAAAGGCGGCTGTGGCCACCGCACCTGATAATTGCCATATTGTATCAATAATTAAAGTTTCATAAATTCACGGAAAAACTGTCAGTTTCGTTTATTTAAAATAGTAAGGAGTACACTGAATAATTAAATGTAAAATAATTAAATGTACGTGTTGCTTGATATAGAACGAGAAAAATATGTCATTTTATTGTATTCTATTTTTTATAGTAACAATACAAAGAAAGAAGAGAAATTCCCTGATCATTGGATAATGTTTAAATTAAGAGCGGGGGATTCTCCGTGACGTAGTACGCTCGCATCTCCCCGTATATATGCCCATGCTATGCCGAGAGAATTGCAGTGTTCTTATGTTTTACAAAACATCGACATCTTAAAACAGAAGAATCAGGTATCGCTCGTTGATTGGTGCTAACGTGAGCCGACCCGCGAACGCCGATAATAAAAAGGTGTTGGAATAAAAATTGTATTATTGTATTCGAAGGCGAACGCTGGAGGAAGTGTAATTTAGTGGAGAAAAACTTAAGAATATACTTGGTGAGTTACTTATTGTGTGGAATACTTGACCCAATTGAGATTTGATTGGTCGCGCGAGTTATAGGAGTATAAAGACTGCGACAATTTGTTTCGTCATGTAAAAGCGAAGTCATCATGCGACAACTGCTAGTATGGATTCTGTGCTGATGTGCTTCATAGTTTTCTTGATGCTTCTGGCCGTGCAAGTGAGTACTGTCCCCGTGCGGGGTTCCGCGTTTGGACACAAGACACGGCGGCACAGTTTTAACGGCCAAACTCCAGTGCTACGAACAAAATTACCCGGAGCAAGTGCAACGGTGTCTAAGAACATGGGAGATTTCAGGGAGCAGGACAGAGACCCTTATGTGTACAACCATGTGCAATTTACGTTACCGTCTTCCTCAGACAAAATCTCAGATCAAACCCATTCAAATATACAGACAAAATCTCTTCGGAGAATCCGACGGTCTTTTCTTCCGTTTAAAGCCCCAGTTGTGATACAGGAGATTCGGAACAGCCATTTAACAAACTGCAATGAATGGGAAGACCGACATTATTGTCATAATAATGGAAAATGCTCATATATCCCCCAGCTGGACCTTAAAACATGCAGGTCAGTGACTTTGTGTTTGCCACATCGTAAGTGTATGTCGTTCTCTGTCTGCCACATCGTAAGTGTATGTCGTTCTCTGTCTGCCACATCGTAAGTGTATGTCGTTCTCTGTTTGCCACATCGTAAGTGTATGTCGTTCTCTGTCTGCCATATCTTAAGTGTATGTCGTTCTCTTTAAGTTATTCCATTCTCGGATCTAGGTAGAATTCAAGATTACGTGACCCCTCTTGGAATTTTTAACACTCATGAGTTTTGATTTTCATTTTGATATTATTACAAAATTATAATGAAAACATTAAACACCTCCGAAAAAAATATTTGTAGATCCGCATATGAATCGCGGCATACTCAATGAATGAAAGTCAATTTGAAGTTCGTAACTTTATTCTTAATTTGAGGTCCACAGGCGATACTTTTTTTGTAGTGATTTAGGACTCGGTATTGTCTTCAGATTTCCATTATAACTCATTAATGTAATTAGAAACACTGGCAGTTTCCTGGAGGTTGGGTCCTTGTGATGTGACACACGTGTCTATTAACAGACTTGCTTTGTTTGTAACGTGTCATCATCGCTAATGGAACAACCATCCAGTAATGTTTCCTTGTCAAGACTAGAAAGGCCTTCAGAAGAACTCTAGGTGACGTATAAATTTTCACCTGCAGAGATTTAATTCTTCTTTGTTTGAAAATGAAAATTGTGCACATCAAAAGAGAATGGGGTGCTGAAACACATATATCATCAATACTGTCCACGATGAAGTTCTCCAGTGTATAGCACGGTGTTAAACGTCGTGAAAGTATGAATGCCGTTTATCATACCTCAGGATAAATACGTACTTGAGTTTTGTACATATAACAATGAATATACACGTAGCCAGCGTGCACTGTTATCTAATTTCCACAGTTTATATATATATATTTGAATTGACTTACTATCATATCAAAGGAAAACTGTTTCTGTGTTCAAAATATCAAAAAAAAAATATCTTTATGGGGCTAACAGGTGAACCGATAATCAAAAATCTTGCCTTGATCTGATTTTAATCTGCTTTCCACTTGTTTACAAACACCAACTCTATTCACTTATGCACTAGAAACAAAGACCTGTTTATTAAAACACCGCACGTGGCCTGCAACAGGATGAGGCATTTCATCAGAAGTATTTTTTCTGTTCTTTTGACCATTGATCTCTAAAGGATTTTGTTACACAAGAAACATCACGTACAGAGAATAACTATAGAGACCAAGTTTGCTGCTTAATGTCTTATTCTGATCTACGAAATAAAACATTGTTTAAATTCAATATCACATATGTAAATACATTTTATTTATTCACATTTTACTTCTAAGGCCTTGAATAATATACTTTTTCCCCAATTAATAAAAATTAGGGTAAAGACAAATGATACTAAATAAAGTAAAGGGGGGGGGGGGGGGGGTAGTGCGAATTACAATTTTTTTTTTACTTTATCAAACTTTCAGGCTGAGGTCATCATCATAAATATACTATGCAACTTAACCTGATAAATGAAAATAGTGCGTGAACGGTGATATGAAAATTAACGATATATCTGATGTCTCTCCAGAGTATTTAAGTACACGCAATCAATAACGAAAGTACAGACAATAGAATTTCGAAAAGAATCTTTAAAATGGTCAAGAATGAATTCTCCTTGAAATTATGACAAAACTGCAATTGTTCAATGATTGCTCTACGTGGGGGAAGTTTACTTTAAGTGACCGAGACAAGTCGAGGACCCAGTGTAGATCAAAAGAAGTCAGCTGTTTGTCCATATGTGTGTTGGAGTGTGTGGCTGTTTGCTACATAAGTAATTCTTTAATCTTTTACAAAAACAGATAATGGATAAAATGGGACAAAACAAAGTTCACTGTCAAGGTCATTTTTAAGCACATAACATCTCTATGTATATATTAGTGATTACTAAAAGATGCAACGTTGCATTTTGAGGAACCCTAATATAATAACTTTATACGTCACAGAAACTACAGCTCAATGAGAATGATATATTGTCGACTTATTAAATAAAAACAAAGCTAATTTTGAGTTGCCATTCACAACATCAAGTTATGTAACATATTGGTGACATAATCACCATGGGATGTGCTGCACACCCCGCATGAATGGTAGACTAAGACTGAAAAGCATTTGGTTGACTCAGAAATCGAGGCGGGTATAATCTATAGGGTATAGCTGTACAAGCCTCAGAGCGCAAGACTAAACATGTGTGAAGTTGTCACACGAGAAAATGGCGTTTTTAATTGAATGACTGTGATATACCGATAAAATGGCGAATGGAATAGTGTTCACTGGCAAACCGCTCGTATCAAGATTTTCTTATGTTAATCTAACAGTTTATTTCTAAAGCTGTTAAAATTATCGGCAGAGATGCATGGGAAATTGAAGTACAAGGATTCCATTTATTGTTGCCCCCGGCCTTTAGGGGATGCTAGAGTTTGTACAATATTCATTTTGACATAACAGGCGTGTTTCCTGTACGCTGCGGTTATATAACATGCCAGTCACTCAAAATATTCGTCTGTTATCAGCCGCTAACTTGACGTTGATAAATAGGTTACTGCCGATTTTTCAATTTTCCCTTGTGTTTTTCTTTCCAGGTTAATTAATACCCAACTTACACAATACCACAATACAGAAATATGCAACACAATCTGTATGAATTATTAAATCTTAACACACCGAGGCAGGGTGGAGGGCGCCATGCTTCATCCAATGATTTAACCGAATCAAATAAGGACGAACTGGTTAATTAACTCCTTTTGTCATCAATTTCGCGCACTTTGCATTCATTTTACGACCCTCTGCAAAAAGACGGGCACCCTCTGTGGTAGGGCCTGTTCTAATGACGTCATAGCAAAATGTGAACACAAAGCAAAACAGATATCAGAAGTATGTTCGGATAATAACACTTCCCATCATAAAATACTGACTACTTGTTACGCCTATGGTGTAGGTGACTGGCTTCTTTAATTCTTCTGAAACACGAGGTTAAGCGGCTTGTCGGTAAGACAGGACATTTTTTGCCCCGATACCGTTATCAAAGAGATCCAAACGAACGATTACTTCAGCCAATTTGCTTCCACTCTACTAACATATGGTTCCCTTAAGCCAGATTTTTTTTCCATTATTTCTGTCAAACACATGGAGTGGAGAATTCATTCGGGAATGTGTATAGGATGTGTATTGAATATGCCCTTTGTAATATAGTGCACTCGTAAAATATTACCACAAGGTGGGGGATGAGTTTAACACTATACTTTGAGCTTAGGCAAATGCACTATTTTAGCAGCATGCATCCCCCCCCCTTTTTCCCCCATGCAAATGGATTTCTAGTTTATCGCAAATAGGGTATGATAGCGTTACGCTGTTTATTACAGAACAATTGTAACAGTGTGTTTGCGTGACTAATAAAGTCACTGAATGAACCTAATCCTTCACTATCAATTTTGTGGGTGGTCATTTTAATTAAACCCAATATGTTCAGCGCAAGTCGAACCCTGCATCAAAGCGTACGATTAATCATTATCAGTACAGCAATCTAGTAGGCTCTTAAACATTTTAACTGCAATCAAGCTGCAAGTCATCAAGAAGGCAGAAAAGAGGTTATTAATATCCCGTAATAATATTATTATCATGATCGCATGCGGTTTTTATGCCTCCTTTGGATCGTAAAAGAAATTCCGTATTTCAGGTCCCCTGATCTGAAAGTGTCACTTTATCTGTTATCATAAGGCCTCTGACACACTGGAGATTCGAACTGACTTCCACCCCCTTGGTCTGATAAGTTCCACAAGCACACCTTGCTCCTCAAGTTTATCAAGATACGACACTGGGTTATGTAAGAACAATCGAAACCAAGACCTGCTGCATGCTTTGTATCATTACAGAGATTAATGAAATTCCAAACATTTCACGGAGTTCAAAAGTCAAGCTCCCCGACAAGTGGTGAAGTTTTTTAAACCCTTTGATACGGACTGTCGCAAGTGCAGTGCAATTTGTGGATAATAATTGAATTCATAGTTAACCTACAAATAAAATGTCTACTTCACTAATATTCCTAACAGCGCATTGTAGGTATTGGTGAAAAAAAAGTTTTATTTTTTTCGAACTAAAATAAATCTTTGACGAAAAATGCCACATCATATCCATAAAATGAAGTTATTGATCATCGATATTAACATCAATCTTAATTAACTACCTGAATGTTTTAGTGGACTATTTTGGTAGCATTTCGTTGAGTTTCAGGAATTCCCAATTCGTAACTTTTCGGGAGTTTCCTTTACTCCCGAGTCGTTGGACAGGCCCTGTAATAGTTGTGACTGGCGCCAATGAAAGCGTGATTGATGAGGGTCAAAGTGATACTTCAGTTCGTTCTAATTACCAGTGAGGAAGACGTTTAAGTATATAACTATAGGGTCGCACGAGGTAATGATCAGATGGCAGAGAATTTTCACCAACGTCAGGAAGGGCAGCTTGTATTTGCACCTTGATAATTGGTCGCAGTATGCACGTAAAACAGTGACTCGACACAGAATAACTTCAACTTCACGAACAATATTTCTAGTACTCAATATCGGGGTCAATTGCCAGCCTTAATAATATTAAGAGTAAAATCATGACGCTCGTTTGATTTACTGAAATAATGTAAGGCCAATGATAAAAAGTTTCCCTGTTTGTAACCCACTATTTTTGGTTATGGGTATTTTATTTTCTGGGCAAAACCAACGTAAAATAGTGACATTCAACTAAGTGGAGGGGATTGGAAAAAGGAAACAAACAAAATTTTAAATTAGGCCTTATTTATAATGATGTGCCGCGAAATTTCGTTTGGATATATATATATATATATATATATATATATATATATATATATATATACTGTTAATGTTAAAGAAGAGAAGAAGAACGAGAGATTCAGATGTATCAGTCAACACTTTAACAAATAAAAAGTACAAAACAGAGACTCAGAGAACAAGTTTGAAAGAAATTCCTAATCATTGCAAACTTGAAATTTTAAAATGGCATTGGCATCCTGAAAATAAATCGCATAAAGAGGGGCAATCACATATGTACAAAATATAAAGAACCAAAAGATAAAAGGTACAAATTTTCTACCGTGTGGCTGACGGGATTTAATCTGTTGGAAATTGAATCATCAGTATGAATTTGATAAAAATGATGAGCAAGGGTTCCTTGTTTCAAAGAGTCCTCTTAGTCACGCAGAATCCACAGTGATCTCTTTAAATTGCTGGTAATTGGGTGACTAAGACAGAGGAACTCACAGAGATCACTCGAATTCAAAGCTTCTTCTTAAACTCCCAACAGATGGGCACAGTTGTACTATGCTTGCAGCTACAAAACTTGAGCATTTCTGAGAAGTTCGCTCAGTTTCCAAATATAACTAACTTGATCAGTTATTCATCCATGTTTTGATACACCTTAATTTAACTGATTTGTTGAGATTTTTCTGGCAGAGTGAATAAGCAGGGTTAGTTACCACCTATAGTTTAGGATTCGATGAACTCATACCTGTATTGTGAAGGAACTGATCAACAAACCTGAGATAGGCGATATTTGTAATATTTTAGAAGTGATAACTTTCGTATGCTTTAAAAACTGACTATTCACTATATTGATTTATTCAATGATTGATGTATTTTGATGAAGTTTATTACATCATTAACATGGTTGAATGCTTTCGTGACGTTTTGGTTTTGCTTGAACGGTCTTTATTATGTTTTTATTTCCAGAAGAAAAAAATATTATTGAGAAACTTTTAAGATTTTTTTGTTTATTTGCAGGTGCCCTATGCAGTTCACAGGCTCCCGTTGTGGTCTACTGGACTTGCAGTACTTGATGAGTCACATGACTGCCTTCAATGTACGTATTAACTAAACATAGGGTTCCCGTTATACAGTCAACCTCGGCTCTCATTGGAAATTTTACATGTGTATACGATTAATCAAATAGCAAAATATCGCGACAGTAAAACGTTCGTCATATTCACATCAATAAATCTGCAGTGCTACTGTAATCGGGTTTAAAATGCTTACATTCTTTTCTGTGTATTACACAGTTTTCAATATGAAACTACGCAACCGGAAATATGTATTGTTTTCACTAAAGCATTATGTAACAGTATTGTTGACAAATTCCAGTTTGAAAATCTCCCTAATGACTCTCATATTCTTTTGTTTAAATTTCTATAATCTGTAAAATGTGGTTTACAGAGATTGGCACATAAAAGTGTTTACAATATTTTATCAACACAATTCAAAAAGTAATAAACTATTTTTTTTTAAACTCAGATGACGTAAATTCGAAGAATATCATCACTAGGTTACCATTTCGATTGAAAAATGAATATAGCAGTCAGAGCATGGGTGCAATTTACATGAATCACAGGTGGACTTCAAAGCGATAAAGGGTGAACCACTAGCAGCAGTTCCTTTATCTGATTCTAAATCTCCATAACATGGATTAATTACACCCAAATCATAATTGCTTTCCTTTTAATTATTTATTTTTATTTATTTTTCCTGCAGTATTCTTGGGTCCCGTACTCTGTTTTTCGTTTACGAGCCGTTAGTTGTCCGTAGATTCGCGAGCGTGATTTACATTACACAACTACTTCGTAATTACTATATGCTTAATTCACAAAACGGTGTGATAAAGAACTGTGGGGGATTAGAAATTCTGTAGCAAGTGATAATCAATGAACACATGTACCGCTTTGTTTATGACGGTTATAACGTCACACTGCCTAGTGCGTGAACAAGTTAAACAGATTTTACGTCATTAATAACAAATGATAATAGTTAATGATTACACATATATTTCTTTCATTTTCAACTTCTTAACCTGCAGTTTTCTTTTATTTGCTTTTCCAAGAATAAATATGAAAATATATTTCATATCAATATCATTTTTCCACAGGTTTACGTAAAAATTACTTTTAAAAATGTCCCTTTTTTCATGGTTTCAGCATTTGATGATGAACGGTTAAAGAGAAGGAGACGAAACAGCGGCCAAGTTGTGATGGCTCTGGTATAATCTGAAATCAAAGCACACAATGTGCAGGTGCGCCAATCCATCACCACAACTAGGTCATTCAAAATCGAACATGGCCAGCCAAAAACATCAACAGGCAAACCAGTGAGCAGGACAATGACCAACCTTCCATTTTTTCCTCGCCATAAACTTTGTGTATTTTCCATATGTAAGCCACTGTGGAAATAAAACCACGTGCAAAGCATTAACTTCAAAGTGTTTTGCAAGGAGGAAGACAGGCAAACAGACATTAGGTTCGTGCAAGTTGAACCAAAAATCGGCATGTGTGCTTCAGTGGTTTAGTGGTTGCAAGTCATTAACCTGGCTTGTATGAGAACAGGAATATTCTAATTAGCTAAAACAAAACAGATACTTCAATCGCAAACAATAAACTCTTCAAAATCCAAAGAAGATTGCCGACGATGCTGTTACTATATTGCTTCCCCTGTTAATCCGACTAGAACTACGTACAAGCTATTAAGTCAAGAAGATACTAATAAGAAAACCAAATGGCCGTTGGAGTCAACGCTTTCGATATTATGATTTATTGAAATAGAAGAAATTAGTTTTTTTTGGCAAGGGATACAAAGCTAGGAGCATTTCTAAGCGAAACTGTTTCATCCCAAGCTGCAGACATTAATTCACTCCGGTTGTTTACTGGTTTCCCACTGGCCTTGACTTTGGCGGGGAGTTCAAAGGGCGTCAAGGATACAGTTACAAGATTTAAGTCTGTTACAAGATTTAAAAGTCTGTTACAAGATTTAAGTCTGTTACAAGATTTAAAAGTCTGTTACAAGATTTAAAAGTCTGTTACAAGACTTAGAAGTTTTCAAGATATTTAATCAGGAAATACGAACTAAAGCGATCTTGAACACATTGAAGTTTTTATTTCATTTTTTATCTGCTTGGATTTTATTTTATTAGAATTCATACGTTTGAATTCGAACACTATTACAGGGGGTGTTCGAATGGTCATTTTAATGTCTGTGATAAATCCCTAAAAAGAATGTAAAAAATCGATGTGTGATTGATAGTGTTTCATATCGTCCCTAGTGTATGCAGATTTATTCCAATATTCATTTCATTGAAAATAAGCCTGTTACTTGAAAGAATCTGAAACACACACATCTACAAACTTCCCATTATAAAGTTTCAAAACGTAGAAGATGGAGCAGAAATTCTCTGACAAACCCGGTGTAAAATAAAAGTTAAATATTTATTGAATAGGGCACATTCTCTACAGACTATCCTTCCTTAAATGTTCGCTTTATAATTATTGTTTGTTTACTTAAAAACAAAAAACATATTTTTTTTTTTAAATATTCACGACATTGCCCAGTCGGGCATTCAACACATTATATGAATAGTACAGTTAAGTGAAAATTCGGGGGGGAAAGTTCACAATTAAATTATTATTGAATTACTACCAAAGTCCTGAATAAAGTAGCACAATTGTTTTAAGGTAAATCATACACATTATACAGATTCCATTATCAAACGAAGTATTCTGTGAACAAAAAAGACATAAATTTGATGATGTATGATAAACGAAACATGATTATTTATTTAAGGTACCATTAATTTATCACACTTAGATTTGCCCCAGAAAATCGTCATGTACCCGTATATTTATTAATTGCCCATTTATTGATGCTTCATTCACTTAAAATCGCCTGGTGTAATACACGTGTGGCGATACTGCATACATCATGTAAACAGATGTTGATACGAGTTGTATACAGAACAATTGTTTGTGTGTTATTTATTGTATATAATTTATTGAGAATGCGTGTGAGTGATGCGACAGAGGGCCAGACACATCTGTTATTGTTCCCGATTCTTTGTTGATTTTGTGGATTATATCTCAGCATAGCTGGAAAACTCGATATTACGAGCAAATTGACTTAATAAAGGATAGTTTATAACGTATTCTATGCCTCCGTTTTTCTTTTATGTGGTAAATGAACCATTCACTCCTAGTTGCAATAGCAACTTCTCGGGTTTTTCCGGCAAGCTTGGGAAATCACCTCGAATTGCATTCATTAGTTGCTTTCGACCATTGTGTAAGATTATTAAAATGTTTTAAACTTCATGTGGGGAAATCTCACTCTTTCTAGCAAATATTTATTTTAAAAAAGAAAATCAATATTTTTTATGTTCATATTTTGATTCGAAATAAAATTGGAGGTCATCATAATACACTGGAGATTGTTTTTCCGTTTGCCGGAAAGGCTCGAGAATTTGCTATTGTCGTAGTTACACCTCCACTACACTTACTGATAACTTACAATTTCAGACTCCTTATAATTTTTTAAAACGTATTTGATATATTTTAACGAATAATCGTAGGAAAAATTTCACTTCTTTTGACGTCTATTACTAAAACAACCAAATTGTAATGTGACATAATTCCCATGACATCACTTTATATCAAATGAACCAATCAAATCGTGTTTTACAAGCAGAATTAAGTTTTGAGAAATTCAGTATAAGATCCATCCATCCAAATGTGTGATACAAAGGAAATGAAATTGCCTGCATAAATGGGTGAATTTTTTTTTAGAAATAATCTATGACGATAACCTAATGGTAGAAATGTCGTTTATGAAATTTTTGACGTCACACAACAGGATGTAGTTTGTAAAGGTATAGTATAAATAAAGTAGCATTTATGGTTTTAAAATCCGGGACATTAGATCCTACATTTATACGGTCGAACAACCGAAAAATTGAACGGGAAACTTACATCCATCAAGGTGTTAAGATTTATTCATACTTTTTCGTCTAAGATCTTGATCATTGAAAACAAAAACAACAAACAACCACTTAGACTTGGATCATTTTAAGGGCGGATCTTGAAATTTTCAAACGTGCAGGGATCTTCACAAAATATCGGAATTCCTGTAAAATTGGGGTAAATTTCGCCCAGTATTTTTTTTAAATCCAATCACGCAGCTGAGGTACGCGTAATCTCTCGTCATTTTTATGAAAGGATCCCTGTGAAGTTTGAGTAATCACAAAACCGTAAATGTCGCACAAATAAAATAACCTCGTTGTCTCACACACCATGATAACACCATTTCATGAACACCCCGGCTGCTAGATACATCAAACGAACCAACTTCAACTGAACAAAGACACCCTGGCAAGATCTATCAAACCCAAGACTTTTTTGCTTGTTTCTTTGCATAATAATACTATTTACGATTTTACCATCTTAATTTATTGTGCTGCTGATTAAAACCCCAAGGTCAACAAAATGTGCACTAAATACCGATTCTAGAGATTACATAGCTCACTTCTTGATATCAAGGCCACAAGGGGGTATGGAATGCCTTATCTTCCAACCAGCTACTGGCATTTTTCATGTACAATCGTAAAATTTCAAAAATAGAAGACTTACTGGAGTTTAGTGGTTTTATTATCACGTTTCCGACGTCACAGTTGTTAGCAACCCATGTAAGAAAACCTGGATCCACGCCTTGTGAAACCCAGCATGTTATATGGGGTCCACCAGTAAAACAAACAAAAAAATGAGCAATTCAACAGGTTTTTTTTATTATTATTATTTTACAATGGAAGACGTCACAACCTAAAAATACTGACAAAGCGTTTCCATACCAGCTGAAACTGGGGTAGTTGATATACTTGGATACATGTAACAAAAATCATGACTGATATTTACCTATCACAGTACACATAAGTACCCAGGTACCTACTAATGTGATTATAAAGCCTCCACGTACAATGGAAGGGTAAACAGAGTCCCTATACTACACCCTCCCCTAAAAAAATCATTTGTTGTTCCTCATCATAATAAATTTCTCTGAAATATATATTCATCCTACAAATAACTAACAACACTCAACATCCAAAGTGTCGGCTATGAATATAGATACGAGGTCAAATTGATAAGGCACTTTATATATATATATACATGTGTGTGTGTGTGTGTGTGTGTGTGTGTGTGTGTGAAACATGTACTCATGGCAAAGTCTTCTATCGGACCAAGTGGGCCGCAAAAACAAATCAAACAAAATCCTATACCAGTTTAGATTCAGTGGAAACAAAAATACTTTGATAAATATATCTGAGAACACAATTCTGATTATACATGGTATTATACAAATAAGTATCTCTGCTGACGTGGATATCGGGATTGCAGAAAAGGGGAAGTTTCAAAATCCTATTTCAACCTGACATTTTACGTTTCCTTGCTGGGTGGTGTTTTGTTTGTTTGTTTTTTAATTGCAGATTGTACGGAAGTGAGAACCCCATGTGACGCACGCTTGACTTTGACGTACTATTTATTTTCTTTGTATATCGTTTTATACCCCCATTTAAAAATGTTTTACGCATGTAGAAACGGTCACCAGCATCAGGTGCACTGCCATAAAGTTTGATCTATGCATGACGCTTATGGCCGCAGTAGTGATGATTTTTTAAATATCGCATTAACGCCCACCGTGACACGGGACCTTCGTCTGTAAGGTCACATCTCAAAGACCCGTGAGTTTCACTTCTAATGCCGGATACTTGACGAAGAAATAGCCAATCAGCCACTGGCTATCTTAAATGTTTGATCGGGATTAAAAAATCGAACTAGCGCCTCCTGGTTTCAAAGCAAGCACCCTGACCATTAGGCTACATTTAAAGTATATAGAGTAGACTCAGTTTTTGTTGTTGTTTTTTTTTTGTTTTTTGTTGTTGTTTTTTTTTTTTGGCAACAAGATGAACACCAGCGCAAGCGCAGGAATCATAATATACATATACATGTACGTCGCACTGGCTTAGATCCGCCAGAGCGTATCCATCATGGTATTATTTTGCTATTTTAAGGTAGTTTATCAAAAACAACAGAAGACTTTTAATTAATTTTACGATAATTATTAATCAAGTAAAATCCAGTCACAGCTTATGGATTCGTATATGAAACAATATAAAAAGTGCACGTTGTATCTGTGTAGCAAGCGTTTCGGAGTTTCTGCATATTTTCAGACGGCTGATTCAAGACTAAACTCACGGATTGAAGAAACGAACAGACATAATCATTATATTTATTCAAAATTTATCAAACGTTATTTCTTCTAGAAGATCAAAGTGCAACATCTATAAACATGACCGCAATAAATTTACGGATTTTCTATATATCGTATTATATTAATGTATCATTTTTAAAAAAATCGCACTGATTTAGATCCGCCATAGCGTGTCCACAACTTCAATCTCTTTGTTTTGCTTCAGAGAAAACGAAAGTAGGTTCTAAATTAAATTTCCCGATAATTACTAATCAAGTAACGGACTTCATTTTGTATATGAAATAATATTAAAAATTATTCATTTTATAAGAATAAATTTTACTATAGTAAATCCAAGTGTTTACCATAGTAAATCAAAGTACCTGTATCAAAGATTTTACTTAATAAATCAAAGTTTTTCACAAAGAAAATTAAAGTAAAAAAGTTGATACTATAGTAAATTAAAGCATAAAACTTTATACTATAATTTATTAAAGTATCAAAGTGTTTACTTCAGTAAATAACAGCATCAAACGTTATACTATAGTGAGTTAAAGTATCAAACATTTTAATATAGTAAATTAATGTTTATGCGGTAAATTAATGTTTGTGCTGTAGATTAATGTTTATGCGGTAAATTAATGTTTGTGCTATAGATTAATGTTTATGCGGTAAATTAATGTTTGTGCTGTAGATTAATGTTTATGCGGTAGTAAATCAAAGTTTTTTCTATAGTATACTACATTATCAAAATTCATATTACAGTGATTAGAACAGAGAGAATTTAATATACAGTACGTAGAAGTATCTTTTTTATTTGTATTACAGAAAACAGAAGAATGGCGATACGATTTACAATGCCCTTGTAGAAATACAATGCCCTTCTGATGAAAAAGAATGGTGTATAATAATATTTATCAAAAATGATTTTGATCACATCGGAACTTCTCATGACCAGTACCCATTACAGAAAAAAGAACCCTATATTTCATTCTCCTGGTTTCTTGCACTTGAAAGATAACTCCTCGTAAACGCTGAAACATGTGAACTACTTAATGTGCAATAGCAACGATTCAATAACGAGAAAGAAGTGTGAAAACACCACTCAGAAAGAAAGGAAATGCAAAAGAATGCCGTCAGCTGTTGTAACCCGAACCAACTGAAAACTTTCTTCTGCCCCATAAAACCAGTCACAGGAAGCTGATATTTACAAACATTTTTCTTCATTTTCGGCATGTTTTCGGACGCTGGTCATAGACGACCTATAATCATCGCATCAACAAGTTCTCCAGGTTCAATCGTCTGCCGGCTGTCGGATTTTGGAGGCAAAATGAGCAGAGCGTTGGCAGTCTTCATGCTTAGGAGACGACTACTAATCTGGTTACCCGTGCCGGTAGTGTGTGGGATAGGATCATTTTCTTGCCACCTAAGAACAGCTCGGTGATACTCCGGACGAGGATCCAACGGTAACATTTCATCAACCTATGCAAATATCACATAAACAAGGTCACCCACAGAAGGTATAGATAATGCATAGCGTAATTTGAACAACACGCAAAACAATGAAATTCATGCAACGGAAGTAGCAGATACGGCAGCCAAAGAGACGCACGCTAGGGGGCGCCTACACGTGCGTGAAACTCAGGTAACCACGCGAGACTTGCTATCTTAGGGAGATTGTTTCGGTATGTGATAAGATAGTCATCACTGTTTCTGATGTGATCCTATCAGCTGTCAGGGGACAACACCGTTCATCACATATCTTAGGTATTCCAATCTTTGATAATGTAGAAAAACGTTCCATCGCTGCTAAGGAATCTCAGCGTGGACCGAAATAGCCGCATTAATTTTATATGATGCCAAATTAAAAAAAAAGCCATACATATCTGTAGACTACATATATCAAAAGAAAGGATCTATCAGAAACCAAAGCAAAAGGGGCAATGTAAATATTTAGAGATCAGATAACGATGTGATTCGGTGTAAAGTAATTAGCATGTATTCAACAACAGACCTCGCAAAATCTGACCGCCAGACACTTAACAAGTGCATGCCATCATACTGTGACCGAAAGTGGCCTTGAAATCTTATAAATCTTATTTTTCTTGATTATTAATTCAAGATTAATATTTAAAAAATTCCGATACCTTATATTCTTTATTACTTTGATGAGTTGGAACGAATGACAAAATAGCTCTACATGGGATACATTTCCTAATAAGAAACACTTCTGCGGTCGTTTTATGAATAGGTGAAGTCACTGGTTCGAATCTCGGCTGAGACTATAAAATACTATCGTCCCAATAACAGCTTGTCACTTTGCTTGATCGAGTACGCAGATTTCAGTCAATGACTAGCCGTATGGTTTCAATAAAAGTGAGTTTGGATGACCACGCTATGCCATTTGTTCAATGTGATCGGTCACTGAGAACAAAAGTAAAACCTATTTCATTAAAATCTATGAGAAACCTTGCTCAATATTTGCACACTCGATCAAGCGAAGTGGCACGCTGTTACTGGAACAATAGTAGACAATAACTGTTGACAGCTGAAGTGAAAGTTTCATTATTAATATTTGGGTAACTTGTGTACTTTGGTTTGAGTCCATAGCAGTCTTCTAAATTTAGCACTAAGTCGATAGTTGGTGACGTTAGTGTCAGACCGAAAAAAATGAGAAAAAATTTCCACAAAAAATATTAATCACTAGTGTTTAAACCACAGTAACGACCGAAAAATTGAGAGAGAGAAATAATATCCACTAAAAATATTTCTCAATAGTGTTTAAACCACAGTAACGACCGAAAAAATGAGAAAACTTCCCCACAAAAAATATTTATCTTATTAAATTGTATAAAAAATGGAAAATAAATTTTAGCATTTAACTATTCTTTAAATATTTTCACGATTTATAAAAATACTTTTTTCTTATCCTGGAGCAGATTGAACCTTATCATGTGATATTCTAAATCGAGACTAACTTGATAACGATTTCACGCTTATGAAGCTAATTACAATGTATAAAGTTATCGTTTCTTTTTAAAATCCATTAGTGCAAAAAGGTTATTGAACAATTTGAACAACTTTCAAAACGTAACGTATTCTAGTTTATTTTTTCCATGATTATAAATCAAATGATTTATTAATGAATTACATAAATTGATGTGAAAAGTTGTTTCTTCTTCACTTACTGTTACAAGAGTTTTTAAATGTACACATACAACCTGCGAATTGTCCAGATACATTGTGAAAATTTGATAAACAAACAGACATCATTTTGTGTAGGGAAGGATAATTTGACCCGTTTTGATACTTGTTCACTAGAAAAAGACATCATATGCATGAAACTAAACTATGGAGAACTGTAATTCGCGAATTTATTTCGTATCCACCATTATGAGTTCCTATGAGCATCTGTTTTATTACGAGGAATTTATTGCCTTCAGTTACACTATTTACCAAACTATAAATCTTTCCTTATAATAAAAAAAATCCTCTTATTTGATGCAGCACGTCGTAAATCTGCGGACAAATAAACATTCTAGTAATTGTTTTCCTTGATATAACTATCTTTTTAGACGTCAGCAGTTGAGGAAGTGAACGATCTGATATTAGTTGTCACATGCTTCCTCGTCTCTCCCCGCCATCAGGGAAATCGGCGGACCAGTTTGTCAGACTTTTTTGTTGTTTAGCAGTCACCTGCCGTTTAATATCGTTATACAATTCACTGGTGACTTCCATGATGCCATATTTGAAAAAAAAATAAACATCTCCTTTCTTATATTCACGGCAAACTTTTATTACTATTCTTATATGAAAGTGTTTTACTCGGTTTTCGTTAATGTTCTAGTTTCCGGTGACCATGAAAGCTATTCATGACGTAATTAAAAGAGGAGTATAATCTGGAATATTTCATAATAGATAACGAAAACTATTGATTGCAAAGCACGATTCTGGAGATGAGAGACTGCCAATTTAATTACTTATCCTAAATTCTGTTTGTGATTCACTGACATAATATATTCCAAGTTAAATATAATCTTAATCTTTTGTGAATATGAACCATTTCAAAACTTCATACGCAAAATTGATTTAAGCATGCACTTTTGATCACTCCTTCATCAAGAGTAAACTGTCTACAATAATGTAGCCCTCTCAATTTTTTAAGAGAGAGAGAGAGAAGGGGGGGGGGGTCAACAACACCTTAAGATCTCCGTAATGGTGCAGATGCGGTTGTGACTCACTTCCGCAACAATGTCGATCATTCTGAACATTTCCTGATTCACTATACTTGAACAATCTTAAGATTATGTTTCTCAGTCAATATATAAATTTATAACCTGCAACTTAGATTTGTGAGACTCTGTACTACTGTTTTTAACAATTTCGATATATTCCACTTTCTGGATTCATATTGTGCGCCATGTTTGATGCACTGAAGCTGTACTTCCGGTTTTGAAGTTATTTACATATCCACATATGAGGTAGTGTTAACATTAATGTACGGCTACGAAAGTCCTCAGTATTGGAAAGATTTAAATATGATATAAAGCGGGGGGAAAATGCAATTTCTACTGTCAAAATATCATTTTCATTTCTTTGTCGGAATGGCTCGGGTCCCATGGGGATCCGGGTTAGAATAGATCCTCAGTACCCATTCCCTTGTCGTAACAGGCGACTAATTGGGGCGGTTCTTCGGATGAGAACTAAAAAAAAAAAAAAACGAGGTCCCGTACCACAGCAGGTGTGGCTCGATAAAGATCCCTTCCTACTCAAAGGCCCTCACCGCCGAGCATAGGCCCAAATTTTGCAGCCCTTTACCGGCAGTGGTGACGTATCCATATGAGTGAAAAAATCTCGAGCGGGACGTTAAACAATAATCAATCAATCAATCGGAATAGCTCGGGTCCGTGTTGAACAACTACATTTTCGCGCTGATTGTCAATATTTTGGTTTTTTAATAGATCCACCTACGAGATATCGCAATAACAAGCATGGCGGAGCAGACGAATCATTTTGGTTGTTGTACATGAAAAGGTTAAGAAAACCAACAGTACTCAATCTCGTAATTTCTATAGTTGATTGATTGTTTGTTTGTTTTACGTCCCGTCGAGAATTTTTCACTCATATTGAGACGTCACCAGCTGTAGGTGAAGTACGACAAATTTAGACCTATGCTTAGCGCTCAGGGCCGTAGCAGTGAGGGTTCTTTAACGTGCCAACGCCTACCGTAACACGGGACCTCCGTTTTTAAGGTCATATCCGAAAGACCCATGATTCTCACTTCTAATTGTCGAGCGTTTGGCAAAGGAGCAATCACTACCTATTTTTCGTCTTAGGTTTGACGCGGTCATGGCACGAGCGGGGCTCGAACTCACGACCTCCCGGTTACGAAGCGAACGCTCTAACCACTGAGCTACCGCGACCGGTCTGTAATTCCTATAGAAAATACAAATCAAGATACCAGAGGTGCCTAGGAGGAGTAACCATCCCCTGTTGGCTGGTCACACCAGCCGTGAGCCCTTTATCTTGATCAAGTAAACGGAGTAATCCGCAATCAGAATCAGTGTGCCAAGAACGGCCTAACAATTAGTATGAAACATGTCAGACAGCATTGGACGTAATGGAAAGGTGTACTGATAAACTAGATCGTTATAACGACCATAGAATTTACAAAATAATGACTTTAAAAGAGACTGTATAAACTCCTGTAACATCAACTTGTTTGTCAGAAGCATACCTCGAATTAAAAATTGAACATATGCAGAACAAGCTCTTGCATATCTTGAGAGACTGACTGACTGGTGAAGGGCTGCAAAATGTAGGCCCATGCTTGGAGTTTAGGCCCTTTGAGCAG
The DNA here is from genome assembly GCA_024699665.1 of Ostrea denselamellosa. NCBI lineage: Eukaryota > Metazoa > Mollusca > Bivalvia > Ostreida > Ostreidae > Ostrea > Ostrea denselamellosa. The sequence goes on along the minus strand of JAMZEH010000022.1, from coordinate 5,617,616 downwards.
GGAGGGATCTTTATCGTGCCACACCTGCTGTGACACGGGGCCTCGGTTTTTGTGGTCTCATACGAAGGACCGCCCCATTCAGTCGCCTCTTACGACAAGCCAGGGGTGCTAAGGGCCTATTCTAACCCCGATCAGAATCAGTTGAGAGATATAAACAGCATATGCATGGTGATTGGAATATGAAAAATGAACAATCCATCTGTGCTTTTAAGAAATCACTAAAAAACATCTTTTTAGACTTGCATATCAAGATTCTTAACTGTCTTTTACCGTGTATGAATTACTATTAAAACTCATCGTTATTATTATGATTTTAAGTTATGAATATGTTTTACATGTATCGGACATTTTTTATAAAAGTATGAGAAAAAGGGGGGAAAATACAGAAAAAAGGTGAGGTGTGATGTATATGTGATGTGAAAATTTAAAGAATGTTTACATGAACCATGTTAGTCTTCTTATTTATCTTTGTGATGTTAAATTTAATATTTGTTTAAAATACCCCATTTAGCACTTTATGTGTAACATTGCTTTGTTTTATGTGACATATTACGTGTTTTCTGCATGCTTCATGCATGTTGTAAAGCGCTTAGAGTAATAGTTGTAATGTTAGATAATGCGCTATATAAATACTTTGTAATAATTATAATAATAATATTGCTATATAGATAAGGGAATTTGACGATGGAGAAATTGAAATCATCCTGTTTGTCATAAAGCTGAGCTGTTAGTTTGTCGTTAACATTTAAGTATGAAGCAGATGTAGAAGTCTCTGTGGTGTCTTTTATTTCAAGTTCACTGGGATATATCAAATCGATATATGAATGAAATTGATCATTGTCAATAGATAAATCGTAGTGGATATCTCTCTAAATGCTCTACTAAGCCCCTATCTTTGTTCCTAAAGAAAATATCAACTGCATTATTGGAGGAACTTCACACATACTGTGCCACTACATATGTCATAAATGATGTAAATTAAATATGGATTCTAAAAAATTCTAAAGAACTTTTAGTAAATTTGATATCGCAAAATTTCGTCTCAAATCAACAACATCAAAACGCATGACCTTACGACGATTTACATGACCTTACCTCACCATACCTCACGATAAATTAAAGGCTAGATTTTTTTTACATCAGAAGTTTCGTCAACAAAAATGGTAAAAGGAAATTTCATATCTAGTGACGGGGGCCTCCGTGGCCGAGTGGTTAGAGCATCGGGCTCAAAATCATAAAGCCTCTCACCTCTGTCGGCGCGTGTTCGAATCTCGGCCGCGGCGTTATGTGAGCAAGCTTGCCAGTTTACTTGCAGAAGGTCGGTGATCTCTTCCCGAATACATTGTATCTGGGTTCTCTCCTCCACCAACAAAAACTGGACGCCACCAGATAACTGAAAAATTGTTGAGTGTGGCGGAAAGCAATAAATAATCAATCAATCATATCTAGTGATCAGTCATCTCAAAAATTAAATTCTTAAACACTATTCTGACTCCACGCACTGGTACTCTTAATTTGGCATTAAAAAGATGCTAGAGTTCCTTATTGACAATATCTTTGTAGCCTTCTTCCAACAGTCTGTTGGAATTCCCTTGAGCACGAATTGTGTTCCTTTGTTAGCTGACCCGTTTTATATATTTTTATGAAACGGAATTCATTCAAAAGAGAAGACAAAATCTCTTGCTGTGACCTTAAATTCGACATTTAGATATTTCGACGTTTTATCTAGTAACAATGATCATTTTCATTCATATGACGATTTAGTATATCACAGTGAACTTGAAATAAAAGACACCACAGAGTCTTTCACATCTGCTTCGTACTTAGATATTTTTGATTGAAAATAGATGATGACGGCAAACTAACAACTCAACTTAATGACAAACCAGGATGATTTCAATTTCTCCATCGTTAACTTCCCTTATCTATGTAGTAATATCCCATTATCACCTGCATATGGTGTTGATATTTCTCAACTGATTCGATATGCAAGAGCTTGTTCTGCTTATGATCAATTCTTAAATCGCACCAGCCTACTGGCAATTAAGTTGATATTACAGGGATTTGTACAGTCTCGTCTAAAGTCAGCACTTCGTAAATTCTATTGTCGTTATAACGATCTAGTTTGCCAGTATAACCTCCCAGTAAGTCAAACGCTGACTGACGTGTTTCATACAAATTGCTAGCCCGTTCTTGGCACATTGATTCTGACTGCGGATTACTCCGTTTACATGACCAAGATATAGAGCGCATGGCGGGTGTGACCGGTCGACAGGGGATACTTATTCCTCCTAGGCACCTGATCCCACCTCTGATATGTTCAGGGGTCCGTGTTTGCCCATCTCCCTGATTTATATTTTCTATAGGAATTGCGAGATTGAGTACTGTTCGTCACCTTAGCCTTTTCATCTAAATGTCGAACTGAAGGCTTTTATTTCTTCTGATGTATAAACTTTTGAATGCGCCTGCTTCATAAGAATATAAAAACGGGACGACGAACAAAGGAGCACAATGCGTTTCTATGGAAATTCCAACAGACTGTACGACGACCTGCTCACCAAGAAAACCAAGATATTGTCAATGAAGAATTCGACTGATTGATTGATTGATTGTTTTCCGCACACTCAACAATTTTTCAGTTATCTGGTGGCGTCCAGTTTTTGCAGGTGGAGGAGAGAACCCAGATACAATGTATTCGGGAAGAGACCACCGACCTTCCGAAAGTAAACTGGCAAATTTTCTCACATATATCGGCGCGAGCGTGATTCGAACCCGCGCCGACTAGAGGTGAGAGGCCTTGTGATTTTGAGCGCAATGCTTTAACCACTCGGCCCTTTGAAGAATTCGAGCATCTATTTAATATCAACTGGTATTTAATGAAAAATACCTATATTAGACATCTCCAAGCGCAAAGTCGGTACTCTTTTTAATGTAAACAATATCCGAGACAAATACACGCAGCTTATTATAAGCTATTTATAAAAGTATTTGCGCCATTACAAAGATCCTAAGGAATTGTAACCCTCTCCCGAAAACGTCACAATAAAAAAAAGAGGGAGCTACATTATTGCAGCTAGGAGTAAACAATCCCCAGTGTCAACATAGAGTTACTCACCTTGGCTTTGATGATTGTTCGGGTTGGAAATGGATTTCCCGCCATCTTGTTTAGAGCAGGTATGACGTAGAGGTTACAAGTAACAATGGCGGACACCGGATTTCCGGGCAATCCAAAGAAAAGTTTCTTTCCCAGTTCATGGTCGATTGTCGCAAAAGCAGTCGGTTTACTAAGAGAAATAATTTACAATAGATAATTCCATATACTATCTTTTTAGAAGGAAAAATACATGCAATTAATTTTTTTAACATTTAAGACACTGAATTATCTGTATCGCTACCTAACTTTTATAATTCAAAAGCTCTACACATGTAGGGAGGCGTTTCAAAAGAACGATCATGATATATGTGCAGTCTAATCTGTTTTGAAAAATCATAATAATATCCCTGATAAAAAAAAAACATACCACAAACTGCATTTGAAAATGTGTTACCTTGATAAATAAACCAAGAGTCAATGCCCTAGATATGTTAGCTTGTGTGCGCTAACGCTGTGAGAAAATATGAAAAACACAAAGTGCAGCAACGTCGCTTTTGATGGAGCAGTTGTTGCGCACCGAGAGAGAACAGAGGAGTCCTCTATCTTATAATGAGGCTATCTGCTTCGGCATGAGTTATTCAACAATTGAACCTTGATCATGAGAACTTTGCAATCGTAAGGAACGTGAGGCTGTCAACAATGAAGCACAGAATACTTCCTATCTGATCATCTGCTAGTCGTGGATAAACCTTATAGTATAATAACAAAATATTATGATCAAAATACCATTAATGTTGGGAATGCGTACACGATTGCATCCGAGTTTCTTTACAAAAATATAATGTGTTTACATGTAGGTACAAAACTACCAGTCATTCAGTACAAAGGGAACATTTGAAATACAAATTAACAAAATATATATCCGCTGTCTGTTTTGAGAAAACGCCGCTAATGATGCGGAACGTAGCCGCTGAACGGCGCTGTAGGTCTATGGCGGGCAGCACATTACTATACCTATTTGACTCGTAACACAAGTGATTAAAGCACTGTCACATCAAAACCTTTAGCAGTTGTGATGCCAAATCCATTGAGTGTGCTTTCTTAGTAAAATATCTCTCAAATCAATGAATTATATTTTCAATGGATAGGAAAACTGTGTGTTGCCACCTCTTAAGATCTTCTCACGGTTTGATCAATCGTTCCAAAAATTACAGGTACAGATTCCCACTGGGCTATCTGTACAAATCCAGAACACTAACAGAACAGACACACCAGCAGTAATTAATAATAATAAACATGCATAACAAACGACCTCTACGCGACCTCTGGAATGGATGTGGGGTTTTTCCCCCTTCTTTTTAAATCGTAAAGAAGTTCTGCAGCAGTTTGCATCTTCACACCGTAACTTCACATCTCTTAATAAAAGTGGGGCAATAAAAACCATTCATGCAATTATTTTGTACAGACAAGTTAAATTGGAGAAGAACAACTTTCTGAAACTATTCTACAGAACACTAAAAAGTTTAAAACGCGCACCTGTTTATAATCAAGATCTTCACTAGCACCTGTGCAGGACATGCGCCTTTGTTGGTTTAATTCTATCATACATCGATAGCCCTGCTAATTTTTAAAAAAAAATACTTTTAGAGTAATTATTCCCGAACACAGTGAAGCAACATTTACAGGCGTTTATATCATTTTTTAATGTACAGACCAACAAAAATTTATGATGGTTATGCATACCGTAATCCACGACGGCGATAAGTAACCGTCTGAATTTTAATATTTTTTTTTCAAAATCATTAACGCATTTCAATAAAACAAAATCACCGAGAATTTATGTTTCCGAGGAAACAGCAGCAATGTCAAAGTAATAATAAATTCTTGAAGGTCACTTTTACAAAACATTGGATGACAGGTGCGTTGTTGAAAAGTGTTGTTAATAAGACTTAGTTTCAGTAGTACTATAATAAGAATGTCGCGAAGTAGATTGAGTATACTCGACTACTTCAGGAGTACTCCAAAGAAAGAAAAGAATCTAGTCCAGAATACTCAGTCGGCATGCATATATAGAAAATAAAATGCTTTAGCATGACAAATTAATTGTAAAGATCATATTGGAGATTGCTTTAACATTTCTTTAATCGATGTCACAGGTTGGATGTCTGCAATTTAAATTTTAATGTATACTACTCGGATGATTTCTTCCTTTTAAGTCAGATAGTATTTTTAAACAGGATTAAATTAAATTAATATCAACATACACGTCTCACAATATATCAAACCATACTTCATTCATGTTTTTGATTATACTCACATTGATTGCTAGTTTTTTTTATTCAAAAGTTACGAAAAAAAGGAGGGGCAATTTGAAAAGAAAAAAAATCGTCCACAAATTTTGCGGTTTATTTTGAAATACAGAACAAATTCTTCAAATTTCATAGCAGCAATAGGAAATCAAACAGAACAGAAGGCGTGATAGGGAATTAAAGTAATTGAAATATCTGCACCAGAATTTTGTTTTTCACGCTATCTGTTGTATTTCTTTCCCCTCCCCTCCCCGCAGGTTCTGTGCAGCCCTTGAACATTAGAGGTCTTCGCGGAATTCTTTCTTCTAAGAATATAGTGCAATCAGGCCCATTTCATGCTTTAAATAAACAAAAGAGGCGTTCCGAACATCATTGCCGCCACCGTTTTAAATTCCATCCATATGTAGGAATGCTCGAGATGTTCCTACAACGAATTCCCCTCCAGAGTGCTCGTGCTGCTTCGCGCTTCTAATGACTCCTAGATAACCCGGGTGATAACCGCGTACGAGAAAAAAGGACGAAGTTCGGTGCACTCGGAGAAGCAGAGAGGTGCACTCTTTAAAGTGGATCTGTTTTGTTTATAGGTATTTGTAAGGAACTGCGTAATCAGGAACATGTCAGTAAATAAATAATTACTAACAACTTTATTGTTTATTGTTTATCTCGCCATCCTTCACCTAATATGCGTTGAACGGAAAGTATTGACTGTACACTCCGGATTAAAACGGAAATGGTCGTCATACCGTACAGAAATATACGCTTATATAGAGGGATGAAAAATATGTAAGAGAGCCTATTCTTTATCAATATGAAGTAGAAATATTGTGTCTAAATCGGGAATGTAGCATGTACGACATCTTCGCCATTCGAGACTTATGATCCGCCCCTCGCAAATTTTGAATTTATACTCGCATGATTTATGGATCGTATAAGCTTATTTTATCAGACGATGTTCTATTTATTAAACAGGGCGACGGCCTTTGTAATAATAATTTCAATAAACTTGTCAGACATCAATGTTTGAAGAAGTTTATTCTGATAATAAAAATTCATCCACATAACATGTTTGTGAAATATACTAGCTAGATAAGGCAGCGAATCCCTTAAACCTTCTCTGTTCCGACATCGTATACTGCTAATGTAATCCAATTAGGCGCCAGCTAAAAAGTCAAAATAACGAGTGTTCTTGTCCATGAATCCGACCACGCCCACTTAAAACTTACAATACACGAGATAGTTCCCGGAGTTTGTGTTAGCATTTGCTACGAACTGACGACTATGTAACGCAGCCGGATTATTGACGTCATCTGCTCTTGTAATACGTCAAAAGCCCACTGCGAAGGAATACAAGAACCCCATAAGATCTGAATTGGTCCGTCAATGACGTCACATGTGACATTTCTAATTGTGAGCCACCTAAAGTTTTAAGTTTCTCTCTCGAATTAATCATTATCAGCATTCATTTCATCTGTATCCAATCAGAATATCATAGAACCATTTAACCTCCGTCACATAAAGCAACACTTGTTTGCAACAAACCTACCTATTGTATGTAAAATCATCTTGATTTAACTAGTGTTGTTCTCGTTTATGCAATATTAACAATACATACTCTTATACCGCTACTAATTTTTCACAATATTAATGTAAATCGATATATTTTGCTTATTCCATGAAAATCACTGTAAAAACGACTGATTTCCCTACAAAAGGTGCGTCTATTTGATGATTTAATACAGACCTAATCGGAACACCTAGCATCATTTGATCTTATGAAAAGTTTTAATACCTTTCGAATGGAATCATGAATATTCATACATTACGAGTTAACTGGTTCCCGTAAATGAATCAGTTTACGTTGTCGACAACAATCATGGCGAGTGGGTTCGGCTAACGTAGTTTAAAACAATGCATTAATTTCAAGTTTTATTTTGGTTTTAATGTTTGCATCGGTATAATGAAATGGTATAACTCTAGAGGAGTTAGTATAAAAATCCGGTTCCCCGACAGCAATCCTATTTGCCGAGGTTTTTGCTTTCTGGGAACTGGATTCTCCCTCAATGTATCCTGTCATATCCCAAAAACAAAACTGTCATAAAAGGTACAGTATGATGTATTCAATCTACAATGCACAGCCCAAAATGTCCAAACTACAGTGTTTACAATGTTCAGTCTAAAGTACACAGTCTATAACGTTCAATCTACAATGCGCTGTCCACAATGTTCAAACTATAACGTTCAAAATGCAATGCACAGATCCTGTGGGAATCCATCCGGGTTAGAATAGGTCCTCAGTACTCCTTGCTTGTCGTATGAGGCAACTAAATGGGGCGGTCCTTCGGATGAGACCGAGGCGCCGTGTCACAGCCAGGTGGGACGATAAAGATCCCTCCTTGCTCAAAGGCCATAAGCGCCGAGTATAGGCCTTCATCGGCAATGGTGACGTCCCCATATCAGTGAAAAATTCTCTCAGATTAAAGTGCACAACATATAATGTTCAGCTTACTCTTTGATGACAAATATCAAGCGAAATATCAACCAAAAATCATTCCAAAGACCAAGATCGGATATGGCCCGTGTTGGAATCCACGACCTACCGGAAGCGTACGGACTACCGCCAGAGCTATCCCTACTGTGGTAATGAATAGGGTAAATTCACAAAACCTTATTTTAAAATCGAAATGCTCACCCTGGTTTCATGAAGACTCTGCCAAAATGAATGTTCGCACACAGGTCCGTCAACACGTGTTTCAAAAGATCCTGAAACAGTAGTAGAATCGAATATATTTTTACCTTTATTTTTCATTACAACTGTTCTAACGGCTCCAATATCCATATAGGCTTATTTAAAATCCTGTATACTGTAGACCGTAAAGACGCGAGTTTCAATATTATTCTTGTTTCACCTGAATATGAGTTAAAGTTATAGACCGCATTAAATGCCTTTGACCTCTGACCTCGATTTTCTTAACTATAAATCCGAGTAACACGGTAGTTTGAAGCTACTCTTAACAAGGAGAAACCATTGCCTCAATAACAGATACGTGGATAATTAAAAAGACTGAACAAAAAACTGTTTAAGGGATAGTGGCAGAAAATACAAGAGGCCCATGGGCCACATGTCTCACCTGAGTTGCCTTGGTCCATATTTAAAGATTTTATCATATATTTGCATGTAAAACTTTGATCCCCTACTGTGGTCCCATCCTACCCCTCTGGGTCATGACTTTAACAAAATTGAATCAAAACTATGTTAGAAATCTGCCATGTAAACTTGAAGTTTTCTGGCTCAGTGGTTCTTGTAAACATTTTAAAAGATTTTTTCCTATATATTCTCATGTAAAAATTTGATTCCCTGGTGTAGCCCCAACCTATCCCCAGGGTTGGGGGTGGGTGGGTGATTTTATCAAGCTTCCATGTAAATTTAAACTTTTCTGTGGTTCTTGAGAAGATTTTTAAATGACCTCACCCTACTTTTACATTTTTGTGATTATCTCCCATTTGAAGAGGGCATGGCCCTTCATTTGAACAATTTGAATCCCCGTCACGCAAGAATGATTTATACCAATTTTGTTTGAAATTTGCCCAGTGGTTCTGGAGAAGATTCTAAAATATTTTTTCTCTATATTTTCGCATGTAAGACTTTGATCCCCTATATTGGCTCTACACTATCACCAGGGGTTCTGATTTAAAATAAAATGAATATGTACTATGTAAGGACGCTTCCAAGTAAATTTGAACTTCACTGCACCAGTGGTTCTTAAGAAGATTTTTAAATGACCCTACCCTATTTTTGCATATTCGTGATGATCTCCCCTTTAAAGGGGGCATGACCCTTTATATGAACAAAGTTGAATTCCCTTCAACCAAGGATGATTTGTACCAAGAGTGACTGAAATTGGCCCAGTGGATCTGGAGAATAATATTTTAAAAATATATCAGTATTTCTTAGCTATTGTCTTATTATTTGCCCCCTTGGAAAAAGACGTTGAACAGACTTGAAACCCCATCACCACAGGATGCTCTCTGCTAAATTTGGTTGAAATTGGCCCAGTGGTTTTAGGTGTGTATAGTTTACTGACAGACGGACGGTAGACAAAAGATGATCAGAAAACCTCACTTAAGCTTAAAATATTAAGCTAAAATATTATATATCATTTAAAAAATAAGTTTAAATGACTTAATCTTTTTTAAAACTTGAACAAATCAATCTGAAAATACCAGTTACACAGGTATGCATGATATAAAACATTTCAACAATATTTGGTATAAAGAAAATGAACATTCTCCGAGAAGACTCCGGAACAAACTGTGTCTAGGGACAAAGCTAAATCAATATATAAAAACAAATTGTTAAGTCTTATATAAAATATTTTCAAAGCCTATTAATTATGCTGGTAATTTGTTTTAGCAATTATAATTGAATTGCAAATACATCTTCATATCTTACATTACCTTTTCACCCATTGAAACTCCACCAGACGTAACAATGACGTCACATTTGCGTAACGCGTCCGTCAGTTTCAAAAGCAAAGCACACGTGCTGAAGAATGATAAATAAAACACATAATTGACACTGTTAATGCCAAAATTTAATAAGTCAATCGCTTCAAGAATAACAAAAATTACTTTCTCGGACACTTAGTTTGGTTGTACCATAAATGAACGTCATGTTTATTTATAACCCTTACGTGTCTTCCGCTATTTCTAGGTCCACGACGGGAAATCCATGTTCCTGTAGCTGTGATATGAGTGTAGTTCGGTTGCTGTCCCTTATTTTTCCTTCTTGGAGAACCTCAGTAGGCTCAAGCAGCTGTAAAGGAACGACTCTCCTTATAATTCTTACTGTCTTCCAATTTTGCGACAGCCATCAGTAAATCACAGACATAACGTGGCCTTACAGAGAATTTTTATAATGGCTTCATATTTGAAATATTGTCACAATTCCATAAAATACTATTACAGTGATTGGTCAGAAGAACTTTCCTTGTATACGGTTGTTCATTGCTCATTTTTGAAACTTCTGAAGTTAGTTTAAAACCCATCAGACATTTAGTCTACTGTCAATAACTTTTGAAGACGCCTTACTAATAAAATGCAGAAAAGGCGATACCTCATTTCCGGTTGACATGACTCCAACAACCGGAAGTTTATAACACGTCACTGTTGTTGCACCAACTGTTGCTAGTATTCCTAACTCCGATGGTCCGATCTTCTGCAACTTCTGTAAAACTTTCTCGCCTTTTGCGATGTCAGAACCAACAGGACTATACAACAGAAAAATAACCCATAAAGTGGATCCTACATGTACAAAAGATTCTGTTTTTAAATTTGTCAAAATTTGAAATGTTTAACGACAATTGCTACAAACATTTTTTTCTTCAAAAATGATGAAAATAAATTTTTATATCTTAGTAAAATGAATACAATTTACCGTATGGAATTTATTCCCATCATTTCTCAATTCAGTTCAAAACAGTGGGATAATTATACAGGGAAGGGGTAGGCTATATTTCAACTTTTGAACATCATGGAAAAGTTCCTTATATTTTTAGGAATTTTATATCTGTACTTTAAGCCAAAAATTATCAACCCATGCATCTATCTATCAATCAATCAATCCATCCATTTATCTATTTAGGGCCTCCGTGGCCGAGTGGTTAAAGCATTTCGCTCAAAATCACAAGGCCCTCTCACCTCTAGTCGGCGCGGGTTCGAATCCTTCTTGAGCCGATATATGTGAGAAAGTTTGCCAGTTTACTTTCGGAAGGTCGGTGGTCTCTTCCCGGATACATTGTATCTGGGTTCTCTCCTCCACCTACAAAAACTGGACGCCACCAGATTACTGAAAAACTGTTGAGTGTGGCGGAAAATAAACAAACAAACAATCTATCTATTTATCTATCTGCCTATCTAGCATCAATTGTCTTGAAGTGAATTCGTGATCTTTTTTAATTAAATGGCTTTGTCTGCAGTGCTTTTATAACGAATCATGAAATATAAAATCATTGAAGATCGAAAAATTAAATCAAAACACAGTGGTGTGATGACTAAATTGGTCTCATTTATACAACTTACATAATATCATAATATACAAAAAAAACTATAGTACCATAAGAAGTTATATATATATATATATATATATATATATATATATATATATATATATATATATATATATAATATGAAATATAACAGTGATCTCTCATAAATCTTATACAAAATACAAAATTAAGAGAAGAGTAAACACGGACCCCTGGACATACCAGAGGTGGAATTAGGTACCTAGGAGGAGTAAGCATCCTCTGTTGCCCGGTATGAGTTTCCATTACAAAGCCTACACAGATTAATTTACCCAGTATTATACTATCCACCCTATCCCCGTCCTACAATGTCCTTTTCTTCCTGCAGGTAAATCAATCTATACTTTTTTAAGTTACCCCAGAATGATCGCTTATTTATCTCTACAAGCTACTCACCGAATGTCTTGTCCCTTTTTCGGGGCCTCCATGATTTTAATTTCTACTTCCGTTCGGCCGCCATCCTCCTCTCTGACCAAAATCGTGTCCTCTACTTGAACAACAGCATCTGCACCAACCGGAAGTGGGGCTCCCGTGTTGATTCTAACACAGAACCCCGTAGTCACAGTACCCATAGGCTGCAATGTGTTAAGTTTTAGATTACAAATGAACAATCTGAGTATAATAGACTATTAATTTTTAATTTCTAAAACACTGAATATATGTACCAAGCCTTAATCGATAATGAAAAATATTCTCAAACTGATAAAATGCTCATAATTTAAGCAATTCAAATAATTCTGACAGATAAACCATCTAGGCAAGTTGAACATATGCTTTCGATATCGTGAATATAAATGTTCAATTCTTCGATTTTATTTAGGGAATCACTGTATAGTTAGATATGAAAATGCTAAGATAACTAACAGTATTCAATATCGTAATTCCTATAGAAAATACAAATCAGAGAGATGGGCAAACACGGACCCCTGGTCATACCAGAGGTGGGATCGGGTGCCTAGGAGAAGTCAGCATCCCTTGTCGACAGGTCACACCCGCTGTGAGCCCTATATTCCGACCATGTAAACGCAATCCGTAGTCAGAATCAGTGTGCCAAGAATGGCCTAACAATTGGTATGAAACACATCAGATAGCATTTGACCTAATGGAATGATGTACTGGCAAACTAGATCGTTATAACGACCATAACATTTGCGAAATGCTGACTTTACACGAGACTATACAAACCCCTGTAACATCAACTTCTTTATCAGTTGCCCGCCTTGATTTAAAAACCGATCATAAGCAGAACAAGCTCTTGCGTATCGCATCAGTTGGGGGATATAAACACCATATGCAGGTGATAATGGAACATTGCCACATAAATAAGGGAAGTTGACGATGACGAAATTGAAATCATCCCATTTGTCATAAAGTTGAGTTGTTAGTTTGCCGCCGGCATCTATTTTCAGTAAAATATCTAAGTACGAAGCACGAAGTGGAAGACTCTGTGGTGTCTTTTATTTCAAGCTCACTGGGATATATCGAATCGACATACGAATGAAAATGATCATTGTTAATAGACAAAACGTCGTCGATCTATATGTGAGGTGATTAACTACAATAGAAACCTGATAATTTGCATAAAGGCGAAGCAGTTATGCATAATTTCTCACGTTTCTCACTGTAGTTTATTAATAGCCTCACATACAAAATAAACCACACAGTGATTCCTTTCATTTGTATTTGAAACAAGAGGCCCATGGACCACGTGACATCGTTCACATTAGTCACCTTGTTCGTGCTTTTGTTCAACTATTGTTATTTTTCAAATATCTTTTGTGATCTTTATTCCCATGAAAAATTTTGACCTCATATTATGGCTCAAACCTAGCCCCAAAGTGTCACGATATAACCATGATACGATGTTCCAAGATCGCTGTATGAAAGGTAAGGCCTTGGCATAGGGAATCTATATGCTTTAGTCACGGCGACATAAAATATTCAATCAACACAACTTATGAACATTTGCATTCTGATATAATTTAGTGAGATCATGTTAATCTTTAAAAAAAATTGTTATTCCCTTATCATTCTTTTATATCCTATTTTGGCCCTACCCTTTATCTAAGGGACCCTGAATTGAACAAACGTAAATATGCACCACCTGATGTTGCATATAAATATCAGTAATCATGGCCCTTCTGTTCTAGAGAAGATTTTTAAATAGCTTTCTCTATTCCACATAAAACACGGGTCCCCTATTGCGACTTCACCCCCGGGGGTCATGATTTGAACAAACTTCAATTTCTACTGCCGGGAAATGCTTGCACATCAATAGTCTAATTAAAGACCTGTTGTTATTGAGAAGATTTTTAAAGATTTTTCCGATACATTTCCATGTAAAACTTTAATCTCTCATTGTGGCCTCACTCTACTATCCCCGGGGACACAATTTAAACAAATTTGAATTTGCTATTTGCATATTATTATGAGTAATCATGACCCTGTGGTTCTTGAGAAGAAGATTTATCCTAAACATCCCCATGTAAAACTTTGATCCCCTATTGTGACACACCCTACCCCTGGAGGCCATGATTTTAATAAACGTGAATCTATACTACGTCAAGAAGCTTTCATCTAAATTTCAACACTTCTGGCCAAGACGATTTTGATGACCCCACCCTATTCTGCATTTTCTTGATTATCTCTCCTTTGGAGAGAAAGCATGATCCTTCAGTTGAACAAACTTGAATCCTCTTTACCAAAAGATGATTTGTGCCAGGTTTGTTTGAAACTGATCTAATGGTTCTTGAGAAGAATTTTAAACGATGCCAAATTTTTTACCAGCAATTTTTAATTATTTCTAATTCAACAAGAGGTCCATGGAAAATGGGACACATCGCTCCTCTGAGTCACTTTGGCCCATATTTAAACATTTTTCTATATAGTCACATACAAACCTTTTATCTCTAATTGTGACCCATCGCCAGAGGCCATGATTTTAACAAACTTGAATCTACACATGTCAGAAAGTTTCACATATATTTGAACTTCGTGGTTCTTGCGAATAAGGTCTTCAAAGATTTTTTCCCCTATATTTTCGCACGTAAAACTTTGATCTCCTGTTGTAACCTCACGATTTTAACAAACTTCAATCTGCACTATGTCAGAAAGCTTTTAATGTAAATTGGAACTATTCTGATTCAGTGGTTCTTGAGAAGATTTTTAAAATAATCCACCCGTTTTTTTCCTTTTCGTGATTATTTCCCCTTTGAAATGTGCATGACCCTTCATTTGAATAAACTTGAATTCACTTCAACCAAGATTGATTTGTACAAAGTTTGATTAAAATTGAAATTGTGTTCTGGAGAAGATGAAAAGTTTGCCGAAAGACGGACGGACTAACAGACGACAAAGAGTGATCAGAAAAGGTCACTTAAACTGAGCTAAATAAAGTTAAATGTTTACGGATGGATGGACGAATAGACTGACGCCGGACAAAAAGTGATGAAATAAAGTTCACTTCAGCTTTCAGTTCATGTGAACTAATGAAAATGAAAATATAAAATCGGCAAAAAAAAATAAAAATAATAATAATAATAATAGAAATTGAAATACAAAGGGCATTTTCTTGTTAATTTCCATAACCCCTGCCCAGTGACTTCTTGACAAGTTGCTGATTTGCACGCAAGTGAAAAATGACATGCCCATATAGTATTTTGAGAAACTAAAGTACTGGCGCTTTAAAAAGCGTTCTGACAGAGAAAACAGCTAGGAATGTAAAAGTAACCATTTCAACCTTGAATCCCGATATCAATGAATAATTCTCAAAGGGGTGTAAAACAAACCAATCAAACTTGAATCAGAGTCTTATATAAAACATAAACGGAAACAACTTTGATGCATCCGATGCGCATTTCGACAAATAATGTCTCTTCAGTGATGCTCAAATCAAAAATGTTGGAAATCCGAAATAAGAACAAACTTGGAAGAGCTGAAAGAACCAAAAATACCAAATAGTGGAGCCACATCCGGCAAAGGATCTTTACACGGCCAAATTCATCCGCTTATATTTACATTTCAAATGTATTTTGCCCTTACAATCTGAAAGTTTACAAATTGCAATGATTGCCATTTCCTCATGATTTTAGTCCTATTTGACTAAATAGGAAACATACTTCAAGCCCTATAAAATCTTCGCCGTCTAGAACCCTACTTGGGGTCTTAGGGAGGTCCATAGCCATTGTCTCATGACGTTGCGCGCCCCCTAATCTCAATTCCTGGATTCGTCCCTATAAGTTCGTGAGTATACTGGGATTAATTAAGGATTGGTCGGTCCCCAACAGTACGGAGAGATCAAAACACTCTAAAAGATTGATAACTTCTCATACTGATAATTTTGTAATGCAACATACATGACTGTTTTTAGTTTAAACGTTTAAAAGATAAAATTTGGAACTTTAACTAAAAGTGATTGTATTCCTGCATATTAAAAGCATTTTACCTTGCTCCTGAAATATCTAATTTTGTCAATAGAAATGTTTGCAACGACCCTGTCCATCAGAAATATCTTATAAACACCACCCGAAATAGATTGTCCTCGCATGGCACCTAGAAAAGTACGATTTCTGTTATTTCGTTTCTGAGGCAAAACTGATCTAAATTTAGAGCTCTTTCGCTTGAGAAACAGAGACTGACTTCCCAAAAGTATGGATATACAGACCTTGAATATATTTTCTAAATTTCTTGACCAATATAATCGTAGAACGTGTTATACTAAAGAAAAAAATTACTGTTGAAGACGTCTTATAGAACATGTGTTGTGACCGATCAAAAGGGGATGCTTACTCCTCCTATGCATCTGCTCTCACTTCTGATGTGTCTAGGCGTGCGTTTTTGCCTTACTCTTAATTTTGTATTCTTCATAAGATTTATGAGATTCATCACTGTTCGTTATCTTCACTTTTTCATGAAAACGTTTATGCATGGAAGTGACACAATCATTTCAAAACTACTTGGCTAGAATTTATAAAGGACTAGACTCCAATCACCGTTTCACGTCCAATATCTTGTAAGTATTCATGGAAAGAAAATCGCTACACTGAACCTTCAAAGCAATTTAACATCACATGAAAATCCATCTCTAGGTGTTGTGCTGGTATAAAATTTTGTGACTATAAACTTTTAAGTTTGTAGCAAAGACTTATAACATATATGTGCCACACCTCGAGAAAATGTAATTAATAGCAAGCAAAAGAGGCTCACTTCTTAGATTTCCTCTCGCGGTATGCTCTAGTATGCTCTAATTTTCGGAGGGGTTATCCGTGGCCGAGTGGTTACTGCATCACGCTCAAAATCACAAGACCTCTCACCTCCAGTCGGCATGGGTTCGATTCTCGCTCGCTCCGAGATATGCGAGAAAGTTTGCCAGTTTACTTTCGAAAGGTCGGTGGTCTCTTCTCGAGTACATTGTATCTGGATTCTCTCCTCCACCAATAAAAACTGGACGCCATCAGATAACTGAAAAATTGTTGAGTGTGGCGGAAAACAACAATTAATGAATCCAATTTTCGGACAAGAACGGAGAACCTACTCGTTGTTTGCATTGAGCTGTGGCCTCATTCTACAATCCTTTTACAACTCAGGTAAGCTATGACTTTAATTTTTCAGAATCCTGACTCCTGAATCATGAAATGTCTTAAGAACAAGTCAACATTTGAAATTGGCGAAGAAATGATTGAGAAGACAAATCATTCCAAAATAAACTTGTGATTCAGTATTGCTTTATCAAATTTCTAGTGTCTGTAAATTAAGAGTTTCATTTCAAAACCAATGAACATCTTACAGGTGATTGAAATTTGGACTTGACTATGAGTTTGCTACATGATCCTGGGGCTTGATAACGTTCATGTAAAGATAATTATAGAATCTTTTTTTCATAATTCTGATGCACTGATTAACAGCATAGCATATCGTGTTATCGCTTACATTTCTGATATACTGACTTTAAAGATGAAGGAAGCTGTGAATACCCGGCCCGACTTTACAGATCAGATAAATTACGAATTCAAATCCTTACAGTTTTGTTACGTCCATTTTTCCGATCAGAAAAGCTGTGATTTTAAATATTTCATATCTGTGATGCAACGATTTTACAACGTTCCGCAGGGTTAGTGTGAAATCTCATCAATGTTTGACTATAAGGATTACGACCACCTCGAGAACAAGATGCTTATCTGATCACTAAACGGAATGCACCCGACATCGAAGTGAGAAGCCGATGGTATTCCGTGAGGTAAACTTTATGCGTACAGAAATTACTGCAGTAATTTCCATTCATGGTATCGGAAAACTCCCCCGAGACTAGGAAACTGCGCCGTACTTACACGACTTGTAATCATCCAGAAGCCTGATAGCACCTTGCATTACCTCTAATTTTCCCCAAAACTGCAGGATTTTGGTTTGAAAATGTTCAATAAATTTGCATGCGTAAGACATTGTAATGCATATTGGTTAATATCACCACTTGAGGATTAGTTTCCGGTGAAGGCTCTGATTGTCATCGCAAAAGATGGCAAAATCAATCCTAAATAACGATTAATTTTGTTTGATTAGTTACCAAATTTACAGCTAGAATTTTAATATAAAAATTTCTAAGTCCAATAATTTTGTAACGACAAAGCCGATAAATCTTAAAATCAAAGGGGTCTTCCTCTCCCTAATCCAAACATTACCTTTGAAGTCTATGTAAAACACTCCTCAAGAAATTTCAAGTTACTGTATTCCATATCAAGTGATATTACATGTATCTTACATGTATTGAGATTAAAATATTCCAAGTCCCATAACTCTTTATCGACAAAGCCGATAGATCTTCAAATGGAAAGGGGTTTTCCTCTGCCAAATCCAAGTATCATGTATATATCTGTTGAAATTTTCGAAGGGAACTTAATTTATCACGTGTCATACAAAGAACTGACAGACGGACAAAATAATTACTATAGGACACCCGCCGACTAAATTCTACTACAATCCAAGCACGAGTTTCTACAGTCTCCAATGTAACTCAATTTCTACATGTGAGCTAAATATACGTGTTGCTACCTTGTAATGAAAGCATCACAATAATGTTCATTTTATGTTTAGGACTGAACATTTAAAGGTCACACGCAACGTTTCTGGCAGTTATCCCTAAAATGATATTTTCATATAAGAGTTCTTAGAGGATTTCTCTAAAAGATTTAATGTTCATATTGTAGTAATACTACTTTGTATATCGGTCTGGATTAGATCACCTGTCCAGTAAAACAATGGCCCCAGGTTTGATCCCCGATTGATCCACAAATGATTGATTGATTATTTATTGCTTTCCGCCACACTCAACAATTTTTTCAGTTATCTGGTGGCGTCCAGTTTTTGTTGGTGGAGGAGAGAACCCAGATACAATATACCTGGGAAGAGACCACCGACCTTCCGCAAGTAAACTGGCAAACTTGCTCACATAACGCCGCGGCCGAGATTCGAACACGCGCCGACAGAGGTGAGAGGCTTTGTGATTTTGAGCCCGATGCTCTAACCACTCGGCCACGGAGGCACGTTTCTCCCATTTTACTACAATACCTCAGTAACGCCAATATACAACCTTCTGTAACACAATAATATAGAAGAGCGAACAGGAACTATCAAAATATGCTAACTCGAAGGTAATATATCTCGAGGTTTTTTTTTGTTTTTTTTTTTGGGGGGGGGGGGGTTATTTCATTTTATTTATTTCTTTATTAAATTTTTATTGGCAAGAACAAGATAGGATACAGGTGAATTGTACCTGAATGTCACGAAATTAAATTACATTTTTGATACAGTACTAAACTTCATACTGTGTCGTAATCACCTCTACATCGCTTCTTATTACAAGCATACACTTATCAGTAAAAATGTCCTGCATTAAAAGAGTATTGTGTGCTGACAAAAGTACAGTCCTTAAACTATTCTGCAAAAACTAAGAATTGCTATTCTTCAGTTAAACATTAGTTTAATGCTTTTAAAAAGCAATATTACAGAAATAAGTATTGGTATGTTTTAAAAATGCCCAAAGATTTAGCACGACGAAATCCAACCGATATAGCGAGCCACAATGCAGGCGCTGAATAGTCAAATCGCGCGTTTCCATAAGCCGGGGGACGTGAACGTGAAGAGTACCGTTTTCCGATCTCCAATTTCTACGCAGACAATACGAGGTGATGACTTCACTTAAGTAAGTGGCTCAAATTCCGTGGTCTTCTTTGTACACCATGCACAAGTACTTTATATTTTATACGATACTGAACCGGAAGCCAAGGACGGTTAATTAGCACCGCGATGAGATGTAGCCATGATTTTTATTACGAAGGACTATTCTTACGGGTGCATTTTGTACACGCTGCAGTTTGTTCGTGGCACTGTTTGGCAAGCCGAGAGTAAAGCTCTGGCATAATCTAGTCTTGAAGTTACAACAGTATGTATCACCGTTTTGCAAGTCGCTTCGTCAATAATACGTCTAATTCTTCCTATATTTCTTATCTATATAAACGTCGCTTACGTCCTTAAACTGTATTACAAACACGATATTAAAAGAAATGTTCGATTTACTCAACATGGAAATCGTCACGAAGGAAAGCTAAAGATGGTTTGCAGATAAGGCTCCATTTAGTCCCCTCTGCGGGACAAAATATTAGATAAAAAAGATTTTATTTTTCAAAAGAGAAGACAAAATATTCACGCTATGAATTCCATCAGTTCCGAATGACAAACAACACAATTTGTTTAAATCCAGTATACATGAAATATAAGTGGGATGACCTCTGGGGACGCGAGACTCATAATAATCAAAACGATATTGATTGACAAAACATTTATTCTGACTCACACATCACAATAATATAAAATGCAAAAATCATCAAATTTATATTCTCACTTAATCCGTGAAGAATATTTCAGCTATTGATGAACGAGTCGACAATGAAAATGGTTCTCCTAGGGATACCGAATATCACTCCATACCACGTCACGGTTATCAGTGGACTACAAAGCCGACGGTGTCTGGTTTTATAATAACCATAAGAATTGAAAATTTAGCGACGTTAGCTGTTTATATATATATATATATATATATATATATATATATTGGGTCCTTCGTGGCCGAGTGGTTAGAGCATCACGCTCAAAATCACAAGGCTTCTCACCTCTAGTCGGCGTGGGTTCGATTCTCGCCCGCTCCGATATATGTGAGAAAGGTTGCCAGTTTACTTTCGGATGGTCGGTGGTCTCTTTCCAGGTTCATTGTATCTGGGTTCTCTCCTCCACCAATAAAAACTGGACGCCACCAGATAACTGAAAAATTGTTGAATGTGGCGGAAAAAAAAACAAACCAATCAATCAATATATTTATTTATTTATTTATCTTTTCTTTTCTCGTTTTACGTCCTATTCGAGAATTTCTCGCTCGTATAGGACATCAGATGTACGTGACGTACTACACACTTTGATACTAAATGCCTTATCAGTGATGGTTCTAAGATTTGACGAGAGTCCTAACTACTGCTCTCGGTCATTGTAAAATGGTGGAAGGTTGTTCAAGAAATATGAAAGTGCCGTTAACGATCAAATTTGTTGGTTGGTCTGTTGGTTTACGTCCCGTCGAGAATTTTTCACTCATATTTAGACGTCAACAGTTGTAAGTGAAGGACCAAGAATTTAGACCTATGTTTAGCGCTTACGGCCGTAACCGTGAGCCTTCCGCGACACGAGACCTCCGGGGGTTTTTTAAAGGTCATATCCGAAAGACTCGTGATTCTCACTTCTGAATGCCGAGCACTTGGCGAAGGAGTAATCACTACCTATTTTTACGTCTTAGGTTCGACGAGGCCATGGCAAGAGCGGGGTTCGAACGCACGACCTCCCGGTTACGAAGCGAACGCTCTATCGCTACCATGACCGGTATCAAATAAGTTTCCTTTATTTTGAAGAGGAAATTAAAATATGAACAAAGATGAGAAGACAATGTTTTATTGAGCCACTTAATGAACGTAATTCTCATTGGTGCTGTTTAGAGCGCGACCTGCAGTTATGAATATTGATAGAAAATTTATTAATTTATTAATTAATGGTCGGTACTTAATACGGCGTTTTGGTTTGTTTGTTTTTGGTTGGGTTTTTTTTTTGTTTGTTTTTTTTTTTTTTTTTTTGTTTGTTTGTTTGTTTGGTTTTTTTTTTTTTTGTTTGGTTTTTTTTGAAAAAGGCCTGCTGCCTATGTAAAAAAAAATCATGCGAATATGCTACTTTAAAGGATAATCTTGGTCATAAGGATATTTCAAATCTCAGATGACTTCAAATGAATTTTCACATTTGTTAAGCGCCAAATTATCCAGGATTTCACACAGGAACTGACTAAAAACCTGCATGATCATCATACCGTATTAAGGCTTGTGAAAATCATGTTTCGACATCTCGGACAAGCGTCTGAATGATTGCGACCACAAAAACAGTGGTGACGAAGTGTACACGCGTGGCTACACTTTGTACACAACCCACCATGAATCGATTAACTTTTTATGCATAAGCATAAAAAATAGGTTACTGATAAAAAAAAATCGTTTATCAATGATTCACTGGCAAACATCAGAAACAAACATAATGTATTAATTGATACAATATGCGCCCATAATGCACTTAACAGGCACTGGCTTATGAAATTCCGAATGTCAAATTGTGTTGAAAATTTACTCAAGGGTGATATAAATTATACATCCAGTCTTTAACCCACTCCTAATTGTTGGCTTGGGGTTTTCAGATAAACATTATGTTGGTCAAGCGTCACATAATCCCGGTATCATTCACTTCATTTCTGCGTATATAGGTGTGGTGTTTCAAGAAACGGACCGATCGATCGATGCGAGTTACTGCAGGAATCAAGAGAGCAAGATACTTGCATTTATACTCAAAAAATGCTGCAAAGTATTGGCTTGATGATAAAGTAGCTTCAGCTATTGTCTTGAAAATTTAATTCAATTTAAAAATGAAATTGTAAAACATTGATAATCCAACAGACAATGGAAACGCCGAGTGACGTACGTCATTCCAACCTGTGTAGCGGGTAAACATTGCAGGAATTTTTTTGTTTAATTTTCACATTTTTCTGTGTCTTGTATCCCTTTTTTCAAAATTAGATCAACAAAATCCTTATGGAGATGCCCACCTTTTACAAGTTTTGATCTCTGGAGGAAAAAGCTACGGTCGTGTAAGAAATGTCAATTCTTGAATCTTAAAGTCACTCTTAGCAACAAGTATGAAGTTAAAAATTTTGCAGAAAAGTTTTTCCCACATACTGTTTTCATTTAATCACTATTTCTATTTCACAGTCATATTTAAGTCCAAGTTCTTACGGTATCTCTGTCGTGATTTTAATGATAAAAAAAAAATCCGGTGGTGTTTCCCTCTTGATTTGATTTTAAATTGATTTGAACATACATGTACTTTATTGTCCGAATGTTGTAAGAAAAGGATTGGACAAACTTAAAACCCCATTCCTTCCTGTATTTACCCTGCGACCAAAATTGTGATCGGGAGATGACAAAGGCCAAAAGATTTTTTTTCAAAGGCACATTATGCACCCCCGTTCTTTCACCAGGGTGATTACTTTAGTGAGACCTACAGAAAAGACCACGTACTTAACGAAACGGTCTCGGTCAACCATCACATAAATGCAAATACATGTTCTCAAATATCCCTGAATAGTTCATAAATAAAACTCTTCAGCTTCAAAATCTGAAAATATATTTAGTAACCTTTCATCTCCAGAAAGTCTGATTTTGATTACACGGAACTCTGCTGGACAACCCGCAGTTTAACGACTAATCCTTTATGGGTTTTTATCCAATTAAACTCGTACGCTCTATTACGGGGCATTCCCTCGTAAAATTTCAAATTAAAAATAAAAAATCCATTTCGAAATTCCGATTGTTAGTTAACATTTCTTACCTGGGTTTTATTAAACACATTCCTAGAATTGTACTTTTTTTTTTATAAGGAACTGAATTCCTGTTGGTTTGAAGGTCAATGGCAAAGAAACTTTTCAACTGACACAAAGGAATTTCGAAACTGCTATCAACTGATGTTGACCTTATAACTTTGATCTTGAAAAGCAACAGCAACTGGACAAGAAATGGAGCATAGATCTTGTTCATGAGAAATATCAGATTTTTTTCTTTTCTTTCTTGGCCTTCATCTCTAACATCTCATCTTAAGACCAATAAGATCCCAGATCTTTGTGCAATTATTATGATAAAATCCATGATAGGAAATGTCAAATTTTGTTCACAAGGTATTTCGGAATTTCTTATGCTAGTGACCTTGACGTTTTGTATTTGACCTTGGACACCTATAGGTACCCAGATCGTAACATCGTTTTCATTGACCTTGACCTTCTACACTTGACCTTAAAAACTAATAGTAATCTTGATATTTATGCAAAGTATCTGATAAAATCAGGTCAGAATCATAGGTTAAATACAGCATACAAAACCAAACCTAAGAACTAACACGACGACCCCGGCCTCCGTGGCCGAGTGGTTAGAGCATCACGCTCAAAATCACAAGGCCTCTCACCTCTAGTCGGAGCGGGTTCGATTCTCATTCGCGCCGATATATGTGAGAAAGTTTACCAGTTTACTTTTCGAAGGTCGGTGGTCTCTTCCCGGGTACATTGTATCCGGGTTCTTTCCTCCACCAATAAAAATGGACGCCACCAGATAACTGAAAAATTGTTGAGTGTGTCGAAAAACAACAAACAAACAAACGAACAAAGAAAGATGTGAAGGAACAGATAGCTATGGAACTTTGGGTACCTATCATAGTGACTTCCGTGGAATCCCCTAGAGCCAACTATTGTACTATTTAATATATCGACCATTGAGCCCCCCCCCCCCTTCCTCCGGTGAAATTCCCTAAATCCCTACCTCGTACTATAGATATCGTCCATTGAGCCCCTCGTGGAATTCCCTAAGGTCAACCCCCGTACTATAAATATCGACCACATTACCCAAAGTGGAATTTCCTAAAACCACTTCGTAATATAAATATCGACCATCTATCCCGACGTGGAATTCCCTATTACCAATCCTTGTACTATACACATCGACCACAGAGCCTGTGGAATCCCCTAAAGTCTATCAAAGATTCTATAAATGATCTTACCACCGATCCCGCCGTGGAATCTCCCACCACAAGTCTGTTCCCAGCACCATCAGAAGCTGAATATAAAAAACAGATGTGTTTGTGAAACACTGATGCCCTAATTACAATAAAGTAGAACTGTAAGACACTAGTGTTTGTGGTTTTTTCCTTCTTTTTTTTGCTTTTGTTTTTTTTTTTTTTTTGAAAATTTCCAGACACTAGGTTAAGGTCACAAAATTTGGTATCGTTGGAAAAGACATCTCATAAAATGGCACATGATTCATATAAAAACAGAATCCCTTACGATTTGAAAAATATTTTGTTTTCATGAATATTTGAATTTTCTAAATGTAGGTCAAAGGTCTACGTAAAGGTCATCAGGTCAAATATTTTAAAGTCGATGGTAAGATCTTGCTACAAGGAATGTATATACACAATATGAAAGGCCTACTTTTTATGGTGTAAAATACATGACAAAGATTAAAGTTTTTTGAAAATTTCCAAAAAATAGGTCCATGTCACAAAGTCAACAAATCTGGTATCGTTAAAAAGGTCTTATGATGTAAAATATATGACCAAGGTTAAATGTTTTTTTGCCACAAAAGACAAAAAGACAGACGGCAAAGAGATATGCCAAAACTATATGCCCCCGACTCTTCGATTCCGGGGACATAAAATCTAATCTATGTTGAATCTACTGATTTACTTCCGAGGACAATCACCATGCGTTCATCAAATTAGTTACATTTCAAATGCTGAGTATATTTGTTTTGGTAAACGAATGCCGCCTATATTCATTCGCAAGGGTAGCGTGTGACAGAGTTTTATATCTTGCCTTGATGGTCAAGCAATCTAGCGCGCTTGACATCCGCGATTATTGGACTTTGGTTATGTAGGTTGTGAGTTCAATTCTGGGTATGCTAAATATAACCTGAGATAAAATACGTGTACTGCGGACTGTAATCAAGTGTACATCTAGTAGTAGTCATTTACCCAAAACAGCGTAGCCATCTTTAATGGAGGCCGGAAATGGAGGCAGAGGGTCCACAGCGAAAACGTCCTCCGCCAGAAATCTCCCCGAGCACTCTGTAACAAAGGAGGAGGGAAGTATATAATATGTAAGACGAAATCTCCACAATCATTCCATAACAAAGGATTGGGAGAGAGAGAGAGAGAGAGAGAGAGAGAGAGAGAGAGAGAGAGAGAGAGAGAGAGAGAGAGAGATTTCCTGTTTCACACGAAAAAACTTTTGTTATTATTTTTTTCATTCTCTTCTGTAGCTTGTCTGTAATAATTTCGGAAATGAAATACAGATGTAACTAAAAGAAACACGAATCGAATTACTTCAAAGTGCCTTATTTTTGGAGATGCAGTAAATATTCCGGATAGGATCTTAATAACATTTTGTTTGTATAAATCATATTAAAGACCTCTATTAATAACGCACGCTCTCTGTGCGGCCCCCACCAATGTAAAGTTCCTAGCACTCACTCGCAATCTGATACGCGAATTATTTTAGAAACAACATAAGAAATGCTAATTCTTCTCTACAGCTGTACGAAGGTTTCCTCAGACAGTCAGAATGAAATATTCAATTTTTATGTAGAGCAAATACAAAGAGAATTATACAACTTTGGAACAGGCAATATTCATATAGAGGTTGATTTCTCTCTCTCTCTCTCTCTCTCTCTCTCTCTCTCTCTCTCTCTATATATATATATATATATATATATATATATATATCGCTAGCACTAAAAAACAACGACACTCAACATCCAAAGTGTTGGATTTGAATGTAGACACGGGGTCAAATACATAGATATTTAAATAACTAAAACTGACCAACGATATTTTCTATTTCATATTGTTCATGTCGTTGGTCATTTTTTAGTTTTATATATATATATATATATATATATATATATATATATATATATATATATAATATATACACACATATATAGTAATCCAAAAATATCTAATGTCAGAGAGAACAATGAATTAATATTGATTGAAAAATCAATGGCAAATATTTTCCCATAAAATGAATTCGATTGCAATACAACAGCATTTACCATATATAAGATTCTCTCTCTCTCTCTCTCTCTCTCTCTCTGTGTGTGTGTGTGTGTGTGTGTGTGTGTTTGTGTGAATGTGTGTGTGTGTGTGTGTGTGACTGTCTGTGTGTGAAAAATCAATGGGAAATATTTTCCCATAAAATGAATTCGATTGCAATATACAAGCATTTATCATATATAAGATCAAGATCTCTCTCTCTCTCTGTGTTTGTGTGTGTGACTGTGTGGGTGTGACTGTGTGTGTGTGTGTGACTGTGTGTGTGTGTGAGACTGTGTGTGTGTGTCTGTGTGTGTGTTGTGAAAAAAGGTATTACATCAGCTAAAGAGACGAGATGAAATAGAAGCTGTCTCAGTTTTGTTTCTCACAATCCCCCTTCTTTCTGATTATGGTAAAAAATTTTACCTTTGAGTTTTACTTTTTCTTGCAGTAGAGTTTGCGAATGATCCAAAACAATGTTAAGCGCCTCATCTACAGATATCATTGGGTAGGTGGACTTGCGAGGCCTGTAGGCGACACGGCTAACATCGTTCCCACCTGGAATTTAAATAAATTCATAATTCAGTTATTGTTATTTAAGAAATGTTTCCTTTTAATTCATAAATTGTACTTTATTTCTCTAATTTTTTTGTTATACTAAATCCTATACTTTATAAAATCTTCAATCTAAAACACATGTGGACTTGTCATATAGTAGTCTTGCTCTGAAAAAAAAGGTTTTAGAAGACCAGCCCGTGAAGTTCTTCCAATCTTTTATGCGACTACTAGCGAGGTTACAACACCGTGTCAGTATTTCAACCAGTGGTCCACTTCGCGCGGCTTCTGGAGGTTTTACACTGTACACATGTCGAAATTTGTGGTACATATACGGAATCCATGTTCTATTTAAAAACTCTCCACTGTTGCAAACACTTCTCTCTCTCTCTCTCTCTCTCTCTGTGTGTATATATATATATATATATATATATAATTTGGTATGTTTTGGAGCCAGCAGTTCCACAGATTTCTATTTATATGTTGATTTATTTTCTCAAATTAATTTAACAATTGTTGAAGGAAACACTTTCAGCACAGGAATTTTTTTTATTACACTTTTTATTATACTAAATTCAGATAAAAGGTTTTTAAAAAAAATCATACCAGAAAACATATTTTCCAACAGTTTCAACAATGCTGTGAAATACGTCGCGTAGTTCTTCACACGCGGACAGACGACACTAAATACCGAATCTAACTAAATTGAAACAAAACGTGTCTACATAGTTGCAAATGACAAGCAATGGAATAAACAGAATTCACATCGATGCGAACATTGTGCTTTAACACCTAACGGGTTGCAGACAGATATGCGTTAGCGCGCTTGATTCAATCGCACATCCATTATCTGTTACAACACAATATTCACATCAATGTGTATTCTGTTTAACTCATTAGATAGAGCTTACTTGCTTCATACGATAGTTTATTCTTTAAGTTTAGAGTTTGTCTTCCTGGACTATTTCCTTTTATCATCGTCCAAGTATATATGTTGTTTAACGTTCCACTCGAGAATTTTTCACTCATATGGAGACGTCACCATTGCCGGTGAAGGGCTGCAAAATTTAGGCCTGTCCAACTATAGAGAGAAGTCAAGGTTAGGTGACGTATGTTTAAATAACATACAGGTCAATGTATGTATGTTTTACGTAATTGAAAATATCTATATTTCAAAAAGAAAAAGGTCTTTTGTCGGTTTGTTAAACAGGAGATGAAGTTCGCAAACAGTGAAGAAAGAATTGCAGAACGCGTTTAACAAACAGGAGAAAACATTCTATTACCTAAATAAATGCATAACACTTATTTAATATATATCTATATATTTACATTTTACTTTACAAATTGCATCATTTTTATGCATACCGTATAATTTAATACATATATTTAGCATCTATAGATGAATATCTGATGCTTGACAGGCGTTCTTATAATTACAGATTACATATACCTTTCCGTGATTAATTTGTCGCCTCGCTACAAACACGGGCTATTTGTACATGTGAAAGGCTTCTCCTTGAAAATGAATAGTGACGTCACCCTGTTTTGTGCTTCACCAATGTGATAATGAAACTGATGCCTTGTTGGGCACTTATCATTGTTTTTCAAAGTGGTGGAAGGGGGCATAACTCCATCTCATTCAAAAACTGGGGGGGGGGCAGTCAATATATCTTCTATTTGCATTACAAAATAAATATAAAGGTCACTGTCAAAAAATTGGGAGAGCCCCCTCCCTTACATATACGAAGTAACGACAAAAGAAAATAGGAACGGACCAAGGACCCTGATTTTAATCAGACTGAATATTGTCTCCGCCAAAATGTATGTCAGTGGAAGACGGCATATATTGCAGCAGACGACTGCATCTGAAGAGCGACAGTATGTCCTACAGCCCACCCGCTATTTAGCGACTCTTTCCTGTCTTGAAAGTTCTTTTTATAACCATATTTTTCTACTAGACTGTACAGAATCGTAGGTTTCGACCTTCAAGATAGAGAAATTCAAAATATATCAACACACACGCACGAGCGCGCAAAGAAAAACACACATAAAAGTACGTAGAACAGACTTCGGTTTGAAATTTGAAGTTTGACTACGGTCAACTAAAAGTGCTGTCAAAATAATAACTATAAATATTCTCTTTTTTTTTCATTACGCTTTCCATGATGATGGTGGCCATGTTTGTCGTCGTGGTGATGATGGCCGTGTTTGTTGTCATGGTGATGACCGAGTTTGTGGTGGTCATGGCCATAATGCTGGTTGCCATGGTGGACACTGTGCTGGTTTCCGTGCTGATGGTGGGTCACACGTTCTCTGCTTTCTGGAAAGTCGTGGTGATGCCCTACATGGTGCCCGTGGTCTTTTCGGGCCGCGTAACCAGATTTGAACTAAAACGAGACAAGCTAAACTGAAACACACATGTACAGAGCTCTCTTTGCATCTGATTCATGGTAAGTATGGCAATTGAAGAGGTGACTAATTACTTTTGTAAGTCTACGCAGTTGAATGAAACTGCTAATTTAATTGATTCCTATGACGTTATCACGGTTTGGCCACGCGTAATTGAAGCAACTAGGATAGAATCTGCAAATCACGTAATGGTGAAATCAGAAGTGCGATAATAAAGCTTTATCAATGAAAAAAATTCTCCAAGAATTGTCCAGATCCCCCGTGCAGTAACACACCCTATTTCTGACGAGATGATTGTATATATTTTACAATGCTTGCTTCTCAGTGTCATCATACACTATGCTGAACACCTCAGCTTGGTTGTATTTTAAGTCATCGGACACCCACACCCAAGATTTTGGACATATCATGTTTTTTTTTCCTATGAATATCCTGCGTTGTTTTGTGTATATGTGACACTGAAAATGACTATTTTTGTGCCAATTATTTCATGTACATACATTATATCTATGAACCGTCAGGTCTGTGGTAATAAACAATACCCAAATCATGGTTAAAATTCTATTCAATCGAAATAACAGTTTGAAGACTGAACATCTTATGCAATGTTATGGACACCAGTTGATGCCGTGATAGGAATACTTTGCTGGCCTGTTGTTCTATTAATGTTTAACGTCCCGTCGAGAATATTTCACTGATACCGAGACGTCACCAGCTGTAGGTGACTTGTGTAAGCAGTTTTAATATGGCGATTAACAGATACCATCAGTTGCGAAGTGAAAAGGCGAGCGTAGGATAAAATAACACCAACAAGCTTCTTTATGATGTCGAGCAAAATACGTCAAAACGAGTTGGTGAGTCAGTCGTCACAGAAATACAAATAAGGAATGACTTTTCACGCGTTCTATTGTTATTCACATCAAACGTCAACCAATGTAATTCAATCTAGTACCCATTGTTATTTTAAGATCATACACGACGTCTCCCAGTGATGTATAAATTTTCGTGACATAAATGTATCTGGTAAAATTCACTTGCATTCCTTCTACAAAACCAATTTGGGGTATGTTACCAGGGCTGTTTGAGAGTTAGATTATTTTGATCTTTTCTGGTTGTGGCAAGTAAAAATGGAAAGTCAACTTTGTATGTATCACAGAAGGTTGTATATAGAGACATTATTACGTTATTGTAGCAAAGAAAGAGATAAATCTTTGGATCAGTCGGAGACTGAGCCCGGGCTCCTTGTTTTACTATTCAGGTGATCTTAACAAGACAATATAAAAAAAATATAGTATATTACTATAATATAAAATCTAAACCTATTTCGGAAATCATACACGAACTCTTCATAACAAGGAGATAAAAATAAAGAGTACGTCGAGTATGACCTTATACAAAGTTCAACCTATGTAACTCGACTTTTTTTTTTTACCGGTCTCGGCAATTTAACATAGATAGTCACATGTGACTTCCTTCGCCAAGAGCCCAACACTAGAGGGTCTCTCGGATATGACGAAGCACTTAAAAGATTATGATGTCCGTCTGTCTGTTACATCCAAGAATTCAGAAACAGTAAGACTCTAATATTTAGAATGTGTGTTCCTTGTATGAGGTTCATTAAAATTAAAGTTACCATGGTTTTGTCTGTTCGTCTGTCTGTAACACGATACAGCTTGTCATCGCTGAAACCGGAAATTTGATCCTCGGGAGTAGCGAGCATCGCATGTGAGAGGGTATTGTGGTCGGCCACTCGGTCACGTGGGTTTTTTCCGGGTAGCCCGGTTTTATCCCACATCAAATGACCCCTTCGCGCAAATATCCGAACCGACGAGAAGCATGCATTGGTATAGGTTGTATAACACAAAGCGCAAAATCAAGTATAAATTTTACACTGTGTACACGGTCATAAAACGGATTGAGATGGTTAGCAAAGCCACATTGTGATCCTTGCATGAAGCTCATTCACCATTACCAATGTTAAATTCTGTCTCCTAGTCACCTGGGGCGACATGACTACTTACAAAGAGATTTCACTTAAAATAGCAACAATTAAGAAATACTGATTAATATTTCAACATTTTCTTTAAAAACATTCAAAATGTCAAATCTAATCTACCATTTTAATGAAAAGGTTCCTTAATAACCGACACCAAGTGATCATGAAACCTTAATGTTAACTGCATGATTAAAATATGTAACATCAAAGAGGTTCTTTACAAGTCCTGATTTAGTTATCGTCCTCCTTCACATCCCTGTAAATTTACATCATTTGTAGTCAGTAAATACACGAGAGGCAGAATTGCGAGAAAAGTCTTAATTCCAATGCGCTTAACATTTCGTGGTAAAACGACAAATATAACGGACTGAATAAATGCCAAGGTGTGCACCTACTCCAGCAATCAATGGGCTAGGTGTTAGAAATCCGATGTGACGAACAAAAGATCGTTATCGCCAAAAATATCACAATATACTGATGAGCAAGGCGACGCAATTAAGCGACATTATGTCCCAGTGATGCCTAATTTTAAACGATGCTGATCTACCATGTATAAATCAACGTAAAATCAAAAGGTCGTAAGTCAACCAAAGACCTACGAATATCTCATAATTATATTCGATAGGTTATCGAACTTGTCGCGGGTCTTTCCGGCCGTCTGTATTACCTCGGTTTCTGGACGGTGTTGTAATATGATATGGACGGAAAGTGGAGGATATGTACAATTATATTTTAAAGTTGAAAAGTTTCAAATTTATTTTATTTAGTAAAAAAAAATACAGTAGAACCCCTGCTACATTCAATTGCACGAACACTACAGATCAGCAATCGACTTGTAAACCCACAGTCACAAGCTACATTTAAAAGTTATTTACACGTGTTGCTGATATTTACATTTTAATTTAAGGAATAGCTATAATTTTGAAGCAAATCATAGGAATATAACCTGGTTTGGATCAGTTTACGCTGTATAATGATTCAGGACGCAACACACCTTCTACTTAAGATGCAGACCAAATTTGATTATTTTAGATCAAATAATTGTCCAGTCTCGAGTCGGACAGGATTTTGCCATATTTGGCCATATCATCTTAATCAAAGGTCACAGTGACCTATTTTTAAAGTGCGATCCACCCTCTACCCATAGCTGAAAAAGTTTGATGATACTAGGTCGTATAGTATTTAAGGTATGAGCCAAAAACGAAGCGGGACATACCGACAGACGGACGGACACGATCGCCATACCATAATACGTCCCGTCTGAAAACGGGCATATAAAAATGGCTTCTGGATAATAACTCAAACACCATTTGTATTTTGCAATGAAAGGTCAATGATGAGTCTCTAATACCTCAGGTTGACCTCTGTAAGGGTGGACGGGTGGGGGCTATATAGCAATCAGACACTTCACATATAGAGTCTTCTATACTTAATGGTGATCTTCATAGTTCTAGTTTAAAAGATCAATGTTACTCAATTACATTAAGAAAATATCTCAAACACAGTCGAAATTTTGACACTAATAGTTCTGCGTAAGAGTCATTAACCCTGTAGTTTTTAAGTCTAAGATTAATGTCAAATCCTACATCTCAAATATTGCTATGAAACCTGAAAGAACAGTATTCATTTAAGCTTTCCTATTCTTAAAAGCATAAAACGAGTGAATAGATTTCACCGGGGATAAAAAAAAAATCCCTGAATTTCCACTTTACTTATTCATTCCGTGTTTGGAAAAAGACAATCGTATGAACAGGCCAGATATGATACCTTTACCTGTTAACCTCT
The DNA here is from genome assembly GCA_024699665.1 of Ostrea denselamellosa. Classification (NCBI taxonomy): domain Eukaryota; kingdom Metazoa; phylum Mollusca; class Bivalvia; order Ostreida; family Ostreidae; genus Ostrea; species Ostrea denselamellosa. Next base: position 5,584,181 of record JAMZEH010000022.1, on the reverse strand, counting down.
TAACAATAAATAAACCTACTTACTCTAGCCACTGGCTTAAGAACATAATATGCATAAAGTATGCAAAATAACTGATTAGTTGATTGCCTGATCTGATTAAGTATTAGAATGAAATTAACACAGGAAGGGCAACCGGCTTAACGCACGCACGTCTACACGCGGCGTACGTAACCGATCTATGGGTCAGCGAGTATCGACCGCACAAAAACGGAAAAACAAGATCAAGGTTTACAGATCCATTGACCAAATTCTGGAGGTCACAAAACCTTACACAACTTTCCCACGATGTACAAGACATATACACTGACCAAATTCTGAAGGCCACAAAACCTTAAACAACTGTCCCATGATGCACAAGACATATACACTGACCAAATTCTGAAGGCCACGAAACCTTACACAACTGTCCCATGATGTACAAGACATATACACTGACCAAATTCTGAAGGCCACAAAACCTTACACAACTGTCCCATGATGCACAAGACATATACACTGACCAAATTCTGGAGACTTGAAAAGCCTACATATTTTTTTGTTTTCATTTGTATTAAATACATAGTCCGCGGACCCTCTGACCTGATGTTATAAGGTCAAGGACCCCTCCCCCCCTTTCCCATGATACATCATAGAGCAATAAACAACCTAATTTTAACAAGAGGCCTATGGACCACAACGCTCACCTAAGTCATGCTTCAGAACATTTTACCCTCTTTAATCCTATGACAAATTTTGATCCAATATTATGACCCCAATCTAGCCTCGTGTTTTTTTATAACTTAGTGACCCACCCTATCCCCTGGGGGCAATGATTTGAATAAACCTGAACCTAAACTACCTGAGAATGAATAATATGAAATATTATGGCCCTGCTTTTCTTCAGAAAATTTTAAAGGATATTTCTTTTGTATCCCATTTAAAACTTTGATCCCCTACTTGACCCCCACCCTATCCGGGGGAGGGGGGTATGATTTCTATATTTTTAATCTCCAATCATCAAGTAACCTTTCAAATAAATTTTTTTTTTCTTTTCTGGTCCAGTGGTTTTTGAGATGATTTTTGTTTAAAGATCCTATGATATTTTCACCAGTACTTGATAATCTTCCCTTTAACAAAAGATGCAATTCTTCATTTGAACAATTTTAAATTCCCTTTACCCGATGATGCTTAATGGCTAGTTTGGTTGAATTTGGCCCTGTGGTTCTGGAGAAGTAGGAAATGTTAAAAGTTTACGGACGGACAGGCGGACGGACTGACGCTGACAGAATGTGATCAGAAAATCTAATTAGGTGAGATAAAATTAATAAATAAAGAAAAGGACGAATTAAGCAAATACAAGATATAAAACTTAATTCATAAATCACGTGCGTGTTTTAATACCGATTAGTGACATAATGCGCAAAATGAACAATATCAACAAAATTTCATAATAAAGCGATGGAGCATGCATGTGTCCTGTCATATGCATTGTATTACAAGCCATTGTTTGACTTTGTATTTTAGAAAAATTACAGGAAGTGGCTGCAGAAATTCGATAGATATCGATGTCTGTGTAATGCAGCAAAACAGTTCATTAATCAAGAAAGCTATTTACAACAGCCTTGTTTTAAGGGGTAAATTTTAAATATTTAGTATAAAGAACCATCTTAATACACAGATATATATACAAGTATGTGTCATTTGGAAATACGCGGGGGCATTTTGTACTTTTGTTGAATTGTAATTTTACTTGAATATGATATTAACGTTTTCCACAATAAGCCGTCATAATGGCTCCCGTTTTTCTACTAAAATAACGAAAGGAAAGTTTGCAATTTTAGAATTTAATAACTTTATCCTGGGAATAGCTTTCATCTTTTACTGTCTGAAACGCGACAGTGGTTTGCGCACTATCAAGACCGTGCATCATCAATCATTCTTAATTACAATCATTTCAAAAATGAAAAACTTTCTCAAATATTTAAATGGATCAATGACATTTATTCAGATTTATCTATAAATTGTATGAAACCTGTACACAACTTCGAGGAAATGATCAATAGTCATGAAAATGAGAAATTGCGCAACACGGGAGCTTTTTCCAATAATACCACTTGTCACATTTCCTTCAACTCGTTGTCGCCCTCTAGCGATGCAATATTAATTAAGGGTGCTTAAGTAATGAACTTTAACATCAGGCGCGTGGCGAATTAAGTGAAAAGCTTCCACCTCCTCGTTACTCAATCTCCGGTTCATTTCCGAAAGCTCGTCGTTCCAAGAATTTCAAAAAAAAATATTGCTGTCTAGTGCGCTCATAGTTCTGCTCTAAAAAAAGAGTCTGGTTTTGTCTTTGAATCATGGCGATTCATCACGATACCGTAAATTTATTATTGAACCAATCATACTTTTACTCAAATGCGCGCTAAAAACACGGAAGTACAAATTTTAAACGTATTTGAGAATTTTAAAGGAACAGTTTTCCACGTTCACTGAAATGGAATTTTTGTCATTGTACCACAACATTTACGAGAAGTGGTGTGAATCAATGTGAATTCTGAATAATTCCAAAGAACTTAAAACCAGAAAACTTCCAAAATGTAACAGCATCAAAACGTGCGACATTTCAAACATTAAACCACTATTCCGATACGATAAAAAATAAATGCCACTCAGAAATACCCATAGCTTGTGATCGATCATCCAAATAATTACTTTCCTTAACACCATTCTGATTTTACGCACAAGTACTCTAAAGATGATATTCAACAATGCTGGAGTTCTCCACTAACAATATCTATGCAGTCTTTGGAGATCGGGTCGTCTTACAGTCAGCTGGAATTCCCATGGGCACGAATTGTGCTTCTTTACCAGCTGATCTTTTTCGCATTGGTTTGAGACAGAATGTATTAAACTATAGAAGAAGAAGAAGAAATCTCTTCATGTTGCTTTTCATCTCGATATTTAGATATATCGACAAAGTTTTATCTGTTAGAAATACGCATTTTTCATTCATATGTCCATTCGGTACACCACACTGAACTAGACGCAACATGGCCATTCCCATTTGTTTCATATCTACATGTATACATGTTTTAATGTACATAAATGTTAACGACAAACTTTTATCTTAAGTTTATGATAAACGGGATGACTTCAGCTTTTACATCTTCTCATATTTATATAGCAATTTCCCCATCATCACCTGCATATGTATGGTGTTTATGCCTTAAAAATTTCTTGCTGTGGCCTTCAATTCGACATTTAGATATATGAACGACGTTTTATCCATTAACAATGATCATTTTCATTCATATGTCGATTCGATATATCCCAGTGAACTTGAAATAATAGACATCACAGAGTCTTCCACATCTCTTCCTACCTCGCTATTTTGTTGAAAATATATGCCGACTGCAAACTTGCAACTCAACTTTATGACAAACGGGATGATTTCAATTTTCCCATTGTCAACTTCCCTTATTTATGTAGCAATATCCCAATATCACCTGCACATGATGTTTACATCTCTCAACTGATTCCATACGCAATAGCTTGTTCTGCATTTGATCAGTTTTTAAACCGAGGCAGGCTACTGACAAACAAGTTGATGTTACAGGGGTTTCTACATTCTCGTTTACAGTCAGCATTTCGCAAATTCTGTGGTTTGTTATAACGATCTTGTTTGTCAGTACAACCTGGCATTAGGTCTAATGCTATCTGACGCATTTCATACACATGTTCAGGCCGTTCTTTACACACGGATTTTTTTTTTACTAAGGATTACTCCGTTTACTTGGTCAAGATATAGGGCTCACAACGGGTATGACTGGTCAACAGGAGATGTTTATTTCTTCCAGGCACCTGGTGCTACCTTTGGTTTTTCCAGGGGTCCGTGTTTGCCCTACTCTCAATTTTTTTTTTTTTTTTTTTTTTGTTTTGTTTTTTTTGGTTTTTTGGGTTTTTTTTTTTTTTTTTGTTTTTTTTTTTAATGATGAGGTTCATACTCATACAAGTAACTGTTCGTTATCCCTCCCCCCTTTTTTATGCATTTCTTTCGACTTTGAAGGTGTAAAATAAAATAAATGGAGAATCACACCATGAGAACGTACCTTAGAAGTGTTGTATATTATAAATGGTATGCTGAGACATACGTTCAATCAAATTCAAAAACCTAGATATCCTCGGTATTCAATCTAACGCATGTCAAAAACTGCCCTGTAATTATATAACCTTCAAGTTAACTATGACAATATTTTGTGTCTCTACTGCATACTCATGAAATAAAATAGGTAATTCTAACATTTTACCAGTGACCTTGACCAACAGAATTTAATCCAAGGTCATGACAAATTATATCTTTGTATGTAACGTTTTCTGTCAAGTATGGATTTTTTTCCATCCGCTACAAAAATAAACTGAATTATCTTTTATTTTATCGATAACCTTGATCTTCACCAATGACCTTGGTTGAGGTCAAGACATATACTGACGTGACAAACATCGAACGTCTAGAAAAATCTAGGTCACAGGTGTCAATCAAAAACAAATACACAACAATATACCTTGCTAAAGAGTCCATGAATTCTGTCTAATTTAAGTTTACAAGACAGAATTTGGACTAAAAGTGTGTGCATGTTGCGTTCAATTCTGAGAGGGTGAGTGAGTCTGTCTGTTTTATGCATGACCACTTTTTAGCATGGAAAGATGTGCGTGTGTTAGTTGTCCATAAGCAACCCCGCATCAAATGTCACTGTCTGATGTCTCTCCATGTCTGATGTCTCTCTATGTCTGATGTCTCTCCATGTCTAATGTCTCTCCATTCTGATGTCTCTCCATGTCTGATGTCTCTCCATGTCTAATGTCTCTCCATGTCTGAATTCTCTCCATGTCTGATGTCTCTCCATGTCTAATGTCTCTCCATTCTGATGTCTCTCCATGTCTAATGTCTCTCCATGTCTGAATTCTCTCCATGTCTGATGTCTCTCCATGTCTAATGTCTCTCCATTCTGATGTCTCTCCAAGTCTGATGTCTCTCCATGTCTGAATTCTCTCCATGTCTGAATTCTCTCCATCTCTGATGCCTCTCCATGTCTGATGTCTCTCTATGTCTGATGTCTATCCAAGTTTGATGTCTCTCCATGTCTAATGTCTCTCCATGTCTGATGTCTCTCCATGTCTGATGTCTCTCTATGTCTGATGTCTCTCCATGTCTGAATTCTCTCCATGTCTAATGTCTCTCCATGTCTGATGTCTCTCTATGTCTGATGTCTCTCCATGTCTGATGTCTCTCCATGTCTGAATTCTCTCCATGTCTAATGTCTCTCCATGTCTGATGTCTCTCCATGTCTGATGTCTCTGCATGTCTGATGTCTCTCCATGTCTGAATTCTCTCCATGTCTAATGTCTCTCCATGTCTGATGTCTCTCTATGTCTGATGTCTCTCCATTTCAAAGTTTTGGCCTGTAATAGATATTTCTTGAAATTTGTACAGGTAACCATAGCTAATTGACATTAGTTCAGTGTCATAAAAACATTGACAGACCTGTCCTAATGTATCTACATTATAAGTTTGTATCCCTATTAAAATATTTCTAGCAATGACCTTGACTTCGGTGAACTGACCTTGATTCAGAATCATCTAATGTCGATGCATTACAATGCTTTGACTTAAATAGATATTTTCTTAAGCTTAGCAATCCTGGCATTGGAGAGATGACCTTGGTACGTGGTTCTGATGCGGGCTACTGGTGTTACGGGAATTACGGCATTTATCACTGTTCGTTATCTTTTCCTTTTCATTATCTGATAATAAGCAATTTATGAGATAAACATGGCTTTTCAATTCCTCATTTCTCACATTACATGTATTCAAAGTGATCGACTCGCACATCGAATCTTAATACTTTATGACGTGTAATGTCCAATACTGAACAGCATACAAAAAACAATAGTTTGTTATCATGGTTTCAGAAAAGAGAAATTTGTCTTTATATGGTACTCTTTTCCAAGGAATGGGGGTGAGGGGTGTAGGTACCAAACTTGTATGAAATAGTACTTTCTGTCCAAACAAGGAATTCACAACCTACCATCAATATCATTTTAGCTGGTTAATGAACAATTTCATTACATATTGTTTCAAAACTTTATAATAATCAGTATGCTTGTACACAGTGAAGCGCCTAAGTTTACATGTAATGCACCTGTAAACAAAAAATAATCCCAAACGTACGAGCAGTACAAGGCAAGAAAGATAACTCCGATGTAACAGCAAGGAGGGGAGAGAGAGAGAGAGAGAGAGAGAGAGAGAGAGAGAGAGAGAGAGAGAGAGAGAGATAATGCTCGGTTAGTTTATCTAAAGTTTTACTCCTTTTCAGAACCTTTCCCTCACTTTGAGACGTCACCAGAACTTTTGTATGTTTATCGACACGTGCATGTCCTAGACTGTCCTTCTTAACGTTCTGTCCATATCTAATTGTTGATTATGATTATATATTGTGTAACATTCCCGCTCGAGGATTTTCACTCATATGGAGACGTCCATATCTAATTGTACATGGTGCATTCTTACAAATGTATTTTATCTTGCCCATTCTATTATATATATATATATATATATATATATATATTTGTAGTTGTACAATTGACTATTGTACAATGTGTTGTACCTCATGTCACTAAATATCGTCTTTGGAAACCGTCATTACTTAAAGTGCAACAAAATAAAATAAGCTAGGCGTTCAGGGCTATCCTGAGATGAGGACGCTTATAATATATATATATTGTTAACGTCGACAATGACAAGACACCCAAGACTTTAACGACACTTGATACAAACATACCAATAAAATAGGACGCATCTGTTGATATATATATATATATATATATATATATATATATATAAGTACAGATATAAATTCCTTTAGGAATAAGTGAATTGTAAATTTTCCATTACATTAAATAATTGAAATATATACCCCCTCCCTGTATAACTCTATACAAAGCTTTCGTTGCTCTTTTTGGTGATTGAGATATCATGGGAATAAATTGCATTGTATTCATTTTACTTAAAAAAAACATTTAGTTTTCATTTTCATCATTTTTGTGAAAAAAAAAGTTTTAGCACATGTCGTTAAGGTCATATCCAAAAGACATAACATCGCGTTTTGAGTCGTATATTCAAAACAAAAGGCCCACAGGCCTTATCGGTCACCTGAGTATTAGTTAAAGGTATCATTAGTTCAAAGGTTATGAAATCTAGTAAAAAATTTCCTGTTCTGAATATCTAACCTTAATTCTAATAATTAGCAAAAGTGCACATAAAACAGAATATGTTCTTAAAACTTAAATGCCTCAAAAAGTGCCTATACTGATGAAAGGCTTTATATAATATATGCAACATTAACATGAAATGACTATTTAGTTTCAATTTAGTATCAATAGCATTAAGGAAGGTATTCAAATGTTTTACACATACACATCATAGATACCAAGCTTTGCTCTGCCCTGGAGTCAGAACCTCTACCCCAGGGATCATGAACGTTACAATTTTGGTAGAAGCCTTCCTGATCTACATCAAAATGTATCTAATTTTTCTTATACGTGTGCAGTTGTAGGAATTTTTGAAATTGGTCAATTTTTGGCAGGGTTTTTTTTTTCCCACCCTTAAGAGTCCTGTTTACAATTCATGTCAGCCTTGTCCCAAAGATGTTTCATACGAAATATAAAAAGAATTATTGTTAAAAATGTTCAATAGAAAAGCAAATTTGATCACATACCATTTTAGCGCCACCCTAATACCAAAACCCCTACCCCTGGAATCTTGAAATTCAAAATTTTAGTAAAGGGCTGTCTACGTATTCTAAATATCCATTCAGTTTCAATTTAGAATAGAATGGAAGATGTCGTTTAGAGGTTTTACATACGAATACTGTATACAAAGTTTGGCCCTGTCCGGGAATCAGAATCTCAACCCCAGGGATCATGAAATTTACCATTTAGATAGAGGCCTTCCTGCTCTACATCACTTTCTTACAAGTGCGGTTCTAAATATATTCGATACACACGCCATTCCAACCCGATGTGTGTGTGTGTGTGTGTGTGTGTGTGTGCACACGAAAATACTCTGTATGCACGAAAAATACTCAAAATCACTACAGAAACATGGTTAAAGAGATTTTATTACCTGCACATTAAGAAAAGCAGTCGAAGTGGAAAATAAATATGCATCAAAATATTTAGATAATAACAATAAGAATTCATGCGTAGCGAAATCCAGAGTTTAAGGTACCTCATTACCCCCAAAACTCGTACCTTTATAGCACTACTATATTACTAGATAATTTAAATGTTTTGTGAAATTGCCTGTATCGATCAGTTTGTTTTATCACCGTATCGGGTTAGTGATTTGCAGATTCAGAGTTCAAATCCGCTGGAGTCTTTTATTGATATTTTTTGCAATAAATTTTTGAAAATATATTTTCTGCGGGTTTTTTTTTTTTTTTTTTGGACATGTGTACATATCATCATATCTCTTACAATTAATTCATTTCGTGTTGATTTAGAAACTATTTCAAGGTGTATTGAGCTACCCAAGTTAACGACTGGCTAAAAGTTCTGACAACGCTCTGTCAATTGTAATAAATTTCATAGCGGCAAGAAACTGTTCGATGAGAGAGAAAGAAAGGGAGAGAGAGAGAGAGAGAGAGGGGGGGGGGGGGAGGGAGAGGACTGATGCATGACCTTAGTAGATACGAAAATTATTTTTAACGTCACACAATTTGAAAGCACTTGACTTTACAAATTCCAAACAGTCAAATTTCATTTACTTGTGACAATCTCTTTATATAAACCCACCCCTAGCGCTCCTGACTAAAAATGAGCCCCGTTATAGTATATGAAACAAAGACTAGTTCTATATTCCAAGATACAGAGTAGAATTATTCAAAAAATCATTTGGACTCGATAAAACTTTGATTTCTTAATGTACGAGGGTTGTCCGTAAAGTTCGTGGACAAGCCTAAATTTAAATAAAAGTAGCGTTATAGATATTTATTATTAGCATATTTAGAATTCTTTACATATGGGAATTCAAAAATGTAAAATTCTGTACTATTTTAAATGCCAAATTACAAATATGACTTCGTTAGACTTCAGACAGTGACCCAGACTGATGAAAGTTGGTTCCACTACTACGACCCCGAAACAAAACAACAGTCAAGCCAATGGAAAAATACGGACTCTCCTCCACCGAAAAAAGCGAAAGTTACGAAATCTCTTGGAAAGAATATGTTCATTGTTTTTATGGACCGTAAAGGAGTCATTCTTACACATGCAGTACCCAATGGCCAGACAGTAAATTCCGATTACTATCGCAAGGTAATTTAAACTGCTGAAATAAAAATAATTATTGGTGGGGTTTTTTTTTTCGTGTGAGTGAAATAATTAGCAAAAACTCCATGGTTCACTATATTTGAATCAATATTAACATTGTATTAATTTGCATTCCAGATAATAAATGTTATTTATATTGTTGGTGCTGTATTAACGGCAATTTGTTTTCTTGTGAGGTTCTGAGGAGAGATTTAGTACAGGCCCTTAGAAACAAACGCCCATACCTAGTTGCTCATTTAGATCAAGTTTTACTTCACCAAGATAATGCTCCAGCCCATACATCTCAGACAACACAATTAGAATTCGATTTACTGGGGGTTTGAGTGCCTTCCGCATCCTCCATACAGCCCGGACTTGGCCCCCATGGACTTTGTCGTGTTTCCTTACATCAAGTCGTTTTTGCGCGGCCGGAGATCTAAGGATTTGCAAGAATTAAGACAGGAAGTGTTGAATGTTATTTCACATATGAAACCGGAATAGTTTGTGCGCATTTTTGATGACTAGGTAAAGCGACATAAGAAATGCGTTGAATTAAACAGTGACTACGTCGAGAAAATTTGACTGTGTTTAGTGTTTAACGTCATTAATTTTCGTTTTAATGCTCCGGGTATAATTCAGTACCTTTTATAATGTGATAAAATTATAACTATTTATGCTTTGTTTCCGATAAAAATTTGCATATCAATTAAATAAAACATGAAGTTAACGAAAATAATAGTTTTATACATTTTATTTACGTTTGTCCGTTTTTATCAAAACTGTCCACGAACTTTACGGACAGCCCTCGTAGACGCCATCTCAATCAACTCACTCCATAAAAGTATAATAGCAGAAATCACAAGTCCACCATCATATTTTTCTTTTGGGAAACTATTCATCCATATTATTCATACCAAGTTAAGACACTTCATTACGATCTTTAAAAACGAAATATTACACATTCTCCATTTTGTTCATATGGACATAACGAAGATGTATACCACGTTTGTTTTTTTACTCTAGAGCTAGAAATAATCTTTTTAATCGCCTTTTTGTTCTTGATCAATATGGATGCAAATATGTTATTGTACGTTGATGTTAATTTGCTTTTCCAGACTAATGTAAATATTTACAAATTTATAGATGAAGCTTGTAGATCCATTTAATTATCATTATCATTTTACCTGTAAATCATATCGCATGACATATTGTAATACCTTCAAGAGAGGGACTAGCAAGTTGTTCAAATTTGTTCCCACTCCATAAAATATCAATAGAAACAACAAACCCAACTACGAAAGCTTATTATGCATAGTATCAGGACGGTTAAACTAAAAATCAGACAGTTTTGCTCTAGAATACAGCTTTGTCTTCAACATGTTTCACCGATTCTACTGAGTAGATCGAGTAAACTTAGAGAAATGCCTCACTATGGATTGCAAACTACAGCATGCTCATTTCCTTGAGTGATTTTGATTTCATTTTAAAGCTAAATTTCGTCTGTTGCACATGCATACAAAACTATCCAAAAATAAAGATATAAAGCTAAAAGATGTATTGAATATCAAAATGAAATGTCTCAATATGGCACAAAAAATAGCACCGATTAATATCACAGGTCTAAGGTCGGAAGTCTGACGTCATGTCCGGGTGACTCCGATATCCACTCCATTATTTTCTGGTTTGCCTCGGCGTCTGTGATTGGTTCAGGAAGCAGGCTAGGAGAAATGACTAGATTCTGCATGGAATGTTTTGGAAAATCCGTAAGAAAATCTTTCTTCGAGTTGTAGGGGGACGCGGAGGTAACGAGATGCGCCATCTTTTGAGTGGAATCCATCGGATTATCTTTGGTTTGTTGAATGCTGTTGACTAAGTTTGGAATGACTGTCTGGACGGTTTCGTTTTCTATATGTGGACTAGAACTTTCACTTTGCTTGTTTTTATACATTAGACTTTGTGGCTTATATTGTGCGGGCACTGAGGGACTGACATCCAGAATATCTTGATACTTCGGCTCCCGGTTACTGGCACACCCCTTTCCTCCTCTGTCCTGGCACTGAGGGGGGAGCCAAGTCACTCCTTTGGGGACGTGAAGTCCTGTAATCTGTACCCGCCATTTTGTCAGGTCGCTCAGGTACAGTTTGAAGATTAACATGACCTTGCAGTTATGGCGGTCTTGCTTGTGTTGCATGCCTTGACACCCTAAAAAATAATATTCAAAAAAATCACTTAATTCAAAAGAATTACTTAATTGTCAAATTCCACTGTTGCATTTTAAAAATAAAACACACTGCATTTTCATAAAATTTAAACTGTACATATATTTGAACAAGTTACAGATAAAAAAAAAACATCTATAAAATTATATTTCTTGTGACTGCACAAAGCAGCTTACATGTATGCTAATGTATGCCAAAAGGGCTTTTTACCTGCGACACACTTGCCCCGTCCACCGCACTTCCGGATACAATTCCCGTGACCAGGACACCACATGTACCAGCTAACGGCGTACTCATCCCGCACTAACTTCCGTTCTATCTTGGATTTGCGAGCCCGACCCTCCTCAGTATATTCGAAGTAGTCGTCCACACAGTTCCGACCCTGTCTCTGGTCCCCTCGCTTCCAGGATAATTTGACATTGTTTCTCACACTCTTCTGACGACACAGGGTCACGTAATTTTTCTTAATAGCTCGTTTTCCTTTGTTGAGGTATATGCCTTGTATCAATGGATGTTCCTTCAAAAAGTCGTGTACTTTCAACCCCACCTCTACGAAGTTCACCTCACCGAACATTGATGACTTGTGAAGCTTAGCACCAAGAAATCCACATCTCTTGTCCATCCGTTTCCGCATCCTTCGCGCTTGCGCAACGCTCTTATTAACGGTTTTATATCCAGGTGGACTCATTAAATTAACTTCCGTATCAAAATCAAATACATTCACGTCATCCGTCTGACTTTCCTGGTCGCCATGATCACTATTCTCGGCGTACGGTATCGTCGACTCCCCATCAGAGTGGTCTCCAGGAGACGACGAAATGTCAACGTCATCGTCGGAATCGGACTCAAAGAAATCTATGTTGATTTTTCCCATAGGTTCAAAACACGACTTAATGTCCTTTCCCATAATTCTCTGTGCAACATTCCCATGATCAAGGAGAACTGGGTTCCTGGGTATGGTAAATGAGGGCGGCACTGGTCTTTCTAACATGGCTAAACTTGTGTCATGCATCGCTGCTTTTCCGCTCATCATGTTGTTTGATGGACTTTCCACTCGTATGCTCTGCACACTTGGAGGTCCTGTTATTAGAAATTCATCATTCGTTACAACCGGTAAACATCCAACTAAATCGAGACTTTGCATTGAACCTACGGATGAAACAAGGCGTTCGGACGGAGAAGTCGGTTGATTATCCACTTCCTGTTCCGGATACAATTTATTTCTTCTCTGATCCGTGTCGTCTGCTTTGTCACTATGGACGCTCTCTGTCTCCATGCTGTAAACGTCACGGCTCTTTTCGTCGGCGGGAGTGTACGAGTCGCGCTGTTTATATAATTCACCCGTCAACGTTTCCTGTCTGTCTAACCGTACGCAAGATATCGTGTTGGATATCGGAGAATACTGTATTTTTCTTTGAGGTCGAGTTCGGTAAAATGGAGTTTTCTGAATTTTATGAAGGACGTTGTTGTCTATAGATTTTTCCACTTCCCGCCGACAGATACCTATTGTTTTGTTTTGAGTGTCTCTCTCCTTTACCTAAGTAAATTTAAAACTCCACATTAATATTCCTGCTTCAACATCTAAATATTTAGAATTAAAATGACAAAGTGTTACCAAAGCTACAGTACTTTACACCTGGCGGTATTTAAGAGTCCAACGTTTCACAGAGAAGGATCGCGTTCACCGCTTGCAGGCTGTTAAATTTCAACGAAGAATCAAGTAAACGAAGTTTTGGGGACCAGCAGTAATTTTATCTCAATCGAGAATTGCATCCGTAGCATCGAATATATAATTCAAAGTACGAGGGTTGTTCGATATGTAATGTGTATTGCATATCTCAAAAGCATTCGACTCAAATTGTGAAATGAACATTACATCCCTTCAGAGTATTCTCCGCGGTTTGAAATACATCATTTCAATCTCTGGATCCATTTCTGAAATATGTCACAGTACGCTGATTTAGGTAGACTTCTGAGGCACTGATTGATGGCTGAGCCAAGGGCTTGTCGGGACCTGATAAGAACTTTTTTAAGTTAAGGAAAAAGTCGCATGAGGCTAGATCTGGAGAATATGGTGGGTGTGGCAAGACGATAACCTTCTCCGACTTCAAAAATTGCTTCAAAAAGCTCAGATGTATGTGATGGAGCATTATTATGAATTAGATAAGCATGCCTAAATCCTGGCACAGGGCGTTGTTTATGATAATATTTCTTGAGCTTTTTTAACATAACATCTCCGTAATTCCGACCTGTAACACCTTTGCCCTTCGGTACCGGAATTTGTAACGCTATATCATCACATGAGAATAATATGCAATAAAGAACCTTTTTTGTGCTTATGGTTCTTTTGGTAACTACAGGCCTTATACCGTGTTTAGTTAGCCATATTTTGTTTCCAGTTTTTCTTACTGCTTCAAAATAGTGAACCAATGTTTCGTAACCAGTAACAATAGTTACAAATTGTCTTTGATTGAATTTGGGAAACATTTTGAGCAATTGCTTAGCGGTTTGTACTCGTACCCGTTTTTTGGTCATCTGTCAATATATGCGGTATCCATCTGGCAGAAATCTTTCGTACTTTCAAAATACGCTTCAAAATGAAATGCACCCGCGATACCAATATGCCAATAGCTAAAGACATTCTAATGCTCGTTTTACTTATCAAAATTTATCCAAGCTATTAATTCATATACCCTTACCTTAGATTGTATGTACTGTTGAATTCTAAATATGTTCTATTTTCAGCCTTTATGACGTGCTTGTTCAGCATTTTTTGGGGGTACAAATCACAAAACCATTTAACACATTACCTAAGGAACCAATCAAGCAGAGTTGTTATGAATAGCCCAGTAGTTTAAGAAATTACCATAAAATGGTGAAGACAAAAAAAAATACTGGTATTCACTGAAATTCAGTGTAATAACAGCCCAGTTAATGCGCTCCAGGCGGCTAATAAAACCAACAGAGCACAGGAGGGGGATATGTCTTCCAGATCGATTGATTGATTAAATATTGTTTAACGTCCCGCTCGAGAATATTTCACTCATATGGAGACGTCACCATTGCCGGTGAAGGGCTGCAAATTTAGGCCTATCCTCGGCGCTTATGGCCTTTGAGCAGGGAGGGATCTTTTACGTGCCCCACATGCTGTGACATGGGACCTCGGTTTTTGCGGTCTCATCCGAAGGACCGCCCCATTTAGTCGCCTCTTACGACAAGCAAGGGGTACTGAGGATCTATTCTAACACCCCGGATCCCCAGACATATCTGCCTATATTTATAACACAAAACCAAAACCTCGATATATTCCATTCTTTGGAAGAAAATCCACATTAGAGCAATACAAGCTGTAACAACTATAGAATTATACACCAATTGACACCTATCGGTATAACTGTAACAGAGACTGATTTGTGCCTCTGATGAGAATCGAACCCGGGACCTCTAGTACGACAGTCCAGTGCTCTACCGATCGAGTTAAAGGGTTAACCCCTTCGCTTTTTTTCCGAACTGGTGACCTCCGAGGTTAATACACATCCGGGATAACACTGACGGGATGACATTAACGAATTGACATGTTTTGCTGATTTGACGGGTTTACGGCTTCAGATTCACTTTGATTCTATGAAATTATTCAATCGTAAATACGTTATTATATTTGTTCTTTTATTTTTCAATTTATTTACCGTCCGTTACAACTTGTATTCCTTTAAATTAAGTAATAATGAAGTCATGTGCAATTTTCTTGAGGGTAAAGGTCTTATTTCAGGTAGATCTTTCCCAGAATTTGCCAATAAGATTGTTCATGAAAATTTCCTTTGTGGATTTCTCAATGCTTGTTAAACATGAAAAAAAAAATTGTATCACAAAATATTTTTTGGCAATTATTCAAGTACTTTCATCCTCTTCAACCAAACAAAGCTTTTCATATTTTCCCAATTCTCTACACAATACTCTACTTACTGAGATAGGAACCTCCACACCACGGGACTGGAGGTCAGCATGGGTAGTCTGAATTTCCTCTGCCTTGTCCTTCAGAAGTGAAACAGCATGGGGAATACCAGGACTGACAAATCGCAAACACTCCTAAAATTAGAATTATCACATGTTCAATTACCAGACACAACAGCAGGTGGAATTTAATATGATCAATGCTTTAAGCATATGTTGGTGTCAGATAACCCACATTCTCATGTACTAAACTCTCATTTTATGTTTATCCTCCACTGGCAGAGGATAAACATGGATAAAAACTTAGTTGAGACCAAGACTCTGCTGACACTGATTTTCAACAAAGCCTCAAAAGAAACCAAAGCTCAAAAGAAACTAACACTCAACAAACACCAAGACTTCACAGACACCAAGATACAACAGAGACCAAAGCTCAACAGAGACCAAAACTCGGTAGACACCAAGACTCAGTAGAGACCAAGACTCAACAGAAACTAAGACTTAGTAGAGACCAAAATCAACAGAAACTAAGATTCAGTACACACCAAGACTTCATAGGGACCAAGATTCAACAGAGATCAAGACTCAACAGAAAATAAGCCTCAGTCAAAACCAGCAGACTTTAAAATTGATAATAAATTATTCAACTTGTCATAGAGACAAAGGTGAAAAGAATATGTGAGAGCCCCGAAACCATTTTGCTATTTCAATGTCTAGCACACTTGACCTTTGACCCCAAAATCAATAGGGATCATCTTCATCCCATGAGTAGTCCATATGTATGATATGGTGACTCTTAAGTGAAAAGGATATCACGCAAGAGCCTGAACACCATTTTGCTATTTCAATGTCCAGTACATTTGACCCCAAAATCGATAGGGATCATCTTCATCCCATGGGTAGTCTGTATGTGTGGTATGGTGACTCTACATGTGAAAAGGAAAACTTTGGAGTCCAGGAACCATTGCGTCTAAAGACAAACTTGATTCCAGTATACCCCCCTCCAACTTTGTTGCGGAGGTGGGGGGTATAACTAGACCTTCTGATTTGGATATCTAACATTCATTTCAATTAATACTGCATTTAATTAGTTGCCTAATCTTTGCCTATTCAGTTAGTATGCTCATCTTTTCTTTCAGTAATTGGAAGCTGGTGATTGTGCCATCATGTTGTCAAAGTTATACCAAGTAATTCATGCTCAAAATTTATTATAATTCAACATGCAAAATAAGAATGGAATTACTGACAGTAGGAGTACTTAAGATTTCCAGAATAGCAGTGATTACATTGAAGTGATTTAAAGTACTCACTGCGAACACGATTATCATACAGGTATTTTGCTTAAACCCGAAACAATCACAGTACAAATTGACAACAATGTTTACTACATGTTTAAATTGATATGCTCGGTTTATTTCTAGCGATTATACAACTAAATTAACAAGAACTTCAGTCCCCAGTTAAGTGCATATTACATTAACTTTTGGAAATATTCTTAAAAATATATTCACATTAACTCCACAGAAATGAAACACATGTACAGTTTACATAGACTGCACTCTTGCATGGCCTATAATGAATTCGTTATAAGAGTGTTCATTATATGTGTGTTTTACTGTAATTTATACTTTACTTTCACCTGGATGACCCGAATCTTAGTGATTCCAACACAGCTTATCAGTTTCAGTCATGTCAACATAGAATGACCTCTGTGACCTTTAATGCTGTCTTACCTTCACAGGAAGTATACAAAAGAACACTGCTAAATAGAATAGAATAAAGTGAAAGTCACTACCAGGCGAAATAGAACAAAGTGAAAATAGAACAAAGTGAAAATAGAACAAAGTGAAAGTAAACCTTACCTCTGAGGCCTTGACACTACCGGGTAAATTAATGATAAGTGTCTTCCCTCGAATTCCACAAACTAACCTGTAAAAAAAATTATTATCCATTGTGATTATGGGGCTTTGTGGAGATAAATTCAAGCACACAAACGAGCTGTGCCTACAGCCCATTCCCACTCGCTTATTTGTGAATAAACGTTTTTTACAGTAAGTACACAAATAAACCAATGTATTGAAGAAATCTTCATGTGATATTATTTTCATAAATAAGAGGCTCATGGGCCACAATGCTGACCTGAATCATTAGCCATAGATACTCGTATAGTTGGCACAGTAGCCTTGGTGTTAATGGTTTGAAGAAACTTAAAATTCAATTTTCAGAATTCCTATAGCTTATGTAGACTATATCATTATTAAGAACACATTTAAAGATTTTCCTATATATTACTTTATAAAACTTTAAACCTCAGTTGTACCCTTGCCCTGATCCCAAGATTTATGGATTGTTTTTCCCCAAATTCAATCTACACTACATGATGGCTTTGTACACAAATATGACAAACGGTAGATTTTTGGTTTTTGTGAAAAATTTATAAGGTATTTCCCTGATACTCCAATGTAGAATTTTATCCTCTGATTGTGGACTTACGAGTCATGGAGTAAACAACCTTACATTTGAAGTAGACAAGGAACCCTTTTCATGCAAGTTTCACCTTTTCTGCTCTGGGGATTCTCAAGAAATGCTTCATCCCATTTTCACTATTTAAATGTACAAATTATTTTTTCTTGGAAAGGGGTGTGGCCCTTTATTTGAACAAACTTGCATCATTTGATTGGAGAAAAATCAGATATGTGAAAAGTTAACAGACAATAGACAGACTCTGATCAGAAAACCTTAAAACTTTATAGTTAGGTTTCAAGTGTCAGCATATCTGAATTTTGTTTGCTAAATCTTGAAAAATTACATGTAAATAAAATACTTCCATATCAAACCAGATTTACAGTATAAATAAATTGATGCATTACATTTTTATCAGAACTCAATCAACGTCCAGCAAATGCTATCCAACTACTCACCTGGACAGCATGGCCAAAGGAGTGACCTCCAGAGACTGCTTCAGCATGGCCAAGGTCATCCCCAGAGCTTCCTTCTCCAGTACAGACTTGGTGGCCTACAACAAACAACCTACCAGTAATAAGACTAAAAATGTGTCTTTTTTTCACAGCTATGAGAGGCAACTCTGGTTTATTTGTTTGTGTTTGCAGGGATGAATAGAAATCAAGTAATAAATCTTTTATAATTTTTTTCATGAATAGTGTGATTACTTGCAATATAAATCAATTCATTTTTTGTGAAGATCCCAATAGCAGAATAAGGATTAATAAGGTTGGATTGACTTTAGCTAAGTCTTGGAGTTCCCTAAATATTCTTATGCTGTTCCTTTATTATAAAAACTAATGACAAAATATTTCTATTCTCAAACAACCATTAGAGTCTTGCATTTGTGACATTCTCAATGGTTGTGGGCATTTCTAATAGAAACTGGCAAAAATATACCAACTTCATTATAATCAACTTTAGTATTGTGTTCCATGCCAAGGTTTCCAGCATATATCAGGCAGTTCACCAATCTATAACCAGGTGTTTTTACCTCAGGTGTGACCCTGACCAGGTGTTTTTACCTCAGGTGTGACCCTGACCAGGTGTTTTTACCTCAGGTGTGACCCTGACCAGGTGTTTTTACCTCAGGTGTCACCCTGATCAGGTGTTTTTACCTCAGGTGTGACCCTAATCAGGTGTTTTTACCTCAGGTGTGACCCTAACCAGGTGTTTTTACCTCAGGTGTGACCCTGACCAGGTGTTTTTACCTCAGGTGTGACCCTGACCAGGTGTTTTTACCTCAGGTGTGACCCTAACCAGGTGTTTTTACCTCAGGTGTGACCCTAACCAGGTGTTTTTACCTCAGGTGTGACATCCCTTGGGGAGAAGCCAGTCCCTCCCGTGGTCAGTAAGATGTCCAGTTTCCGTCTATCGCTCCATTCTACCAGCGTGGATCTGATCTGGTCCTCCTCATCGGGAACTATTTTTGTGACCACCACCACCCCAGTGATTCTGTTATGTGTAAAAAAAATTAAATATTAGGTTCATAAACATGTCTGTATAGAACACTGTAAATCTTGTATGCTTGTAAGGGAAATACAGAGATTCAACTGTTATTTTATAATGATGTCTGTTAAAGAGGCATCACAAACACTTTTAGTAATATGAGGTACAAGACAGTAATGTTGGATTTCTAAATTTGTGACAGATTTAGATTCCTATACAAATCTCTTCTCTGAAAACAATGAAAATTACACACCAAACCCGAACTTCCCTAAAACTAAACAAAGAAAATTTAATAATGAAAATTAATATATATACACACAGCCCTATCCAACTAAACAAGGAAATTTTGATAATGAAAATTAATCCCCATCAAATTAAACAATGAAAATTAAACCACATCAAATTAAACAATGAAAATTTAACCCCATCAAATCAAAACATGAAAATTTAACCTTGTTAAATTACACAATGAAAATTAATCCCTCATCAATCTACACTGAAAATCAATTCCCATCAATTAAACAAAGAAAAATAAACCATATCTAATTAATGACTGTACATTACTTACATCTTTTTCTCCTGAATCAGCGATATCAGATTTATACTGCTTTCATCAGCTGCCTCATTTCTGTAACATCTGTCACTGACTGAAACATAAAAAGAGATATTTCTGTGACATCAGTCACTGATTGAAACATAAAAGAGATATTTCTGTGACATCTGTCACTGAAACACTGGGGGGGGGGGGGGGGGGGGGGGGGGGGGGGGGCACAATAAGGAGTAGAATGAGGAGTTGGATGAGAGTCAGGTTTAGCAGTGGTAGGAACTTATAAAACATGAATTCCCTTTACCCAGTGAAATTTTTGTTCACAGAAAATTATATGCTGTTAATGTATTACTATTTCTTACAAAACATTATCTAAGTTTACAACTGCAAAGTCATACTTTGATAGACCTGACATCATTTGTCCAGTTCTGAATAGACTCCTATATGTATACATCTACACAGAAATCAATCCTCCACAAGAAATGTTTTATCATAGTAATTATCATGTACATTCTGATGAATTTATTGATTTAAATTTTAACTAAACAGAAAATACTTATAAGAAAAGGTCTTTGACCTTGCAAGTAATAAGATTAGATGTCATGGAAATTTCAACTTATATATTATCAATACAATGTAATTAAATGTCACAGCATTAAACTATTTTTCTTCCCATAATGCAGTATCAAGGTTCTTTATCAAATGTCATATGATCTCTGTGAGTGGTGAAGAAAAGATAAATATTCCTTTTTAGAATTTAAAACCTAAAATCAAATTATTTAATTACATCTTCTAAAAGCTCTTAAATTATTCCAAATTATGCAAACTTGAGGTAATTCAGAACAAGGTAATCAAGTATACACATTGTTAAAGCTGAATACCCAAGAAATCAATGCTTGTTTCACTTTGTTAAAGCTGCATTCAAAAGAAATCAATGCTTGTTTCACTTTGTTAAAGCTAAATTCCCAAGAAATCAATGCTTGTTTCACTTTGTTAAAGCTAAATTCCCAAGAAATGAATGCTTGTTTCACTTTGGCTCCAAATCTCTGATTTCTTTGGCACTATTATTTCCACTTCTATATCATCTGTGGACAGCCATATTAAAATCCCAGAATTCTCTGATTAAAATCCCAGAATTCTCTGATTAAAATCCCAGAATTGCCTGTTACACGCTAGTGTTACCATGTCATATGTTGCATCTTGTTATGTATCATTGTTTAAAGTGCCTCACCTGTAATGGTGACGTCTCCATATGAGTGAAATATTCTCAAGTGGGACGTTAAACAATATTTAATCAATCAATCAAATCAAAGTACCTCACAATCCAAATTCTATATTTTCAATGAATGAAGATTATCTCATATGTAAGTAAACAACTTACCTGTGATGCATTCTTTGAGCAAGAAATGTACCAAAATGTACAGGTGGAATGATGTCTTGTAACAGTTGTGTGTTAGTGGAGCGATGTCATGTAACAGTTGTGTGTTGATGGAGTGATGTCATGTAACAGTTGTGTGTTGGTGGCATGATGTCTTGTAACAGTTGTGTGTTAGTGGAGTGATGTCATGTAACAGTTGTGTGTTAGTGGAGGGATGTCATGTAACAGTTGTGTGTTGATGGAGTGATGTCGTGTAACAGTTGTGTGTTCGTTGAGTGATGTCATGTAACAGTTGTGTGTTGGTAGAGTGATGTCATGTAACAGCTGTGTGTTAGTGGAACGATGTCATGTAACAGATGTGTGTTAGTGAAGTTATGTCAAGTAATAGTTGTGTGTTGGGGAGTGATCTCATGTAACAGTTGTATGTTGGTGGAGTGATGTCATATAACAGTTGTGTGTTAGTGGAGTTATGTCATGTAACAGATATGCCTTGATGGAGTTATGTCATGTAACAGTTGTGTGTTGGTAGAGTGATGTCATGTAACAGTTGTGTGTTAGTGGAACGATGTCATGTAACAGATGTGTGTTAGTGGAGTGATGTCATGTAACAGTTGTATGTTGGTGGAGTGATGTCATATAACAGTTGTGTGTTAGTGGAGTGATGTCATGTAACAGTTGCATGTTGGTGGAGTGATGTCATGTAACAGTTGTATGTTGGTGGAGTGATATCATGTAACAGTTGTGTGTGGGTGGAGTGACATCATGTAACAGTTGTGTGTGGGTAGAATGATGTCATGTAACAGTTGTGTGTGGGTAGAGTGATGTCTTGTAACATTTGTGTGTTGGTGGAGTGATGTCATGTAACAGTTGTGTGTGGGTAGAGTGATGTCATATAACAGTTGTGTGTTAGTGGAGCGATGTCATGTAACAGTTGTATGTTGATGGAGCGATATCATGTAACAGTTGTGTGTGGGTGGAGTGACATCATGTAACAGTTTTGTGTTAGTGGAGTGATGTCATGTAACAGTTGTGTGTGGGTAGAGTGATGTCATGTAACAGTTGTGTGTGGGTGGAATGACGTCATGTAACAGTTGTATGTTAGTGGAGTGATGTCATGTAACAGTTGTGTGTCAGTGAAGTGATGTCTTGTAACAACTGTGTGTTAGTGGAGCGATGTCATGTAACAGTTGTGTGTTAGTGGAGTGATCTCATGTAACTGTTGTGTATTAGTGGAGTGATGTCATGTAACAGTTGTATGTTAGTGGAGTGATGTCATGTAACAGTTGTGTGTGGGTAGAGTGATGTCATGTAACAGTTGTATGTGGGTAGAGTGATGTCATGTAACAGTTGTGTGTTAGTGGAGTGATGTCATGTAACAGCTGTGTGTTGGTAGAGTGATGTCATGTAACAGTTGTGTGTTGGTAGAGTGATGTCAAGTAACAGTTGTGTGTGGGTGGAGTGATGTCATGTACCAGTTGTATGTTAGTGGAGTGATGTCATGTAACAGATATGCCTTGATGGAGTTATGTCATGTAACAGTTGTGTGTTGGTGGAGTGATGTCAAGTAACAGTTGTGTGTTAGTGGAGTGATGTCATGTAACAGTTGTGTGTTAGTGGAGTGATGTCAAGTAACAGTTGTGTGTTGAGGAGTGATGTCATGTAACAGTTGTGTGTTAGTGGAGTGATGTCTTGTAACAACTGTGTGTTAGTGGAGCGATGTCATGTAACAGTTGTGTGTTAGTGGAGTGATCTCATGTAACTGTTGTGTATTAGTGGAGTGATGTCATGTAACAGATGTGTGTTAGTGGAGTGAGGTCATGTAACAGTTTCGTATTAGTGGGGTTATGTCAAGTAACAGTTGTATGTTGGTAGAGTAATGTCATGTAACAATTCTGTGTTGGTGGAGTGATGTCATGTAACAGTTGTGTGTTAGTGGAGTGATATGACGTAACAGTTGTGTGTTTGTGGAGTGATGTCATGTAACAGTTGTATGTTAGTGGAGTTATGTCATGTAACAATTGTGTGTTAGTGGAGTGATGTCATGTAACAGTTGTATGTTGGTGGAGTGATGTCATGTAACAGTTGTGTATTGGGGAGTGATGTCATGTAACAGTTGTGTGTTAGTGAAGTGATGTCATGTAACAGTTGTGTGTTAGTGAAGTGATGTCTTGTAACAACTGTGTGTTAGTGGAGCGATGTCATGTAACAGTTGTGTGTTAGTAGTGATATCATGTAACAGTTTTGTGTTAGTGGAGTGATATGATTTAACAGTTGTATGTTGGTAGAGTAATGTCATGTAACAGTTGTGTGTTGGTGGAATGATGTCTTGTAACAGTTGTGTGTTGGTAGAGTAATGTCATGTAACAGTTGTGTGTTGGTGGAATGATGTCTTGTAACAGTTGTGTGTTAGTGGAGCGATGTCATGTAACAGTTTTGTGTTAGTGGAGTTATGTCATCTAACAGTTTGGTGTTAGTGGAGTTATGTCATGTAACAGTTTTGTGTTAGTGGAGTGATATGATGTAACAGTTGTATGTTGGTAGAGTAATGTCATGTAACAGTTGTGTGTTGGTGGAATGATGTCTTGTAACAGTTGTGTGTGGGTGGAGTGATGTCATGTAACAGTTGTGTGTTAGTGGAGTGATATGATGTACCAGTTGTGTGTTAGTGGAGTGATGTCATGTAACAGATGTGTGTTAGTGGAGTTATGTCAAGTAACAGTTGTGTGTTGGGGAGTGATGTCATGTAACAGTTGTATGTTAGTGGAGTTATGTCATGTAACAGTTTTGTGTTGGTGGAGTGATGTCATGTAACAGTTGTGTATTGGGGAGTGATGTCATGTAACAGTTGTGTGTTAGTGGAACGATGTCATGTAACAGTTGTGTGTTGGTAGAGTGATGTCATGTAACAGTTGTGTGTTAGTGGAGCGATGTCATGTAACAGTTGTGTGTTGGTAGAGTGATGTCATGTAACAGCTGTGTGTTAGTGGAACGATGTCATGTAACAGATGTGTGTTGGTAGAGTGACATCATGCAACAGTTGTGTGTGGGTAGAGTGATGTCATGTAACAGATGTGTTTTAGTGGAGTTATGTCATGTAACAGTTGTATGGTAGTGGAGTGATGTCATGTAACAGTTGTGTGTGGGTAGAGTGATGTCATGTAACAGTTGTGTGTTAGTGGAGTGATGTCATGTAACAGTTGTGTGTTGATGGAGTGATGTCATGTAACAGTTGTGTGTTAGTGGAACGATGTCATGTAACAGTTGTGTGTTGGTAGAGTGATGTCATGTAACAGCTGTGTGTTAGTGGAACGATGTCATGTAACAGTTGTGTGTGGGTAGAGTGATGTCATGTAACAGTTGTGTGTTGGTAGAGTGATGTCATGTAACAGTTGTGTGTGGGTGGAGTGACATCATGCAACAGTTGTGTGTGGGTAGAGTGATGTCATGTAACAGTTGTGTGTGGGTGGAATGATGTTATGTAACAGTTGTATGTTAGTGGAGTGACATCATGTAACAGTTGTGTGTAAGTAGAGTGATGTCATGTAACAGTTGTGTGTGGGTGGAGTGACGTCACGGTAGGGACCAGAATATTCAATAAAATAACCTTATATACATATTACTGGTAATCAATTCTGTAACCAAATTAGGCATGATCTCACAAGCCTACATGCTACAGAATGAGATAGACACAATCCTTGGAGATACTGCCTTGGTGATGTCAATGCCGAGATTTTCTTAACATTTGGCCTCGGAAGTTGAACAGGTCCAGTACAACCTCTGTATTCAGCTATATAGCTTTATAAAGATATTTAAAATGGCTTGATTTAGCTAGTTTAGATTGAATTAGACTGGATTTTTTAATTGCAATGGCATAGCCAAAAAGTCGCATAACATTTTTTGAACATATTTATACTTTGAACTAACCAGAACACTGTTCTTATTATAGTTCATAACAATACTTTTTTTTAAGTATTTTTATCAAAAGAAAAATTCTTTTGTGTTGTTAACAGTCCACTTCCCTGTGTGTGTTGAAGCATAGATAAGTATGACGACTTTACAATGTGAAATCTGATTCCCAATCCATTATTTTGTTGATCCTCATTGACTTTTATTCTATGCAGTAGATCATATAACTGTTGCTTAACAGCTTAATAATCCTAAACATTTTACAATTTTGAATCAGATTTCCTCCTAAGGGACGTAGGTTAAGAAATGGTTTTGGTTTTTTTTTTGTTTTTATTGTGTTTTATGCAGTACAAGGATGAAATATGTTCACTCAATGAAATTTGATTTTTATGCTTTAAAAAAAATTAATTGCATACAATTTTTGAAACAGCTAAATCAAGCTATTTCAAATAGCTTTATAAAGCTATATGACTTAATAAAGCTATATAGCTAAATACAGAGATCGTACTGGACCTGAAAGGCACATAATAGTCAATTTTGACTGGGTGCCTCTACCGATAAGAAGAAGAAAGTCATGGTCACCTGGAGCCCTTATCTTGGCCCAGTTTCGTTTTTGTTTCCGTTTGACACCGATTCGTGACATTTAATTGGGACAACTATAAATTAATAGAATTCTGAATTCTCTTTGGACAGCTTCATTTCATGTGAAGAATACCTGTCAGGATCCCAATTTGTGTCTGTACCTCCTGCTTCCCCGCTCCGGAGCATTCCATGTTTAAACTTCCCGAATAATCAAAATGTCGAGCCCGATATCAAAAAGGAACGTCACCATGGAGAAGATGTGGAGTTCATAATTTCTGAAAATTCTTGAAAAGCAAAATAAATAGATAAGTAAAAATAAACTTAGATTTAATAAACATAGTTCTGCTCGATCTGCTAAATCGGAGGGGAGAGGACAAAGATTGATGTTTCAGTATCAAATGAGAATCAAATCTCATGAAGCATCGTTTTGAACAGGGTTAGTCCAAGACAGTCTATGCTGCAACTTTTTGTTCCAATGAAGCAATTTATTTATATTATTATAAAATTTAAATACATTTTGTCTGCACGCCAGGCCGCCTTTTTAGAGATAACATAAATAGCAAGAAATCAGAACAGATTCCCCGAGTGGTAGATTTAAGGGGGGGGGGGGGGGGGGGGGGGGGGGCATGCGGTGCCCCAACCCACCCCACCCCACAAATTTTCAAATTTAAGGTAAATTACGGTCTCATGTTTAGAAAAAAAAGAGTTCAATGAAGTAATTATTTTTCCACTTACAGAGAATTAAAAGACAAGACCTGTGGATTTGTATTGCAACTTTCAGTCGGAGAACTTATATTTCATTAAAAACAAAACAAAAACCAACTATAAAAACAAACAAACAAAACAAACAAACAAGAAAAAGATATACTCAAAATTTGTGTCATTTTATTTATTCACCTCATTAAAAATTGACAGAAAACAACAAATATGACTTCTTGGGAGATATATTTTAAGACCTACAAGATCTATAGAATGCAGGAGTTTTCGGGGGTCCCCCCCCGAGCCCCCACTAGGACTTCGACCTGGACCCACTGGGGGGCCTTGACACGCCCCCAGAACTCCTGCCTCGTGACGATGCGCCCCTCCCATTCGTGGATCCGCCCCTGCTTTATAAGTTTTATATTAATTGATTGATTGATTCTTTACGTCCCGTCGAGAATCTTTCATTCATATTGAAACATCACCAACTAGCTCTTGGTGAAGTACCACAAATTTAGACCTATGCTTAGCGCTCAGGGCCGTAGCAGTGAGGGTTCTTTGACGTGCCAAGGCCTACCGTGACACGGGACCTCTGCTTTTAAAGTCATATCCGAAAGACCTGTGATTCTCACTTATAAATGCCGAGCGTTTGGTGAAGGAGCAATTACTACCTATTTTTACGTCTTAGGTTTGACGCGGCCATGGCACGAGTGGGGCTCGAACTCATGACCTCCCGGTTATAAGGTTATAAGAGGAAGTGATAAGTACAGAACAGAGGAACTGATAAGTACAGAACAGAGGAACTGATAAGTACAGGACAGAGGAACTGATAAGAACAAGACAGAGGAACTGGTAAGTACAGGACATAGGAACTGATAAGTACAGGATAGGGGAACGTAATAAGTACAGGACAGAGGAACGTAATAAGTACAGGACAGAGGAAGTGATAAGTACAGGACAGAGGAACTGATAAGTACAGGACAGAGGAACTGATAAGTACAGGACAGGGGAACGTAATAAGTACAGGACAGAGGAACTGATAAGTACAGAACAGAGGAACTGATAAGTACAGGACAGGGGAACGTAATAAGTACAGGACAGAGGAACTGATAAGTACAGGACAGAGGAACTGATAAGTACAGAACAGAGGAACTGATAAGTACAGGACAGAGGAACGTAATAAGTACAGGACAGAGGAACGTAATAAGTACAGGACAGAGGAAGTGATAAGTACAGGACAGAGGAATTGATTGAAGAGTAGGGGAAAGATGAACGTAATGTAGAAAAAAAAATGGTAAGAGATGACGACAAAGGACGAAAGATATTGAGAAAAAGGAAATTAAAAGTAAAGAAAAAAAAAATAGTTTATGCAAGAGAGTAATGGAGAAATTAAGGGCAGAAAAGAAAAGATATTGGAAGAGGAAAATGGAGAAATTTAAAACATTAATGGAAGAGGGTTATTATTGTCTGTTTGTTGTACGTCCCTTCGAGAATTTTCCCCTCATAATGAGACTTCACCAGTTGTAGGTGAGGTACCACAAATCTAGACCTATACTTAGCGCTTACTGTCGTAGCATTGAAGGTTCTTTAACGTACCAACGCATGTTGCGACATGTGACTACCGTTTTTAAGGTCATATCCAAAAGACCCTTGGTTCTCATTTCTTAACGAAGTAATATTCATTACCTATGTTTATGTCGTAGGTTTGGCTCGATCATGGCACGAGCGGGGTTCGAAACCAAGATTTTTCGGTCACGAAGCGAACGCTCTATTACTGAGCTAACGCTACCGGTCACCAGGTGGTGTAAACAATTTAGTAATTTTACCTACCTTCTGATGATTTGTTTTGTTGGACATATAGTATAGATGTGGTACTCTAGGCGAATTGTTTTAAAAACATTTTCTGTGTATTTCTATGTCAAAATTTGAGGGGGGGGGGGGGGGGGGTTGAGTTATTGGAAAAGGGTAAGGAGAAATCATTATAGAGCATCAAATGAACATAAACTCAAATAATCAAAGATATCTTTAATGAGAGCAGTTATTGATTTAATGTGCGCATCAAATTGCTCTCATCAATTCAAATGATGCTAGCATCAATTCATTTAATGAGAGCGTCAATCTGGTGTTGGTATAAATGATTTGATGATCTCTTTAATTCAATTGAAGATACCTTTAGTTATTTACAACGCTTTTGAAAAAGGAATTAATGCGCGCATCAATTCTTTTAAAGAGAGTGACAATTCAATTTATGAGGTCATTAATTCAAATGTGGATTTGTTGAATTGATGAAATCTCTAATTATATAGTTGTTCTTTTTAAATGAATCGATGCACGCATCAAATGAATAAATGATATATTGATTCAGTTGAATAGAGAGGAATAATTCAATTATTGCTCATAGTAATTGAATTGATGCGCGCATTAATTCAATTGTTGATGTCATCAATACATTTGAAGAGAGCAACAATTGAATTATAGCGCGCATCAATTCGGCAGTTATCCAAACTCACCTTCAATACTTGACTTATAACATAAGCACTTTTTTATTATGACTTTATTTTAATCCACAAAACTATACAACAATAAAACTGTGGGTGTGTGACCGTCAATGTCTTTGCCCTCAGAGTGACTGAATGACTACTACCCTTGCTTCAGACGGCTGTGGATATTTAGTCCCAGAAGGTCCACACGTCTTGAGCCCGAGACTATGTGTATGTGTACATGTGACCGGTATCTGACCCCCGGAACATCCACTCATAATTACAGGAGGAAAACCTGTCAATTACCCATGCACAGTTTAATGTCAACGTAGATATAAAATTTACACATACACTACATAAACATGTTACATGTGACATACACAACATAAACATGTTACGTGTGACATACACACAACATAAACATGTTACATGTGACATACACACAACATAAACATGTTACGTGTGACATACACACAACATAAACATGTTACGTGTGACATACATACAACATAAACATGTTACGTGTGACATACACACAACATAAACATGTTACGTGTGACATACACACAACATAAACATGTTACGTGTGACATACATACAACATAAACATGTTACGTGTGACATACACACAACATAAACATATTACGTGTGACATACACACAACATAAACATGTTACGTGTGACATACATACAACATAAACATGTTACGTGTGACATACACACAACATAAACATGTTACGTGTGACATACACACAACATAAACATATTACGTGTGACATACATACAACATAAACATGTTACGTGTGACATACATACAACATAAACATATTACGTGTGACATACACACAACATAAACATGTTACATGTGACATACACACAACATAAACATATTACGTGTGACATACACACAACATAAACATGTTACATGTGACATACACACAACATAAACATATTACGTGTGACATACACACAACATAAACATGTTACGTGTGACATACACACAACATAAACATATTACGTGTGACATACACACAACATAAACATGTTACGTGTGACATACATACAACATAAACATGTTACGTGTGACATACACACAATATAAACATGTTACGTGTGACATACACACAACATAAACATGTTACATGTGACATACACACAACATAAACATGTTACGTGTGACATACACACAACATAAACATGTTACATGTGACATACACACAACATAAACATGTTACGTGTGACATACATACAACATAAACATGTTACGTGTGACATACACACAACATAAACATGTTACGTGTGACATACACACAACATAAACATATTACGTGTGACATACACACAACATAAACATGTTACGTGTGACATACACACAACATAAACATGTTACGTGTGACATACACACAATATAAACATGTTACGTGTGACATACACACAATATAAACATGTTACGTGTGACATACATACAACATAAACATGTTACGTGTGACATACACACAACATAAACATGTTACGTGTGACATACATACAACATAAACATGTTACATGTGACATACACACAACATAAATGTGCTTTATTACACTTTACTTTTACAATAACAAGAGTTATTTAGGAACAGAGGATCAAACACATAAAGTCACGAACAGGCTACCGTACAATCACTCCTTAAACCTTGCACAGAGTCATAAATGTTAAACAGCAAATAAAGGTTTATGTTAAATGGCTTGAGAAAATCAGGAACTGGGCGTTTTAAGATATTTACACTTTTTATAACATTAAAACAACCATAAATAAGGCTTGCCCCCAGAAAACTAGGACCATACATAATTTGTAGCGAAAATGCTGGGTTGAAATATCCTCACCAGTTTGCCATGAAAATTGCAACCAAATAAAAATCATTTAAGAAGAGTTTAAATATGCCCAGTGAAAAACGGAGGCCCACCACAGATGAATACAGTTTCCTTGAGTGTTCGATGAGGAACATTTGTATAGATTTTAATGTAACAAGGACTATTTTAATACCAAAAGACGACAAGTTGAGATTTCTGCAATTTTGAATGAGGTGTTAAAAAATATAACTTTCATTTCCCCATTCTAAAGTTGTGTGATTTATGTTAATTTCACATATCTATAAATCAGCGAAATACAAAACCAGAATTGGACAAAATACATGTGAAGCGGTCAGCCTGGTTCGATCACCGGTGGCCAGATATCTCAGTCGGTAAGGCACCTGACTACAGATTCAGGGGGCCCGGGCTCGAATTCCGGTCTGGTCCATCGCATATTCTCCCTTCCTGTTACATTTGGTGCCGAAGATCAGTCCCTAGAAGTGACAGGTGAAAAATCAAGAGATAAAGATCCTGAGTTGATATCTTCAAGAACGAAGAGAAGTTAAGGAGGGAGGAATGTAGTAATCAGTCGGGTTCGATTGCTAGTGGCTAGACAGCTCAGTTGGTAGAGCACCTAACTGGAGATTCAGAGGGCCCAGGTTCGAATCTCAGACTGACCCGTTGCATTTTCTCACTTCCCGTTACACATGTGGTTTTGACGTCATCTCCAGTTTTTAGAACCGGTGCCGTGACCGTTTCATTATACTCATCCCAAACAAAAATAAAAAACTAATCAATGATAGAAGCCGACAGCGGGCGTGAATTACACCAAAGCTAATTATTATTCCTTTATTCGGTTGGACATGATATTTCCATAGCCTGTGTAAATTCAGCCCCACAAAATTACTTCCACCATACCTCTTAATTCCACACACGTTTTATATCATTCGACCAGGGTTAATCTCTTACAAATATTTAAGGGTTTTTTTTTCCAATTGTTTGATTATATTATCAAAGGATAATTCATTGCATCAGCATTTTGCTTTCGTAATGAATTATCTCAAATAACCGTCGAGGCTGATGATGCATTTCATGTTTCCTCGACTAGCAAACCAAAAAGCGATGTGTGTTGCTGCTATGCATAGTAAGACAGATATTTATCGCGATGCAAAATCTACTCTGGTAATTACGATAACTGATAATCTCGTCTATATCATCTGATTATAAACGGATTACCCATGGACGACACGCTTGTGTTGATAGTTCTTCACCCGAAACGTGATAATTGGACAATGCCTTACCTGTTCTAGCATATCTTCACCTGCCAACAATCGATTCGTCACCTTTTGACTGATACAATACCTTGTGATGTATTTCAAATTTCCACTCAGTTTTAATAAAACAAAGATAGGCCAATAAATAAATATTAATGATAAAATAAAATAAAAATAATAGAGAAAAAACGCGATCCCTGAGAGGAAATTCACTTTCGTGTGAACTGTTCAAAATTTGCTTAGCGTTTGTTTATCTTAATACAATACATTTTTTTTTGGTGTTAAAATTGACTATGTCTCTTTTCTAATATTTACTCGAGCAGAGCATAGTATAGATGAAAGTTGTCCCCATAATATATATATATATATATATATATATATATATATATATATATATATATATCAACGTCTCTCGATCGAGAATCTTTCACCCATATGTCACCATTGCCGGTGAAGGGCTGCAAAATTTAGGCCTATGCTCGGCACTTATGGCCTTTGAGCAGGGAGGGATCTTTATCGTGCCACACCTGCTGTGACACAGGATCTCAGTTTATGCGGTCTCATCCGAAAGACCACTCCATGTACTCACCTCTTACAACAAGCAAGGGGTAATGAGGATCTATTCTAACCCTGATCCCCACGGGGCTATGTATATATATATATATATATATATATATATATATATATATATATATATAGTTCTATTTGTGAAAGATAAAAATTCAGACATGTAGTGCTCTAACCACTTGGCCACGGAGACCCCTCCAATTCTCTTGTATATGTCATAATCCGATAAGATATGTCTAAAGTTTAAAAAAATCAATAAATACACACCGTTTTCCTGGTATTTTCCTCTGGTAATCATAGCGGAATTATATTTATCGGGCTCGAAATTACATGTATGTTCGTGGATACGCCCCCTTGACATGATGCTTTTTGATAAGAGGCAATGGCTCTTTCAGACATTCAGCTGTTTGTAAACACTGTTCTTTATTTCTTTATTTTTGTCTGCGGATTTGTCATTTCAGTACCACTAGGAGTCACCAACGTAAGTAGAAACTAAAATTAGATAATGACAAAATTAAAACAATTACAAAGAAACGCGAAAATAGGCAAAGATCTTTTAAAACTCGAGTTTTGTTGAAATGTGTTGTGCATGTTAATATAATTATTCTATATTGTGTAACTTGCTTTGAGCAACATGTGATTGATATGTCAGAATAACTTTTTTTTTATCAACTGCACCAATTCATCAGAGAGATTTTCAAGCGATGCAATATGACCATGTTTGCTAAATTCAAATGCACAGGTATAGTCTATCAGTTTGTATACAGTCAACGGAATGTATATGGAAATACAACAAGTTTAATGATCCACTAGATCATGTACCCCATGCAGACTGTGAGGAATGGATATAAATGTCGTTATGTTGTTAAATATTATAACCATTCTTACAGGTATCTAAATCTAATGTATATTTGTATTTATAACCTTTTTATTATAACCAATCTTTTCTTGGAGTCACTATTTGTAATTTCAATTTATGTATATCTTTTTAAAATAAAATTCCGGATACAGTCATTCTATTTTATCAGAACATAAAATAGACATGTAGTGCTCTAGCCACTCGGCCACGGAGACCCCTCCCATTCTCTTGTGTATGTCATAATCCGATAAGATATATCTAAAGTTTAAAAAAAAATCAATAAATACACACCGTTTTCCTGGTGTTTTCCTCTGTTAATCATAGCGGAATCAAAGTTTTAATCGTGCCGGTATCCGGCACAATTTTACAATCGCTGAAAGGCTGAGAACCGACTATTTCCTTGACTGTATGTATGACTTTTCAGCCGCTTCCAGACATTGTTATGGCCGTGTACAACGATCTAAGACAGTGGATTAAAGTTACTAATTGAACAGATTGAAAGATTTCTGCATGTGAAGTTTATCTTTCTCAACTAATTCGATACGCAACTCGGCGAGAGCATGATCTGCGTATGGGCAGGTTACTAACAAATATGTTGATGTTATAAGGGTTTCAAAAGTCTTGTTTAAAATCAGCATTTCACAAAAATATATGGTCGTTATAATGATCTTACTTCACAGGGGGTCAAAATGCTGTTTGACTTGCTTAATACCAATTGTTAGACCGTTCTTTACAAACTGATTAGACAACGGAATGCTCCATTTACTAGATCAAGACAGCGGGCTCATAGCTGGTGCAATCAGTCAACATTGGGATTATTCCTCCTAGGCACTTGGGCTAACCTGTGGGTTTTTTTTAGGGGTCCGTGTTTGACCAACTCTCAATTTTGTATTCTTTATAGGATCTATAAATTTGATCACTGTTCGTTATCTTCACCTTTTTCATTGAGTAGATTGAGAATTCTGGAGGATGTTTGCTATATGCCGAGATACAGCCCCACAATGTGACGTACTACACACTGTTGTACAGTAAGAAGTCCAACTGTGACTTCCCCATATACATCGGCGTCTTCGTCTGCATCTTCTACGCCTTGGGAATGGGGATATACAATTCCTACGCCATTTACAAATCTCAGAAAGATCCAACCATAGCGTGAGTCTCTCTCTCTCTCTCTCTCTCTCTCTGAATTCTCTAAAATCACTACATGTTTTCGAGGTGATCAATTTTGGTGGGTTATGAAATAAAAAAAAGTAAGGTAGGACACTGACTGGATGGTTTGAAGTGATAACTGATTTTCGGGTCTTTAACTGAGTGGTTGTTAGTTAATACTGGTATGTGGGACTTTGACTGGGTGGTTGTTAGTTAATACTGGTATGTGGGACTTTGACAGGGTGGTTGTTAGTTAATACTGGTATGTGGGACTTTGACTGGGTGGCTGTTAGTTAATACTGGTATGTGGGACTTTGACTGGGTGGTTGTTAGTTAATACTGGTATGTGGGACTTTGACTGGGTGGTTGTTAGTTAATACTGGTATGTGGGACTTTAACTGGGTGGTTGTTAGTTAATACTGGTATGTGGGACTCTGACTGGGTGGTTGTTAGTTAATACTGGTATGTGGGACTTTGACTGGATGGTTGTTAATTAATACTGGTATGTGGGACTTTGACTGGGTGGTTGTTAGTTAATACTGGTATGTGGGTCTTTGAGTGTTGAGAACAGACGGATGGCGTTTTCTTTTTCTTTGTGCAGTCTGTCTATCCCTTTCACATAACTCACATGTATATTTTAGAGTAAATACATGGGGTTGTACAAATTATGAAACGAGATCCTACAAAAAACAAGTCTATTACAATAATTTGCTTCTGTCTCTGAATAACCTAAACTGACTTTCATTTTATGCATGTACATTTTGCTGGTAGTTGGTTGCGTGCATGCGATTTAGAGTTGCAAAATAATTATGCTTTTTGAATTATCCGTTTACGCATTTAATCTATGTGATTACATAGTAAATCTGCGTAGTATCAACACACTACAGCTTTAATGAGAATGTCGCATGATCTTTTGATATCCGTGGTAAACGTGATGTTGTGCATTCTGCGGAACTCCATGCTGTGAGTAAATTCTTTCAGTAAGTTCATTTGACGTCTTAGTTATTGTAATATAACACCAATCAATGCTTTGGGTCCTAGTTATTCCTCTGATATTTAAATACTAACATACTAGCTTTAAACAAAACGCGAAATAGCGATCGTTCGGGTGGGGGGGGGGGGTAGAAGGGGGGTGTTGGTTGGGTGAAGGTCTCTGATGTAGTTGAGATGTCAGCAGTCATTTTCATCTGATCAATGATTTTCCCTGGTATTCATCTATCGACATGCTCGCTATAAACAGACATTATGGAACTGATCATATTATCCCAGTGGATAAGCTTCTCGGGACGTCCTAGGATCGATACATTTAACACGGATAGTGATTGTTCGTTTACCATTAGAAGTGCAAGTATGGGTTTTTCGGATATGACCTTAGAAACGGAGGTCTCATGTCGCGGCAGGCGTTGGCACATTAAAGAACTCTTAGGGGCTGGAGCGACATGCATAGGTCAAAATTTCTGGGACTTCACTTACAACTGATGGTGTCTCTTTAAGTTAAAAAAAAATAAATGAGACATATCACAATTAATGACACTTGCAATAAACGTTTTTTTTCTCCCAAAATGAAATAAACTTATGGTTTTGATAAGTAAAATAAAAGGTGAAGATAACAAACAGTGATCAATCTCAAAACTCCTGTCAGGAATACAAAATTAAGAGTTGCGTAAACACGAACCCACAGACACTAAAAGTGGGATCAGGTGACTAGGAGGGAAATGAATATGGAATGTAATTTATTCCCATGACTTCTCAATTAAGACCACAAACAGAGGGAGGGATTTCTGTAGAGTTATATATGATTGATTAAATATTGTTTAACGTCCCGCTGGAGAATCTTTCACTCATATGGAGACGTCACCATTGCCGGTGAAGGGCTGCAAATTTAGGCCTATGCTCGGCGCTTATGGCCTTTGAGCAGGGAGGGATCTTTTACGTGACAAACCTGCTGTGACACGGGACTTTGGGTTTTGCGATCTCATCCGAAGGACCGCCCCATTTAGTCGCCTCTTATGACAAGCAAGGGGTACTGAGGACCTATTCTTACCCGGATCCTCACGGGACCAGATATATATGATGGAGCATTATCCTGACACAGGACGTCGTTTATGATAATATTTCTTGAGTTTTTTTAACATAAGATCTCCCTATTACCGACCTGTAACACTTTTGCCCCTCGGCACCGGCTATACCCCTCACAGGAGAAGAATATGCAATAACGAACCTTCTTTGTGCTTATGTTTTTTTTTGGGGGGGAGGGGTTGTTTGTTTGTTGTTTTGGGGGGTTTTTTTTGGGGGGGGGGGGTTGCAACTTCAGGCCTTGTACCGTGTTTAGTTAGCCATATTTTGTTTCCAATTTTTTTTACTGGTTCGAAATAGTGAACCCATGTTTCGTCACCAGTAACAATGTTTGCAAATTGTCTTTGATTGAATTTAGGAAATATTTTGAGCAATTGCTTAGCGGTTTGTACGCGTACTCGTTTTTGGTTATCTGTCATTATATGCGGTATCCATCTGGCAGAAATCTATCGTACTTTCAAAATACGCTTCAAAATGAAATGTACCCGCGATAGCGATATGCCAACAGCTTTGGCAATATCGCGTGTCGTGTACCTGCCATCACTTTCAATTATTTCCCTGATTTTTGAGACATTTGCCTTGCCTATTACAGTCACAGGTCGGCCAGATTTTGCTGCATCTTTGACGGACTCTGTTCCAGTCAGAAATTTCTTTCTCCACCCACGAACTACGATACCTTATCAGACCCATGAACTTCCCCCCAATTCAGTAAAAACCTGCATTACCGAATGACCGGGTTTTGTGCGAACTATTATATAAGATCCAATTTCTTCAATATTCTCAACCCGTTTCCCAACCATGTTTTCAACAGTGGTCAACGACTGGCTCTATTGAAATGATTGTAAGTTTAAGACTATGTGGAGTTGAAGGCTCGTGTTTATACCATTGGAAAGGTATTGAATAGAGCTATCCATTATCCACGAAATCGTGCAAAGCGTTATCGCACATTACACATTACATATCGAACAGCCCTCGTACAAAGAAACGAAATGATGATTTTTTTTTTTTTAAATTCTGGTCTTTCTTGTGGATAGTTTTGAAAATTACAATGAATTCCCAAGTTTTTGACACATTAGCTTTAATGATATTATTGTCTTTTTTCACGTACCCAGACTGGATGATGTACTTCATTCTTATCAACAAATAAAATGTATTGTATTAATATCTAAAACACATTCTAGCTGTAAACGGACCACAACTCGGTGAGACTTCCGGGGTTTTTTCCAGGTCCCAATGTGGGTGATGCCCTTCATTCTGATCAACACATGCTAGCTTTAAACAGAACGTTTTTCCAGGTCCCAATGTGGGTGATGTCCTTCATTCTGATCAACACATGCTAGCTTTAAACAGAACGTTTTTCCAGGTCCCAATGTGGGTGATGCCCTTCAGTCTGATAACACATGCTAGCTTTAAACAGAACTTTTTTTCAGGTCCCAGATGTGGGTGATGCCCTTCATTCTTTTGAACTCGCTGGTGGCCGCCGTTATGTTTGTGGCATCTTGTGTGATCAGCGTGGGATTCAGAGAACTGTGTGACTCGATCACCAAGAACAAGTACCAATACTACTCAAGGTCAGCTTCTTAATTATAGTCACTAAATTCCAAGAAATTCAATGTCGCCTTACTAAATACAGAATTTGAGTCTTCACTAATGTAAAAACACGATTCATATTGATTACTGATTCACAACAAAATGTTGCAATATGTTTGTTATTAGTAATCTGTGACTACATTTCATTGCATATACATTAAGAATTATCATATATTACAGATTTATAAAGGGTTAATCCTTATATTACACCTAAAGTATTTTTCAAAATGGCTATAGCGAAGGGTTTAACATATTCATAATCTTCTGACACAAAACATACAAGGTCGACACAATGAATCGCTGAGACTGATCAGAGTATTACGCTATTACTACTATTACTGGGGTCAGTTAGACTCGGACTCGTGCAAGTTCGCCATAACCGTGTCTAGTCTCATGACCTTGTCTAGTCCTATGACCTTGTCTAGTCCCATAACATTGTCTAGTCCCATGACCGTGTCTTGTCCCATGACCTTGTCTTGTCTCATGACCGTGTCTAGTCCCATGACCTTGTCTAGCCACATGATAATTCTTTCTGTTGTCTTTTTTTTTTTTTCAAACACATACAGCTTAATGAATCAATGAAAATAATGTTATCTTTCAATAAGTAACAACATGGTAAGCATTATAGCATCACTGTTATTCAAATGAACTTAAACCTCGCGCACGGGGGCGCACCGTGAACCTGGCCTAGCGCACAGGTCCGCGCAGTGAACCTGACCTCTCGCACGGGCAGCGGGGTGAATCTGGCCTCTCGCACGGGAATATGACATTGGGTCAGGCCCGTGCGATTATGCCGCTATAAGAGGACCAACCTGTGGATTATTACGATATAAGAATTTCGTTTCTTGAAATAAATCTACAAAACGAACGAGTCGAGCATACCTAGCTACTACAAGTATTAGTATGAATCCAACTTCACCATGTTCATTCACACAAACCTAAACTAGCTTTTGCCTACAGGTAGAATGTGAAGAAAAATGCTACATGTTTAATCCTTTACTAATGAAGGTACATGTATAATTTTAGAATAATTTACTAAGATGAGGTGTGAGCATAATTCTTCTCTATAGTGAAGGTACGTGCATAATCCTTTATTTAATATATGCATGTGTATATACATGACATTTTTCTTCTTTTTTTTTTTCCACAGTTGCGAAAAGGCCGAGAATCAAAGGCTTCTGTCGCAAAATACGCACAAGTTTAGTTCCACGGGAAAATTCTACACTTATATTAACGTCACTCAGGTAAGCACAGGTAAACGTATCAAGCTATACCCTCCCACCATCAGCGTACTTCATGAGACGTTCTTGTAGCTGTATTTATTATTACGAACGGTAAAAATGCTCCGATGAACTTCCAGTATTCTTTTTTCACGTTTTTTTTGTTGTTGTTGTTTTTTTTGAAGACAGCGTCGTGGATCTGCACTTTAGGCTGGATAGCGCTGGTAGTATCTGGAATTGTCCGGTTTTCACTCAACAGAAGACTGCGGACACAGGGCAGCCAGAATAATGAGCATGCGCCGTCAGACTTAGCCCAGATAGCCTCTATAGAACCGACGGCATAGTGAAAAGTCGAGCCCACGGGCGGTGAAAACAGCTGATGAAAAATAAACTTTATGTGTTTCAATGATCTAATAGGGGATTTTTATGTCTCCATATATTCACCCAAGGGGTAACTTATAAATTGCCAGAAACGGTCACTATATGCCATACATTGGTCAGTGGGCGCTTAAAGAGGAGGGGGAGGGGTTAAAGTTTAGGGGAAGCAAAATATCTCGTTATTGCATGCATTTATAGGCTTGCATATATCCTGTCTTTGTTTCTAATTTATTTGATAGAGGGAAACTTAACCCTCGAACAGTGCCTGTCCAACGGAACTCGGTCAAATGTGATCATATTTATCTGTATATAGTCATGAATATATATGTTAACTTGAATGAAGTGTACCATTAAATAAATACATAGAACTACACGTGTGTATAACTCGCAGTCCAATCAAAATGTTAGATCGGCTCACATATTCGCAATATTATCTAAATTTCTGTTTCTATTTCTGTTCCTATTGCATAATGACTGATATCTACTATAAATCTGTATACACGTGTTCGATATATATTTACACGTGTTCGATATATATATATATATATTTCATATCCATTGTCTTTATGTAAATTTTGATTGTTTGCATGTTAATTGTATATATTGTGAGTAGTTTTATTGTGAAAAGTTGTTTTTACGTAGTCAGTTTAAATATGGAGGAATTTACTAGAATAAAAGAATAAATGATTACTACACAACTCTTCTGAAAGCGTGATCAAGATAATCGAGAAGATGTTCATTTATCATTTGCGACGAATTATACCACCGTGGGTGGATCTAGACATTTAACAAAGAGAGTTGCGATCCAAGTTTGTGCCTTATTTGCCTTGCCGCCCCCCCCCCCCCAAAAAAAAAGAAAAGGGGGGAGGGGTAAAAGCCAAAATTGCAAAAGATGATCAATTTTGTTAAAAATGTTCAACTAAAGGGGGATGCAACCTACATGCCCCCTTCTAGATCTTCTATTATACCCCTAGATTCGAAGTAACTGACGGTTTGAAATTTGTAGACTTCATGAATGATTTAGACAGAGTGTATCGTATTTGTACATAATAAACATTTCCATAAAAACAGCGGTGTTAGCAACTTCCGGGGAAGAGGGGAGATGTATCATGATCATCTCTACAGCGTAATCTTTGCCTCTTCCTTTTTCCTCTAAGATTCCATTTACGGAATTGTATACTGCCTGT
Organism: Ostrea denselamellosa; assembly: GCA_024699665.1. Classification (NCBI taxonomy): domain Eukaryota; kingdom Metazoa; phylum Mollusca; class Bivalvia; order Ostreida; family Ostreidae; genus Ostrea; species Ostrea denselamellosa. The sequence continues at coordinate 5,542,990 of JAMZEH010000022.1, read as the reverse complement.
TTCCCTAGGTTTCTATTCGCGGACATACTTCCTGTTTTCAAAAAAAAAGTTGTCTTTCTGAATTCATATTTATCGATGTAAATAGACAACACACATACAGAGAGAGACACACACACACCCTCACACACACTTTTGTCTTTCTGAATTCATATTTATTGATGTAAATAGACAACACACACAGGCACATACACACACATACACTCACAGACACCACACATACACACACACACACGCTCACAGACACCACACACACAGACACACATATACAGACACGCACACACATACACACACAGAGACAGACACAAACACACACACACACATGACCAACGTCACGAACAATAGAACAATCTAAGTGGTCGTGTCGTTGGTCATTTTAGTGCTTTGCATAAACCTTGTGTTTGACCTTGAACTTGCCCGACACTTATAGGTATCAGGTGATGGTGGAACCCAGCAAAATGCAATAATGTTATCAATACTTAAGATTAATGCTACACATCTGAAGATATCTCGCTGGTAAAATACATAAAAAAAAACAAGATGAAACAAAATGAAATACATTAAATCTAGCGTTGTATGTAGACACTCTCCTCTTAGTGTAACTACCCCCCCCCCCCCTCCCCGGATCTCAGTGTAGGTCGGATACATAGAGAGTAGGACAATTTATGATTTGATTTGGAAAGTATATACATAAGAGAAATGAGGACGTGTTATCGTATTAAGCATCAATCCTACTTATCTTACAAAGTCCAACATCTATCAGATTTCCAAGCTATGATGAGTAGTGTTAGTATTTGCCCAAGTGACACTCAAACTTTGTGCAAGCTGTGTCCGTAAAGTGTCCACATCCTCTCCTGACCACAATAACCACAAGCGGCCCCCACAAACCTCAAATGTCCTCATAGTTCTGGCCTCACCACCAGGTGTCAGATGGTTAAAAATTGCCCCCACTTTCCATAATTTATTCTCTCTCTCTCTCTCTCTCTCTCTCTCTCTCTCTCTCTCTCTCTCTCTCTCTCTCTCATTATTCAATTCAGTTATTTTATTGATTCACCAAACATGTTCACACACACACACACACACACACACACACACACACACACACACACACACACATATATATATATATATATATATATATATATATACCACGCCTACTTAGTAGGCGTAAAACCTGCAAGTCAAGACCTGTCAAAGACAAAGGTGGTAAAGTCCTCACCAAACTAAACGAACAAATGGAAAGGTGGAATGAGCACTTCATTAGTGTCTTAAATAGGCCAGGACCAGACCAACAGGTGATCTTAACATAAAGGTCGACAATATAGAGAAACAAGAAATCAAGAAAACATTAAAATCACTGAAGAATGGTAAAGCAGCTGGAGTGGACGGTATACCACTTGAAGCCTTGAAATATGGAGAAGAGATACGAGGGACACTTTTTTAAGTTCGTAGAGTAGGGCGGTCTTTTTAAAACCGCCTGAAATATCAAAATTTTATTTATCTAAGACCTTCGAAATATGCCCCGTCTGCCTCAACGCACATTTTACGCCGATTTACCCATTTGCGCAACGCCGCCCGGAACTGCTCTTTAGGTATATATTGCAGACACCGGTAGACCGCACTGCCTATATGACAACGGGATTCAAAACGGTGCACTGCCAGCATTTCCCTTAGTCTTGGGAACAACCAAAAGTCACAGGGGGACAGGTCAGGACTGTATGGGGGATGATTTAAGACATCGAGCCCAGATTCTTTCAGATATTCCTGTACCGTAGTGGATTTATGGGCCCGTGCATTATCATGGAGTAATTTGATGCTGCGGACACCGGTGCGAGGTCTGCGTTTCTGATAGAAATCAACAAGTTGAGTAAGAACACTTTCTCTGTAAAACTTTCCAGTGACAGAACTACCTTTTGGGACTGGAATTTGAAGGACTGGGCCTTTCGAATCAAAGAATATCGCATACAACATGCGATTTGATGTTTGATGCTCAATGACCTCAGATGGAACCCAAACCTTATTTTTGGCCTTAGAATCAGGTTGAAAATGATAGATCCAGGTTTCATCACCTGTAGCTATCTCTTCCATTTACATTTATCATATTTTTTTATAACTTGCGATGCAAGGCTAACCCGACTTTGTTTCTGCTCGTCAGTGAGCAAATGGGGCACCCAGCGCGCGCAGATCTTATGTAGCCCAAGTCGTTTACGTAAGATCTTCAAAACACTTGACGAATGAATGCCATTTAATTCTTCTATCTCTTGCACGGTATAACGTGCGTCTTCCTCAATTAACGTTTTCACAGTAGCAACGTTCTTTTCCGTCCAAACGGAAACCGGCCTACCCACTTGAGGGTCATTTTCAATTGACTCTCGACCATCATTAAAACGACGTACCCACTTGCAAACTGTAGCATATTTTAAAGCACCATTCCCATAAACCTTTTGCAAATCAGCATGAATTTCCGTTGACGAAACCCGAGGTGTGCTCGAATCTTGCAGTATACCCTCTGTTCAGAGATTTTTCCATCCATGTTGAACGCTATATTTTACTATAGTGTATAAAACCACGTGTTGAAAATATCCAGCGCAGCGCGCACGTGGACCTCGTGCGCCGTATACCGTGATACCGTTCGATAGAGGAATGATTACGCAAGTTCTGTGTAAAAAATCGTGCAACTTCATAATAGCGGTAAAACGTTATAGGCTTACTCTACGAACTTAAAAAGTGTCCCTCGTATGTGAATATCTATTTAAGCTTCTAAATAAAATCTGGGATGCAGAAAGAATACCAATAGAATGGAATAAAGGGCTACTTGTAAAACTGCCTAAAAAGGAGACCTTAGCTGCTGTGATAATTGGAGAGGCATAACCCTTCTGCCAGTAGTCAGCAAGATTCTATGTACAGTGATACTAAACAGAACTAAAGATGCGATAGATAAAGTTTTACAGGCAGGCTTTAGATCAAACAGAAGCTGTACTGACCAAATTGCAACCCTCAGAATAAGTGTGGAGCAATCTGTTGAATGGCAATCATCACTATAGTTTGTTTCTTTCTTTCTTTCCGCCACACTCAACAATTTTTCAGTTATCTGGTGGCGTCTAGTTTTTGTTGGTGGAGGAGAGAACCCAGATACAATGTATCCGGGAAGAGACCACCGACCTTCCGAAAGTAAACTGGCAAACTTTCTCACATATATCGGTGCGAGCAGGATTCGAACCCGCACTGACTAGAGGTGAGAGGGCCTTGTGATTTTGAGCGCGATGCTCTAACCACTCGGCCACGGAGGCCCCATCACTGTATATAAACTTTATCGACTTCAAAAAAGCATTTGACAGTGTCAACAGAGAGGGAATGTGGCAGCTGCTAAAACACTGTGGAATACCATCTAAGATAGTAAATGTTATCAAGACCTTATATGAAAAATTCTCAGTACAAGTGATACATGAAACATCCCTCACTGATTCCTCTCAAGTTAAAACTGGAGTAAAACAAGGCCGCTTACTCTCTCCCACCCTCTTCCTATTAGTAATAGACTGGATGACAAAGCAGGCATTTGACAAGCCAAGAGGAATACAGTGGACAATGGTCAGAAGATTAGAAGATCTAGACTTTGCTGATGGCCTTGCCCTACTATCCCATCAAATAAAAGACATCAGAGAAAAGACCAACAAACTAAATGAAATTGGAAAGATTTTTTTTTTTTGGTATTTTGTCCGCCACACTCAACAATTTTTCAGTTATCTGGTGGCGTCCAGTTTTTATTGGCGGAGGAGAGAACCCAGATACAATGTACCCGGGAAGAGACCACCGACCTTCCGAAAGTAAACTGGCAAACTTTCTCACATATATCGGCGCGAGTGAGATTCAAACCCGCGCCGACTAGAGGTGAGAGGCCTTGTGATTTTGAGCGCGATGCTCTAACCACTCGGCCACGGAGGCCCCTAAATTGGAAAGAAGATAGGACGTAAAATAAATAGCAAGAAAAGAAAAGTTTATGAAAATCAAAACTAGAAAAGGAGGACCAATCACAATTGAGGAGAAAGAACTGGAAGAATTGGAAAAAATTACATACTTGGGATCCATCATCAGCAAGACAGGTGGCCCAGACGAAGATATCAAAGCCAGAATAACTAAAGCTTGAAAAGCCTTCGCAATGCTCAAGCCAGTCTGGAATTCCAGTACACTAAGCAAATGCACCAAGATAAGAATATTCAACACCAATGTTAAATCAGTGCTTTTCTATAGATGTGAAACCTGGAGACTAACATAGGACTACAACAAAAACTCCAGTCATTTACCAGCAAGTGCCTGCGACACATCTGTAAAGTTACTTGGCCAATTAAGATCACAAATGAACAACTACTGGGGCGTACCAGCCAAGAACCAATCTCCAGATCAAGAAAAGAGCATGGCAATGGATTGGTCACACCTGGAGAAAGGCCCAAAATAACATCACCAGAGAGGCGTTAGACTGGAGTCCACAAGGTTAGAGAAAACAAAGGTGGCCACTACACAGCTGGAGGAGAACAAGATTGAAAGAGCTTGAAAATGTTGGGAAGACCTTGAATGAGGCAAAAAGAACAGCCCCAAAACAGAGTAAGATGGAGAGCGACTGTAGTAGCTCTATGCTCCACAAGGAACGAAGAGGATCAAAGAAGAAGAGGAAGAATATATATATATATATATATATATATATATATATATATATATATCACAGGCGATCAACGTTTTAAATACCTATATTAAAAAAATTCTACCCGCAAAACAAACTTTTAAAAGGTTGTTACAGGGAGATATTTTTTTTTTTATAGATATTTAGAACGTCGAGCGCCTGTGAGATATATATATATATAACGTGCGCGTAATGTGACGTCAAAGTGTGTGGATGCAATATCAGTATTGCATATAACATTAGTATATTTATAACATTTCATTATTGGTGCTCAATAAGCACTCAGTATCTGGGTGTAAAGCAGATGGAAAGAAAAGGGTGCATTTAGATGCGTATCTTGGATGCAAAACGTGTAGTTTTACCGTTATCCTTGTCTTTCATTTCTACCTCCTCGAGATTTATTTCCCTTGCCAACTCGCATAATTCAATCAAATGAGTTTTCCTAAAAATAGTTAATGTAGTGACTCCTTGAAAAGAAAACGTCTTCCAATTTGTTTACATAGCTGTTCTATTGTAAGATTTCCGGAAGTGGCTTGCCCTACAAACTCCATGCAATTCTAAGGAACTACTTTCCCCTCCGAATAATGGATATTGAAGTTGTAACGTAACGGAAATACTGGGTTGACCGGAGCTTGTTACATGTATAGTCAACGTGCGATAAAAGTCAAAGTGGATCCGTATCTCGAAAGTCTCCGTATTGAATTGTAGATGTTCAATGGGTAATATTTCTTTTTTATGTCTCTATATGTGAAGCATCATATAAAAAAATGCAACTCATCTTCAACAGCAGTTTTACAAAACTGACAAAAACGAAATTCTTTTGGAACGCATGGTTTTGAATATCTAAGGTTTCAATTTCTAAAGGGTGGGCAGATAATTAGCTTTGTTAATGTTTTATTACTACATATGCGCTCTGTAGCTTGATGTCCATAAGTCAGTTTTTCATTAAAATGAAATTCTATACTTTCAAGATATGAAACAATATGGAATTTAAATTAATACAGTGTATATATTATATATTGTATATATATATATATATATATATATATATATATATGTGTGTGTGTGTGTGTGTGTGTGTGGTTTCACATGCGCGGATCCAGAATTTTTTCCGGGGGGGGGGGGGGTCGAACCTTTTCAAAACATCGAACCCGTCATATAATGTTCAACCCTTTATTTCCCAACTCTCAACGGAAACGCTCTATATAACCAGCAGCACGCGTGCGACCATTTTGTCGTGTATTGATGTTTTCTGGTAGGAAGTGTTATTTAGCTAAAGAGACTTGACTGAAATAATCTTCGTTTTCCTTGCTGATAAATGATTGTACAATTTCCTTTTGGAAAATTTCTAATGAATAATGAAGATGCATTAGTGCAAGCCCACTCATTCTGTCCTCTTGCATAGTATTGAGCATGTAACTCTTGATGCGTCTTAATCCAGAAAAGGATCTCTCGGCCTCACGTGTTGTGATAGGTAAAACACATTCAATGTGAAGAAGAATTTAGACCTATGTTCATCGCTTATGGCCTTTGAGCAGGGAGGGATCTTTCACGTGCCACACCTGCTGTGAACCGGGACCTCAGTTTTTGCGGCCCCATCCGAAGGACCGCCCCATTTAGTCGCCTCTACGACAAGCAATGGGTACTGAGGATCTATTCTAACTATTCCCCACGGGGATACATCTATTACTAAGCAAGTGTTAAAATTGGAAGGAAATGATAATCGGATTACTGTGAGAGAATTCTATTAATGAACTGAACTGAAAGATGACCAAATGATAACTGAAAGGTGACTGATAAAGTACTTTCAGTTACCATAGATTATCTAACTATGCTGCATGACAAATCAAAACTAGTGCACAGAATGAAATTACAAGCAATATTTATTAAAAAATTTTTATTGGAGCAAAGTATTTTTCACTTTTATTAAAAATAGCTAAAGCAGTTTTTCAGTCAGTTACATTAATGTAAGTTCATTTTCATCTTATTCTGTATTCAGACTCTTCTGGCGTAACGTAGGTAGGAATTAATTCCTCATTCGATTTCTTTTTGGACATACCCATTAATCCATCTATCCATCATCACCCATCTATCCATCATCACCCATCTATCCATCATCACCCATCTATCCATCTTTTCCATCTATATTCCCCGTCATTAATTACCGGGTATATTGAAAACTACAATGCCATATCATAATTTAATTCTCATTAACTTAAAGAAAATATTTTGCATATCTATTATTATACAGTTATACTTGGGATAAATATATCATTTTATGAACACCTCCTTTTTTTTATATCAAAATTTCTATATGATGTGAGATTCTTTTATATAGCAATAAGCTCTTCGGCCTTCTTTCGACAAATGACCCGTAGAGTCTGTTTTCCGAAAGACGCCCAATCAGAGCTAGGGTTTTGATGTTCCCGCGCATTATACTGACTGAATGGTTACTGAAATGTGACTGCCATTTAGTCGACTGCAATATCACTGAAATGTCACTGAATGGTACCTTTCAGTTTTAAGGTCTCCTGTCTTCCTGTGTAGAGTGTAATACCATTACTTTTGATGATAATCTACATGCGTGTACTGCATCTGATTAATATGGAACAAAGGAATCAAACATGCATTGATGCTGGATAAAATCGAGATTACGTCTTAATTTAGTTTTACATAAGTAAACAAACTTGGAAACCTTTTATGATAGGTTTTCGTGCAAAACTTATAGATTTCCTAAAACGGGTTTATACAAATAGGCTGCATGGCACTCTATCTAAACAATGGCATGTAAAATCAGTCCTGTGGTTTAAACCTTGTGACAGCACATTGCCGTATTCTCAGGGGTCAAGTTGTGGAGAAACTTTGAATGTCAGTACTGAGGTGCTTGATTATGCACTAGTGATATTCTTTAAACAATACATAGTAAGATTCTGTACATTTTTTTTCTTTATTTAGGGTATGTAACCCACATATAACCCTGTTTCAGATCTGAACGTGTTTTGAAGAGATGCATCCTGTTATCATGGTTGGTAAAGCAATTTTGTTGTTGTGTATTTTTTGGAAACATTGTAACCGTGTTTAAGAGAGAAAATGGGTGATTATCTACATATAAAACACAGTTGTAAACAGTGTTCCCAGAGTTAGGTCTCGGTGGGTTGATACACATAATTGAAAAAAGGGTGGGTGGGTGAGAATCTCACCTACATATGACAAATCATAATTCGTGTTACATAAATAAATAATGTTTTAGGGTCTTATGGGTGATCCGGTTAGTCAATAATTCATGAGTTGATTTAAGTACTTATTGCAGAGAATCATTTCCGGGAAAAGCGACGCTTTCGATCTCCAGCACTGTTTCCATTTCCATTGTTTTTTGTCTTCGATATCTTCACCAATTGTAATTTGTCTTTCTATAAACACTTAACTTTTATTTACCATTAGATTATATTCATCATGGACAACATTTATTTCGATGTTGACAAATTCCCCCGAGTCTTGATGTTCAAACCGTATTATAAGTTTTAGTCACTAGCGCATACTAGTAGCAATGTATATACCCAAGAATTTAGCGAGGAAAGCGAGTATGAAACCAAGTAAATAATTAAATGTCTGTCTAAACTGTATCTGGTAAGATTATTCCTTTAAACTTCTGTGGCAGTGTTGGGTAATCTCTGGTAGGTGATTGTGATTGCCCCCAGAACTTCGCCCCACAGGCGATGGCACTCTGGGAGAGTCGGGACGCCTCTCTCTCTGGAGGGGGACAATGTGGTAGTGTTAGATACATGGCCTTCCTACTAGCTCGGTCTAGTGGGTTAACCCTTTAGCTCGATCGGTAGAGCACTGGACTGTCGTGCTAAAGGTCTCGGGTTCGATTCTCATCAGAGGCACAAATCAGTCTATTTGACACTTCTTTGATTGACGTTGTTTTTATATTCAATCTAATTAAAATGAGATCCTTTGATCCGCTCACGTATATCGCTCCGTGAGCGGATCAAAGGATTTCATTTTAATTAGATTGTCTTATATTTAAACTGTGTAATGCATATTTATTTTGGAATTGTACGTTTATTTTATTTTGACGTAAGCAGTATTTTCTTTCTTTTTTAAATTGTGACCTGCACGTCGTTAGCAAGTGGAAGCATGACGTTATACAAAGTACCTGATGCTGAGTTCAATTAAAAGTTAGGAATTTCATCATTTTATCTATTAAACCTGTAGTTTAGTATTATGATCATATCCTTTATATGTATTTAATTATTCCTAAGGGTTGTTTTAAATTGTTTTATATGTTATTATGCATGGTAATCATTTCATTACATAAGGCACTAAATTTTATTCTATTCACATATACAACGTATGTTCACATATATTTTATTATATTATCTGTAAAGCGCTTTAGAAGACGCAGGTCAATAGAGCGCTATATAAATCTATTAAATTACAATTGCAGTTAGTTATAAACGCAAGTTCAATTATTATAGGTTTGTGTGTGTGATTGTGTGTGTGTGTGTGTGTGTGTGTGTGTGTGAATTTGCGAGTTAGTAGGAATGTTTTGGAAGTTTATGTTGTTACCAGGTAACATATTCTCCCAAGGTGCGAGTTACGATGAAGACCAGAATGCATATGCTGTAGTCTACACAATCATTAATAAAGCGTCGCAGTTCATACCCTCATGTATTTTCATTTTTAATGTATTTTCAAAAATATTCATTGGTGGATCAATGGGTACAACACAAATCCTTTAGAAAAAGTAAGAAAGATGGGGTGTGATATGCAATGGGAGATAGGTCAATTTAACTAATGTAACATTTAACATAGAATTGTGACCATCTGTGTCCAGGTGTACCATTGTACCCTGGCCTCTCTCTCCCTTTCTTGATTCTTTATTTAGACAGTTCAGTTTGTATCTATTTGTATCGCCCTTCCACTGATATTTCTTACTTTCATTTTCTATAGGATTTGTACTGGACCCATTTTGTAACTTCTCTACTAAAGAAATATAGAGCATATAACTCTGGGTACCAAAGTATCACTTCAAAACGGAATCCTAATTTGTTGTCATATCTAACCAAAATGTCATTTTCTGTTATTTGGGGATTCTACAACTAATCCCCCAACTCCCTCTTCACCTTAGTGAGATATAAATATATAATGGGTAAAATTTTAGAAATATAAAAACTTTTCTGGATCCGCCATGTCACTGTATATCAAATATTTTCAAAATGCATATATACTTAATTTGTATTACGGAAAAATTTTGATTTAAGAATTATCAATCGTACGACTTAACTACAATACATGTTTTCAAAATGGCGGTGGTAGATCTGCAACTAGCTGTAAACACCGTTCTTTGCATTGCTGTTTTTGTCTGTGGCTTTATCGTGTCAATACCAATAGGCGTTGTCGGGGTAATAATATACTACTCTTTTAACAGAGATCGTCTTTTTTTTTCATTTGACAACTTGTCGGAAATGTTACAATATCCTATACCTGGTATCGAAGACCAAGGAAGTACTTTTACACTACACTTTGATGTTTCAATATATGTTTGTTCATATTTAAGTACTCTAGTGGTTTTATTTATTGGATATGAGAGGATCAAATAATTTATTGAGATTTGGTCAGTTGAGCAACTTATTTCCATTTATTACAATTTGAATATTATCAGTCGATGTGATCATGGAAACTTTTCTGTTATCTTCGTGTGTATATTGTTGTGTATATGTTTGTACTTGATGACACATATGATTTTGATTTTTTTTCTAGATGTTTTGAAAGTAGATGTAACATTTGTCTAGCTGTCAAGATTATATAACAGTGTCCTTCATGAACGATCCAGGAAGTTCATATTTGTCATATATAGTATAAATATACAATACACTGAATTCTGTAATATTAAGCTCTGGTAGACAAACACTTTAAACATTGGTGAATAAAAGCATTTTGGATTTGTTTGGGAGACTTCAGGAATTACTTTTTGTAGGCGGTTTGTGACAATATACATAAAACTTGACAAATGTTTACACATTTGTCACTGACAGTCCTTAAAAGTCAGAGAATATACAAAATGTAATGTAATTGCAAAGAATTTATGTTTCTGACTTAGAAGCTTTTATACAACACATAAACATATATTGAGATAACAATTGTCAACAACTGATTAATGATTTGCCTTCTGTTATGATCAATTGTGAAACCTTTCCAGTTGTTCAAACCCTCCCTCCCCCAATCCAGTAATTAAATATAGAGAGTCTCAGGTTGAAGTATTTCATAAAACCATTAAACAAATTGTATTAAGGAAGTTGTATATATTGATATAGTAGCTAAGTTGGAAGATCACCCACATGGTTTGAGGGAGGACCTGACTTGAAATTCCAGTCTGGCAAACACTTTTTTAAAGGTTTTGTTACAGTTTCACTTATGATAAATCTTGGCATTACACCTATTATATTTTGTAATATTTTCAATAAGTTTCTGTAATTTTGGAGTATATAAAGATGGAGTATATATTAAATTTGTGTAGGCATGATTCAGCAGAAACTGTGACATCACAGTATGGACCATGCATTGTAGACATGATTCAGCAGAAACTGTGACATCACAGTATGGACCATGCATTGTAGGCATGATTCAGCAGAAACTGTGACATCACAGTGTGGACCATGCATTGTAGGCATGATTCAGCAGACACTGTGACATCACAATGTGGACCATGCATTGTAGGCATGAATTAGCAGAAACTGTGACATCACAGTATGAACTGTGCATTCTTCCTCTGCTTTATGCTGTACAATAGAGAGGACATTTGATGTACCTGAGTACTGTTTCTGTGTATTGAGTAGTTGGTCTCTGTTATATATGATGTTTTGTAATTTTTAATTGATGTCAATAAGTGATCTGCTTTTTTTTTTATTGATCAGCTAGAGGGTCATTTTATCACCAAACTTCTTTCTTTTCCAGATAAATAATGGAGGAAACTGTTTTTTGTATGCGACATATGAAAAAGAAGAATGTGCATCTTACAGCAAAGCGTTGAATTGTAACTTTCCAATCTTCTTTTCTGTGGGTGCATGCATATTTTATGGTCTAGCTCAGACCTGCTATTATGCATATGCTGTGTACAAGTCCACCAAAGATCCTACTGTTGGGTGAGTTCATTTTACAGGTACACTTAATCACTCCAGTCCAGATATACACATACACTTCATCACTCCAGTCCAGATATACCATACGCTTAATCACTCCATTCCAGTTATACACGTACACTTCATCACTCCAGTCCAGTTATGCAGCTACACTTAATCACTCCAGTCCAGTTATACATGTACACTTAATCACTCCAGTCCAGATATACACGTACAGTTAATCACTCCAGTCCAGTTATACAGCTACACTTAATCACGCCAATCCAGATATACACATACACTTAATCACTCCAGTTCAGATATACACATACACTTAATCACTCCAGTTCAGATATACACATACACTTAATCACTCCAGTCCAGTTATACACATACACTTAATCACTCCAGTTCAGATATACACATACACTTAATAACTCCAGTACAGTAATACACATATACTTCATCACTCCAGTACAGTAATACACATATACTTCATCACTCCAGTACAGTTATACAGCTACACTTCATCACTCCAGTCCAGTTATACACATACACTTCATCACTCCAGTCCAGTTATACACATACACTTCATCACTCCATTCCAGTTATACAGCTACACTTCATCACTCCAGTCCAGTTATACAGCTACACTTCATCATGCCAGTCCAGTTATAAAAATTGTAATCTGCATGTAAGTATGTTGTAATATCAGGATTTTCAGTTCATTAGAGGGGATGTGGTGAAAAGAAATTTGAAGTGATTAATCTGCCAAATGTTGACTCAAAGAAGCAAAGCTGTAAGACGGGGAGTGTTGAATCTGAAATGGTGAATTTTTAGGATTGAATCAGTGATTTCTGAGAACTGAACCAGTGCTCTGAGAGCTAAACTGGTAATTTTTGAGAATGAATAAGTGATTTTTGAGAGCTTAGCCATTGAATTGGTGATTTCTGAGAATTGAACTGGTGATTTTTGAGAATTGAACTGGTGATTTTTGAGAATTGAACTGGTGAATTTTGATAGCTGAACTAGTGATTTCTGAGAATTGAACTGGTGACAAATCACTACCTGCCAGTTCTTGAAAGTGCCTAAATGTCTTGTGATTAAAGGAGTTATCTCCCATAACATCAGAAAAATTCTGATACCTCATCAAATCTGCATCTAGCTTACAGCAGGTGCTTTGGATTTCTTACTATATGAATAACCATTAGTGTTGATGCTGCATGCCAAAAGTTTATCATGTGTCCCATCAGAGACTTCATATTAGCACTGTACAGAATTTTAGCTGGACAATTCATTAGATTATCAAGATAAGATACCGATATAAAGATAATTATTGGTGTGGTAAAAACAATGATACATTGGTTTACAGTCATTACATGTGTAACAACACCCTGTAACAGCTGTTAAACATTTCACTTGGTGGTTACATATTTGGGGCGTTCCTTTTCAGGTCCCAGATGTGGGTGATGCCACTCATTCTTCTGAATTCACTGGTGGCGGCCGTGATGATGGTTGCAGCTTGTTTGATCAGTGTAGGCTTCGACAGCACATGTCAATCATACCGAGAAAGCTCAAAGAGTGACAGGTAAATCATCCCAATTAAAATGAAATCCTCTGATCTGCTCACTTAGATCTCTTCAATTTATAATGACATATCAATACTGTGGAGCAGTTCTAATTTTAATTATATTGCATGCAACTCAGTAAATTATGAATATGTTGTGTAATTTAATACCTTGTGTTGTTAAATCATGAAACATGACAGATGGTTAATTACAATATTATGTTTACCTACCTATGTCAATAAAATATTGAGGTGCAGTAATTTATTTTGATGCATATAGACTATATAAATTAAAGCCTCAGTTTCACAACCGTGTATTTTGATGGGGTTTAATTTACTCCAATCTGCACATAACCCATCAACACACAGTGCTGGTACTTGCATTAGCTGATTAGACAAAATGACGTCTCTTCGTCTTAGTTTGGAGGCATATGTGAATCAGTTTGTGTAGACTTCTTGTGCTGGGTGACATTGCTGAAGTTCTTGACATGATTCTTGTGTTGTAGTTGTGCTTCAGCAGAAAACAAACACATCCGTTCAGCGTGCGATGGGCCAGAGGAAGAGAAAGAGTACGACTCAGGAAACTTTTACGGGCTCTTCCATGTGGCTGAGGTATGATTGTTCAGTTGAAGCATCATGGATTTAAAAGAACTGTTGTGTTGAATAATTGATATCAGTAGTAAGTAATGGAAAAGTACAGCATTTAGTGACTTAAATTAACTATTTGTTGATAAATTCAAAGGGTTTAAAATTTTCAATTACCAAAGAAATGAAAAATTACTTACATAGTAAATTTATCAAAGTGAAAAATATTACATTTAAAGTTGCCAACCTTTCACAATCTCAAAGTGAGTAAATTTTTAGCTGAAGTGGATGATATTGAAAATTAAAATCTTTTGAATGGAATATATAAGAAAACTCCAATGTCTGTATGTGAGTTGTAGAGCCCCAAATGTCTGTGTGTGATGGGGAAACTCCAATATCTGAATATCTGTGTTTGTGTGAGTGGGGGTACCTCAATATCTGTGTGTGTTTGGAGTTCCTTATGAACTTGATCAGAGACTTACAGTATCTATGGTGGGGGTTGCCATGCTCTTTGGGGGGGGGGGGGGGGGGGGGGGTGGTGTTTAAAAGCTGGCTACTGTGTAGTTTGACAATGTCCTTTCACAGCGGGCTTAGTATGTCATGAAACATGAACCAAGCTATGATGGAGCTAGACAGCGACAGCAATCCATGGTTTTGCGTAGAGTACTATTTCTATAATAATGTTACATTTTAAATGTACTATGCAAAGTAGTAGTGATCGTTTTGATGCATCATGGTCCATGAGCCGAAGGCATAACACTATTATTATTATTATGCTGATTGTCATATTTTTTTAAACGATCAATATTTATGTTTCATTGGAGCAAAGGGCATTAACTCTGAATGGAAGTTGCTATTGTGGAACAATACAGTATTTTAAATGTGGTATTAATTCTAATTAATTTGTTTATTATGTTGGAGCAAATTGGATGATTATATTAAACTAATTTCTCAGTTAATCATAGTTTTCTGTAACTGTTATATTTGTTAATTAATTTTTCCATGTCTTTTGAAATGTGGAATCAGTCTAATCTGACACAGAATTTGTCTTCTAGAGTATGTCAGACTCGATAGGGTGTCAGAGGATGTCAGACTCGATAGGCTGTCAGAGGATGTCAGACTCGATAGGCTGTCAGAGGATGTCGGACTCTATAGGGTGTCAGGGTATGTCATACTTGATAGGGTGTCAGAGCATGTTGTACTCGATAGGGTGTCAGGGTATGTCATACTTGATAGGGTGTCAGAGTATGTCAGACTCAGTAGGGTGTCAGGGTATGTATGACTCAGTAGGGTGTCAGAGGATGTCCGACTCGATAGGGTGTCAGAGGATGTCGAACTCGATAGTGTGTCAGAGTATGCCGAACTCGATATGGTGTCAGAGTATGTCAGACTTGATGGGGTGTCAGAGGATGTCAGACTTTATAGGGTGTCAGAGGATGTCGAACTTGATAGGGTGTCAGAGAATGCCGGACTCGATAGGGTGTCAGAAGATGTCCAACTCGATAGGGTGTCAGAGTATGTGTGCTTGACTGTCATTTTGTACAGAAATCACGTTCCCTCCTCCTCTAATAATCCCTCTTGACTACACACACACATTTTTGTTGACAGGTGGCTGCCTGGTTGTGCTGGTTGATCTGGATTGCACTGGTTGTGTCCGGTATTATCAGAGCCATTCGCAACCGACGAGAGCGAACTAAAGGAAAATCACAAGACAAAAAGGGGTTCGCTCAAGTGGACCCAACTGCATAGTGTATTGCAGGGAAGATCGATATTTACACAAAATGTTTTTTCTCACTTTGTTTATGTATAGTGTATTTTCTCACCGTTTATACAAAGTGTATTTTCTCACTGTTTATACAAAGTGTATTTTCTCACTCGCACTTTACGAAGTTGTGAGTGACATACTGTTCTAAGAGTGCAAATTTTTATTCAGTAACACTGCAATACTTTATGTGTCAAACAATTGCCTTATTCTAATTTTGTTTTGGAGCTGGGCTTTCTAGTGCTGACTTTAAGACAGTGGTATCACAGTAATGATTAACTTAGATCTGATGAGTTTTTTCCCGTTCACATTTCTATCTTGTTTTGATGCATTTTTGGAATAGTCTTTTTGTAACTGTAATATCTCAGTATTTGATCTGAAATTAACTGTTTCAATTTGACTTAGTTCAACAACACCCCCCCCCCCCCCAAATCTGGGTAGGATTTATTTACCTTGTTAATACCTATGAATAATTTTAACAGATATTTGATTTGGGTAATGACCACTGAAAGTATTGTAAGCCCTAATTTCAAAACACCTGTAATTATATACAGATGTTGAGTTGTTTTCCATGTTTTTCTTTAATTTCCAATAATTAATTCAGTGGTTATGAACTTTCACTGGCTAGCAAGCTGAAGCAGAGCTGGGTTTTTGGGATGAGATGGTTGTGAATTTTTCATTTACTGTGTTACAGATATACAATTTGGATATGAATTTTGTTATAGACCTTCCATGCACAGCTGAGGATAAAATTGTAATTATTTATATATGTTAATGTTTTAAAGCAATCAAGGAGTTTAAGATTTGAAATATGTGCTCTCATTGTGTGAGCTTTATCATGTGAAGTGCTATTCAGACAAAAGTCGTATCAAAGGTGTAAGTATTGTGTGTTAGATTGTGCCAGGTGTGACATTTCTGTACTCAGAAAAAAAAAACTTTAAAACAAAACATTGTTTTTTGTGAACAAAGAGTTTAAAATTTACACTTTGATTCGCTTTTTCTGAAATGAAAACCAAGCAAAGGAAGTATAATTGCTTAAAATAATGATTACGATTTAAGTGATTTAAAGTGCTGTTACGTTATAGTTGACATTGTTTCGTCATATTAAATGGTGTCAGTATTAATAGCCTCCTCCAATCAGTGGTATTCAAAATGATGTTGTGATTAGAGATAACATATCGATCCAGCAAAGTTTGTATATCAAATTAAGTGAAAATTTGTCACTTTATATAACTTCTGTTTTATTTTTCTATGAAAACATTCTTGTCAATGATCTGTGCTTCATTTTGTTGTTGTTTTAGAGGGTACGAAATCTCTATTTTACCCCCTCCCTCCCACTTTTCCCTGTGAGTTTGAGTACATAGCATCACATTAAGAAAAACAATATTCTGAGTTGATGTGTTACCAACATGCACAATGTGAAGAATGAAGTGTCTCCATTTACAGTACTTTCTGAGTACTGTTGAGATGAGTATACCATCAACATGTAAGTACCTACACATGTATATTGATGATATGATGTCAAATATGATAAATTTTTGTGTGCTTTCTTGATAATTTTGCCATGTTTGTTGGGAAAAATGACTTACTTCAACTGAATTTTGATATTCTCAAAACAAAAAAAAAAAAAACCCCAAAAAAAAAAAAAAAAAAAAAAGGTGGACCAATGTGCTGCATGTTATGAACAGAATTATATGTGATATAAAAGGCAGTTTGATCTGAACGTGTTTTTTAACTTTATGACATGTTTTGACAAATTTGTTAATACATCAAGTTTTATCATCATCCAAACTGTGTGATTATGTCATTACATAGAATGTTTGTTTTAAAATTTTTAGAATATAGTTTTCTTGCATTGGAAAAACCAAATAATGATATGTTCATTCATGGAAGGTTTAAGAGGTGTATATTATGAACTATCAAATACCATGTGCCTTGATAAATTACATATTTTTTTGGGAGGTCCTTGATAAAAAAAAAAATTGCTATGAATTATTTCTCTAATAAAAAAAATTAACTATTGTACTGTAGGTTTTGATTTAACCCACACAAGTAAACATCTTAGTTTGTTATTGTACTGGCGAATTTGTTACGCATGATTGTATTTAATACTGTATATACACTATGCCTGTATTAATGGCAGCTTACCAAAGCTGTGTATGCTGGGTTTGTGAGACGATCTTAGCATTGGTCAGTCAGAACTAAAGTTAGATCCATGCCACTTAGAGGTTTTACTATGTTTTTGATGAAAAAAGTCTTGATATGATGCATCAAAATTGAGTGACTTTACAAAGTTGTCTTGTTTTTTTAAACATTTTCAGAAGATACTACTGTTAAGAATATTAAGTATTAAGTTTTTGTTGGGATATGTACAGTAAAACACACATATAATGAATACACTTTTAACAAATTTATGCTTATTACGGAATGATATTTATTCCCCTATGAGAGGAAAGTAAGGAAAATTTTATTGGATATAAAAAAGTTTGCTTATAATGAACTGTTTTTGCTGGCCCAGAAGGTTCATTGTTATCATGTTTTACTGTATACTTTTAAAGTAAAACAATGTGTATCATGTTTCCTTCGATCGTCTCACACTACTCAGTGCTTCAACCATCAATTTTTACGAAGTTTATATTTTTGTACTTTTTTTTGTCTACATAATTTATGCTGATTTTCACTATTATTAGCTGTTTTGATTGCAGAATACTTGTGTGTTTTGTCTTTTCTTTGTGTAATTAAGACATGTCAAGTTGCTTAAATACAAAAAAAAGTTGACAACTTCAAGGTTGGTTTCCAAAAAAAAAAATGGATGAAAAAAATTCTATTTTAAGATGGGAACCACCAAAGTGAATTTATTACACAGTCTTGAACAGACAGCTGGATGAAAACTAACCCCTATACTGGCCATTAATGTGACGAATCAGTTCTCTTATTACAGTGTCATTCTTATTCAGGATTCAAACTCAACACATCCCACGCACAAGACGAATTCTATGTTTGCCTGAGCATTCCTGCGGATAGTGGTGATCACCACTGTCCGCAGGAATGCTTAGGCCAACATAGAATTCGTCTTGTTCGTGGGATGTGTTGAGTTTCAATCCTGAATAAGAACGGCACTGTAATGTAGGTAGTGATGATCTTTTCCTTTGTTTGGGTTTGCAGTGAAAGTTACGGGTCTTTCTATTGATGCTCCAGTTACTTGTGAAGGTAGGCTTGAATACCATTTGATCTCCATAACTATATTGGTACAGGTCGGTTACATGGGTGTATTTCGCCACCGCATCATAAAAATTGATCTGCAGCGTTGCAGAGAAGAGTTGATACTTTGACAATGTTAAACAACAGAAAGCTGTGAAACATGCCTGTTGTTACGAATGATTGTACAAGAAAAAATATTTTTCCCTGAGACATGCAAATCGAAACAGTCAGCAGAATCAGATTATTTGTAATTGATGTTTCTCCCTAAAATTGCGAGATAAACGCCATATTTTATCAGGGATAAAATTCCGACTTTGTGGTTTGCAACAGTCCCTCTCTAAGACGAAGGAAATGGTACGATCCTTTGTCTCGGAGTCTTCTGTAGTTAGACGAAGGAAATAGTACGATCCTTTGTCTCCGAGTCGTCTGTAGTTAGATTAAGGAAATAGTGCGATCCTTTGTGTCCGAGTCTTCTATAGTTAGAGGAGGGAAGTATTGCAATGCTTTGTCTACTATTAAGTTATTACTTTTTTCATTTTATTCGCATTATAATATCAAAAAGTGTTATGATAAAAAGAAATTGAATAAAAATATAATGTTTAAATATTGACACATGATTTCAACATACTATTCAGGTAACATTATAACTACATCGTGATAGTGCACTTGCACTATGGAACGCTATAAAAGTTTAAACAAACTTATTTCCAACTGGCCCCTGTGGGGATCCGGGTTGTTAGTACCCCTTGCTTGTTGTAAGAGGCTACTAAATGGGGCGGTCCTTCGGATGAAAATGCAAAAACCGCGACCCCGTGTCACATCAGGTGTGGTACGTTAAAGATCCTTCCCTGTTCAAAGGCCATAAGCGCCGAGTATAGGCCTAAATTTTGCAGCCCTTCACCGGCAATGCCGGTGCCACTACATATGTCAGAAATAGTGTAGATCAAATATGGATTCTATAAAATTCTAAAAACGTTTAATAAATTTGAAATCGCAAAACTTTTCTCAAATTAACAACATTAAAACGTATAGCTTTACAACACTTTAAGCGATCATACCTCACAATAAATTGAAACTAGACTTTTAACATCATCGAAAGTTGCGTCTTCAACATAAATTGTAAAATGAAATATTCATATCTAGTGATCAGTAATCCAAATATTATTTTGTTAAACACCACTCTGGTTCCACGCACAAGTACTCCGAAGTTGGTATTAAACGATGCTAGAGTTCCTCATTGACAATGTCTCCGTGGTCTTTGGTGATTAGGTTATCTAGCAGTCTTTTGGAATTCCGAAGAGCACGAATTGTATTCCTTTGTTAGCTGGCCTGTTTTTATATTCGTATGAAAAAGAATTCATTCAAAAGCTTCTACACGAGAAGAAAAAATCTCTTGTAGTGACCTTCAAATTGACATTTAGATATATCGACGACGTTTTATCTTTCATTTTCATTCACCTGTCCATTCCATTTGGCAAATTCTGTCTGACGTGTTTCATACCAATTGTTAGGCCGTTCTTGGCACACTGATTCTGACTGCGGATTACTCCATTTACCTGAACAAGATACAAGGCTCGCAGTGGGTGTGACCGTTCGAC
This sequence comes from Ostrea denselamellosa, assembly GCA_024699665.1. Taxonomy (NCBI): domain Eukaryota; kingdom Metazoa; phylum Mollusca; class Bivalvia; order Ostreida; family Ostreidae; genus Ostrea; species Ostrea denselamellosa. The sequence continues at coordinate 5,522,481 of JAMZEH010000022.1, read as the reverse complement.
AGAGAATGCTTACTCCTCCAATGCTCCTGATCCACCTCTCGATGTCCAGGGGTCCGTGTTTGATCATCTTTCTGATTTGTATTTGTTATAAGAATTACAAGATGGACTACTGTTCGTTATCTCAGCCTTTTCATGTACTATTAAAAAAAGTAGGGGATACTGTATTTTGTGTTCATATACAAAGGGATACGAAACCATGTTCCTTAACGAGTTCCTGACCTCATGATCTGCATTTCATTGTCCTTGTAAATCCAATACCCCCTACTTTTTTTAATAGTATATATATATATATATATATATATATATATATACTGGACAAAAAAAGTTAAGGATCATGATTTCGGAATTATTTTATTCATAACAAAACCAAATAAATTATGTTAAATATATACTTAAAATGTTCAACGACAATCGAACAATACATTTTAAACCTGTTTTTACAAATTCATCAATACGTTAAGCAGCCAGAGCAACCATTGTCAGGTAACCCACCAAAACAGTTTGAAAATCGGTATGAGCAACAATAACAAATTTCATTACAAATGATTGAATCTTTATAAAGGCAATATCAATAGGGTGTATGTCCACCCTGAGCCTGTATAACGGCACGACAACGAAACTGCATACTTCTGATGAGCCTGCGGAACGCAGTTTGTGGCAACCTTGCCCATTCCTACTGTAAAGCTAACGTAAGCTCCTGGCGGTTTGTCGGAAGTACAGGGCGTCTGGAAACAGCTTGTTGCAACCTGTCCCAGGCATGTTCTATTGGATTTAAATCCGAAGAACAACTCGGCCAATCCATACGTTCAATTGTCTCTGTAGCAAGGTAGTCTGTCACTATACGTGCTCTGTGGGGACGAGCATTATCATCCATTAACACAAAGTCGTTGCCTATAGCTCCCGCATAAGGTCTCACAATTGGATGCAGTATCTCGTCCCTGTAAATTGCACCGGTAAGATTGCCATTAATCACGTGCAAGTCAGTACATCCACCAATACTGATTCCGGCCCAAATCATCACCGAGCCACCTCCAAAACGATCATGCTCTGCTACACAGCAATCAGCGTACCGCTCTCCACGCATGCGCCATACACCTTGGACGACCTGATCTCGGTCTCTCAGAAACATTACCTGTCTGCCTAAAATGATTCCACAACCTTGAAATCACACTTTGGGATACATTAAAATGTCTAGAGACAGTTTTCTGGACTTGGCCAGCTTGAAGCATACCTACTGCCGACCAGCTTCCAGAGCAGTTAAATGGCGCCTCATGGCTTTTAATGTCAATAATTGTTCACCTAAGAGTCGATTAGAGCAATAAATACCCACAATAAAATGAAAATCACAATTTTTCAATTTCAATATACACGTTGGCACACTTTGATTTTGACCCCTTGCTTGTGTTTGGGCGAAAAAATCGTGCACTTATGACGTCAATATGAAACCAGGTAAATCTATTGTGTTAAGGACACAATGGAGAAACTATATATGTTAAAATTTGTCAAAATAATTATTTGGTTAATAAAAATTTTTGAGGTCAAAATTATGATCCTTAACTTTTTTTGTCCAGTATATATATATATATATATATATATATATATATATATATATATATCACAAAGCCGATTGAGTATATACTCGACTAGTTTCTTCAGTTCTTTATTAAGAACTCGACTAATTTCTTAAAGTACTGGAGAACTATTCGAGTATATAATCAATGGGCTTTGCGATAATTTTAATATATATATATATATATATATATATATATATATATATATATATATTAGCAGAAACAGGAACTTGACATTCATCTTTTTATTATATCATGTCCTGACTATACATGCAAAAGTTAAACACACATCACATGACCCAAGAAAGATATAATCCAACGGGAAGTATAAAACACTGAACCGAAAGTTCTTCCCCAGCTGTCGAGTAATAAGTTGTGGCGATGGATTGATCAATGACTGGAAGTAAAAGGTAAATCATTAAATCAGACTTCATTACATTATTAATTTTAATACAGAAATGAATATGTAATTTGTTGGTAGAAAGTAACAAATGAAAGTGTGATGTTGTTTGTATTATCTGGAAATTCATTAAACATGCAGAAATTATCCTATACTTCCATTCTGTTAAATGCTCCATAGCTCTATTGTATTGAATGTTCCATACTTGCAATTTGTTAAAATGCTCAATACCCCCATTTCTTAAAATGCTCCACACTTCCATTGTTTTAAAATGCTCCATATCTCCATTATTTTCAAATGCTTCATAGTTCCATTGTTTTAAATGCTCCATACTGTCATTGTTTTGAAAGGCTCTATACTTCTCTTGTTTTATAATGCTCAATATTTCCATTGTTTTGAAATGCTTCATATAAAGTTCCATTGTTTAACATGCCCCACAAAAATAAATTCATTAACATTTAGTTCTGGTACTCATTTGCTTTATTAATTAATTACTGTAAGTTTTCATATTGCGTTGAGAAGGCCCAACTGCGACATTTCATTCCTTGCATTTCCTGCTTTTTAAACCTTGCAAACCTAGATATAGGCCATCTTACACTCAATCCACCTACTTGTTCTTCTTCGTCTTCTTTAACTATAGTCCAGCTGGACATGATACTACTGGTAATGTTAATATAGCTAAAATGAAGACATGAAGCCACTTATTTTAAAGGTGCCTACATTCAGAGAACTTCAGTCTTTCAATTTGTGATAGAACGTCATCTCTATTATGAATTCTGTCGAAGATTATTCCAGACGATGGGCTACAGTTGACAAAGAAGAACTTGATACCTTGTCAGAATGGATAAAAATTATAAAGAATATTAAAATCCCGTATCAGACAAAACAAACATGCGTACCATCTATCCTTCTGTGTTTAGTAAACCAGAGGTGATAAAAGAGTTACATAGGTTACATGAGGGATATGTTTTGGTTCCAGCTGACAAAGCTTGCAACAACACTGTGTTTGTTTGTAAGAATCATTACTACAGTTGCATTGTAAACGAACTTGGCATTAATTCCACATTTAGTAATGGCACTTGTACTCCAATCACACTTTCAAAAGATAAAACTTCTTCAACATCAAGCGTTACATTTCAAAAAATTTTAAATCCTAGACAATGGCGTGGATGAATATGAGTTACCGTACCTATACTGGATCCCCAAACTCCACAAAACCCCTTACAAACAAAGATACATTGCTGGATCCAATAAATGTTCTACTAAGACCCTATCTTTACTCCTCACAAGAATAATTCCTGAAGGAGAAACTTCAAACGTGTTGTGCCACTACATAATCAAATGTGGACTTTAAAAATTTCCAGTAATTTTGAAATTACAAAAACGTTTCTCAAATCAACAACATTAAAACCTATGACTTTACACGACCATACCTCACGATAAATATTTGACATCATAGACAGTTGCTTCTTTAACAAAAATGGTGAAAAGAAATATTCATATCTAATGATCAGTCATCCAAAGAAAATATTTTGTTAAACACCACCCAGATTTCACGCTGCTAGATTTCCTCATTGACAATATCTTCGTAGTCTTTGGTTATCAGGTCTTCCAACAGTCTGTTGGAATTCTCATGGCCACGAATTGTGCTCCTTTGTTAGCTGACCTGTTTCTACACGAGATGAAAAAACGCTGTGACATTGAAGTCTACATTTAGATATATCGACGACGTTTTATTTATTAACAATGATCATTTTCATTGATGTGTCGATTCGTTATATCCCAGTGAACTTGAAATAAAAGACACCACAGAGTCTTCCACATCTCCTTCGTATAAGATATTTTATTGAAAATAGATGCTGGCGGTAAATTAACAACTCAAATTTATGACAAACGGGATGATTTCAATTTCTCCATCGTCAACTTCCCTTAACTATATAACAATGTTCCATCATCATGGTGTTTATATCTCCCAACTTATTCGATACGCAAGACCTTGTTCTGCATATCATCGGTTTTTAAATCGAGGCAGACTACCGAGAAAGAAGATGATGTTACAGTTGTTTGTACAGTCTCGTCTAAAGTCAGCATTTCGCAAAATCCATGGTTGGTAAAACGATCTAGTTTACCAGTACAACCTTACATTATGTCAAATGCTGTCCGACATGTTGCATACCAATTGTTAGGCCGTTCTTAGCACAATGAATCTGACTATAGATTACTCCGTTTACCTGATCAATATATTGGACTCTCGGTGGGTATAACCGTTCAACAGGGGATGCTTACTCCTCCTAGGAACTTGATCCTACCTCTGGTATGTCCAGGGATCCGTGTTTGTCCATCTCTCTGATTGCTATTTTCTATAGGAATTACGAGATTTAATACTTTTCGTTATCTTAGCCTTTTCATGTTAAATGTGGGGATTTTCAGAAGAATCACGTTACTATAAAAACAAACGTTCTATATCACATAATGGAAATTATAATTTGAACGTTGAAATTCAGGTGAAACATAGAATATGTGTTTATAAATTAGAACATGAAAGTTTAAGAAATTTATTACTTCTCTCTATTGATTTTAATATATATATTGTCATACAATTTCGCTTATAGCCATACTTGAAATAAATACTCATTGTCCAATCCTTTTTTGATTATTGATTGATTGATTATATATTGTTTAACGTCCCGCTCGAGAATCTTTCACTCATATGGAGATGTCACAATTGCCGGTAAAGGACTGCAAAATTGAGGCATATGCTCCGTGCTTACGGCCTTGTAGCAGGGAGGGATCTTATTGTGCCACACCTGCTGTGACACAGGACCTCATGTTTTGCTGTCTCATCCGAAGGACCGCCCTCATTTAGTCGTTTCTTAAGACAAGCAAGGGGTACTGAGGACCTATTCTAACCTTGATCCCCACAGGCACTTTCTTTATTATCAATAAATCTTTATTTATTGCATTACCAATAAATCTTTATTTATTGTATTACCAGTAAATCTATAGGTGTATGAGAATGTGTAGATATACCCAACATCAAGAGTAGAAAGAAATATCTAATCAGAAATCCAAACCTAACAGTTTAAAATTTTATCATTTCAAAATGATTGATAAAAGAGTTCCATATCTTCTTTTAATGTTTCTGATTGGTCAAAGGGCCTCCGTGGTCGAGTGGTTAGAGCATCACGCTCAAAATCACAATGCCTCTCACCTCTAGTCGGTGCGGGTACGATTCTCGCTCGCGCCGATATATGTGAGAAAGTTTGCTAGTTTGCTTTCGGAAGGTCGATGATCTGTTCCCGGGTACATTAAATCCTGGTTTTCTCTTCCACCAATAAAAATTGAACCCCACCAGATAACTGAAAAATCGTTGAGTGTGGCGGAAAATAACAATCAATCAATTTCTGATTGGTCCGGATATTCGCACAAGGGATTATTAGGTATGAGTAACCTGGGGAACTGATCATTTTCGAATTGGCGACAATTGAATTTCAATTCAATATATTTCATTCAAACCATGTTAAATAGTATACGATGTACAAACATCATATTCATAATATGTGCAATAGGTCATAAGGGGTTCAAATACATGGAAATGTTAAGGATAGGGATCATAGTTCATATGGTATACATGAAAACGAATAAAAACAATTACGACTTTCCGACAGTCTTAAATATATATGTGAAATAAATATACAAAGGGTTTTAAGGTTATCATAGTTTAGTTTGACAAAAGCTAATTTTTATTTTTCTTCTTCTTTTTTTTTTTTTTTTTTTTTTTTTTTTTACATCGTTCAGTCTTCCATGGTATCTGTTGTCTAAATATTTTTCCTTATTTGGTGGTACCTTGTAACATATAGTGAAATTTGTCGCCCATTTCTTTTTTGTTACACGGAGTACATAGTCTATCATTCAATGGAATACCATGCCATATCTTGATGGAAAAATAATGATTAGAAGTATGATTGATTGATTGATTAAATATTGTTTAACGTCCAGCTCGAGAATCTTTCATTCATATGGAGACGTCACCATTACCGGTGAAGAGCTGCATATTTAGGCCTATGCTCGGTGCTTATGGCCTTTGAGCAGGGAGGGATCTTTTACGTGCCACACCTGCTGTGACACGGGACTTCGGTTTTTGCGGTCTCATCCGAAGGACCGCCCCATTTAGTCGCCTCTTACGACAAGCAAGGGGTACTGAGGATCTATTCTAACAACCCGGATCCCCACGGGGTATTAGAAGTATGAACTTTCATAAATACGACGGTAGTTTGTAAAGTTTGTGGACAAGCCTAAATTTAAATAAAATTGGCGTTATAGATATTTATTATTACCATATTTATAATCCTTCACTATATGTGAATTATGAAATGTAAAATTTTATCCAATTTCCAAATGCATTATTACAAGTATGACTTCGCTATTAGACTTGGGATGGTGACCTGGAGCACGGCGAAGTTTTAATAAAAAAAAAAAGTTGTTTATCATTTTATATATTTCATTTGTATTTTGTAAAATTCCGCGTATATTGAGATGATTTCTACATTATGACGCTGACAATAGTGTCAACGTCGCACCAGCAAAATGTAAACGTTCAAAGTTTCGAAATAGCAGAGAAATCGAGGTTTAAGTCTAGAAAGACAGGACCGCCATTGTTCGAAAAAAGGACGTTTTCAGAAAAGGTGAAGCAGAGAGCAGTGATAAAATTTTGTGTAGACATCGGAAAAACACCCGCATCCTTAAACAGTCGGACAAACATTGTAATGTAAGTCGTTCATTAGTGTTTAAGTGGCACAGAAGATTTTCGGACGGAAGGGACAGTTTATGGGATGACATGCGCATGAAGGAATGTCATCTTTCCGAGATTGCAGTGCTGTAAAAAATGAAGTTCGTGACGTGATTGACAGTGATCGGCGACTAACAGTTCATGAAATTGCAGGGGAATGTGGAATTTCAAAGACTACAGTACATGAAATTTTATCCCAGTCTACCGGTCGCGGCAGCTCAGTGGTTAAAAGCGTTCGCTTCGTAACCGGGAGATCGTGAGTTCCAGCCTCACTTGTGCCATTACTGCGTCAAACCTAACACGTAAACATAGGTAGTAATTGTTCCTTCGCCAAACGCTCGGCATTTAGAAGTGAGAATTACGGGTCTTTCTGATATGACCTTAAGGTGCCGTGTCACGATAGGCGTTGGCACGTTAAAGGTCCCTCACTGCTACGGCTCCGATCGCTAAGTATAGGTCTAAATTGTGGTACTTCACCAACAGCTGGTGACGTCTCAATATGAGTGAAAAATTCTCGACGGGACGTCAAACAAACAAACAACAATCTATTAATCAACAATCAAATACGAGTAGTGTCTGTGCTCGATGAGTGTCGAGAATTCTGACAAATGAAAATTTGACGAAGAGAGTAGAATAATTGTCAAGACTTTATTTGGTTTTGCGTGTCTTAAACATCCTCCGTACAGCCCGGATTTAGCCTCTATGGACTTTGCCGTATTTCCGTAGATAATGTCGTTTTTACGGCAGCAGAGGTTTGATGATTTGCAGGATCTGCGACAGGAAGTGTTAAATGTTATTTTACATATGAAACGAGAACAGTTTGTGCACATTTTTGATGACGGTGAAAGTGACATAAGAAATGTGTCAAGTTAAACGGTGACTACGTTGAGAAAAGTCAACTGTATTTAGCGTTTGACGTCGGATAACGTCAAGGATTTTCATTTTAGTGCTCCGGGTATAAGTTCGTGTCTCTTTTGTGTGTAATAGATTTATAAACTATTTGTGCTTTGTTTGTGATGAAAATTTTCATATTAATGAAATGAAGCATGAATTTAACGAAAATAATAGTTTCATAAATTTTATCAATGCTTCTCGGTTTTTATCAAGGCTGTGCACGAACTTTACGGACAACCTACGTATGTTTCTATGTTTAACAGTGAAAAATTGATATAGTTCTCTACTATAAATTGTGTTTGAAAAGTACTAACATTACTGTCGCATGTAATCAACTTGAGGATACATACAAACTGGTATTAATTTTATTTTATTTTTCATTTCCAGGTCTTGAGAAAGATAATGGCCACGCCCACTACCTGGGCACAAGAGGTCATCATCTGTGACCTTTGTGGTAAACCAACTCAACAGTTCTGTAACAGCTGTCAGGTTAGTTTGTGTGTGGAGTGCGTTAGTAAACACGTGGACAGATATAAGTACCAACCACATGACATCGTTCATTTCAAGGAGAGAAAAATGGCGATTTCTGAGTGTGACATTCACCTAAAACAAAGATGTGAGGCTTACTGCAAACGATGTGGGGTTCCAGTTTGTATGAAATGCATGCTTGGTTTCCACAAAGGCCATGATGCTGTAGAATTATCCGAAATTATTGAGAGTAAGAAACTAGAAATTGAGAACGAAAGCCAGGAAATTGAAAACATCATTATTCCTAGCTGCAAGAAAATAAACATAAATACAGACGACAAATTATCTATTACAATTGGCAGATTTGATGAGCTAGAAAAAGAAACGGAAAAGGACAGAAAATTCTGGCACCAAGAAGTAGACACCATCTTCAATAAGCTTGGTTCTTTGATACAATCCATTAAAGAAAATCATTTGGCTGTTCTAAAATCCCACCAGTCAAAGCTTAGTAATCTTATTCAAGAAATGACAGAAACAGTTCAACAAAACCAAACAATTCTTCGATCCAAAACAATGTCAGATGTCACTAACTACAAATCAAAACTCAGAAAATACAGAAATATACCTACCGATATTGATTTCAAAATGCCAGCACTGAAAACAAACACAGTCCAGGGGACAGAACTCCGAATAGAATTAGGTGAATACCAGGCCAAGCTAACTCAAACAGGACTCTCTAGTCTGACAGATCAAGCCTCGTATTTATCACTGAGTACACTTTTAACCAAACCTAAGTCAATTACTACCATTTCAACTAAAGTTAATCCTGTATACAACGTTGTCTGTGTTGGAATGGATGAAGCATGGGTTAGTGGTACAGATAAAACCATAAGACTGGTAGATATACATGGTTCTGTACGGAACAATGTCACTTGTCAAAGCAGGCCTAATGACATCACAGTGACCATACATGGAGAACTGGTATACAGTGATGGTCCCAACAGAACTCTAAATATTTTCAGACAAGGGAAGTCAGAGACACTCTTCATCGCACCAAGGGGCTGGCATCCAATGGGACTGTGCTGTACCAGATCTGGGGACATCCTGGTCAGCATGGGTACTACCGATTATAGCCAAACTAAAATTGTCCGATGTGAGAAACACACGGTGAAACAAGAAATAGATAGAGATGAACATGGACAACTAATCTTTAAAGGAGGGCAAAACATGTTGTGGGTGGTGGAGAACAATAATGGAGACATCTGTGTCTCTGATGGTAATGCTTACACCGTGGTCGTGGTGGACAAGTCAGGAAGAGTCCGATTCCGATACGATGGTACACCAGCCAGGAGGAAGAAATCATTTAATCCCAGACATCTAGTCACAGACTCCATGAGTCAGATCATTGTGTCAGATATCAACAATTCTTGTCTACACATTCTGGATCAGAACGGACAGTTCCTGAGATGTGTGGACAATTGTGGACTAGATAAACCTGCAGGAATGAGTGTGGACAGTGAGGGGAGGTTGTGGGTAGGATTACTTCATACAGGAAAAGTGAAAGTGATTCAGTACATGAAATAAAACTCAGAACACGATGTATAGATAACAGATAATGACAGTTCTACCTACAGGTTTTTCAACTCGAATACTCTTGATATATGTGTGTTAATATGTTGTAGTGTGGGATATATACATATATGCCAATGTTAAGTTGAAATAACATTACCCTTCACCTCCATAGACATCCAAACTGTGTTATTGCCTTCTGATATGAAACTAATGGAACACCCAGAGCTTTTATGCCACCAGAATGTGACTTAGTGACTAATGCATGGTTGTAATTTCATTAAACGAAGAAATACCTTTTCACATAAATCCATCTAAATTCAATGTTGCAGTATTTCCTCATGTTTCAAGCTATGAGTTTCATTACACAAGAGAGGGCTTCCGTAGCGGAGTGGTTAGAGCATCGCGCTCAAAATCACAAGGACTCTCACCTCCAGTCGCCGCGGGTTTGATTCTCGCTCGCACCGATATGTGAGAAAGTTTGCCAATCTACTTTCAGAAGGTCGGTGGTCTTTTTCTGAGTACATTTTTTCTGGATTCTCTTTTCCAAAAGATGACTGACAAATTTTAGAATGTGGTGGAAAAACCCAATCAATCATTACACAAGAATGAGAGTATCCGCCATGCAGAGTACACCTAGACATAACACGACAAAGAGAACGATACACGTGACTGATATTATAGCACCTATATAAACCGGTATCGAGAAGTCTTCGCCAGTTCTTATCACTCTGTGTCCTACGTATACATTTTTTCCATTCGAGACAGGTTACGGAAAAGGCTAAGATAACTAACAGTATTCAATCTCGTAATTCCTATAGAAAATACAAATCAGAGAGATTGGCAAACACGAAGCCTTGATCATACCAATGTGTCAAGAACACCCTAACGATCTAGTTTGCCAGTACAACTTACCATTAAGTCAAATGCTGTCTGATGTGCTTCATACCAATCATTAGGCCGTTCTGGGCACACTGATTCTGACTACGAATTGCTCCGTTTACATGATCGGAATGTAGGGCTCACGGCGGGTGTGACCGGTCGACAGGGGATGCTTACTCCTCCTAGACATCTGATCCCACCTCTGGTATGTCCGTGTTTGCCCATTTCTCTGATTTGTATTTTCTATAGGAATTACAAGATTGAATACTGTTAGTTATCTTAGCCTTTTCATATCAATGCAATGCTCTACAAGAGGAACTAGAACATGACAAACAGTTCTACATGCTGAGAGAGCAGAGACATATATCGATATGCATAATGATCTCCGGAAGATGATAGCTTTATTACAAAGGTTACAACAGAAAAATAGATGATAATTCAAAAACTTTCCAACAACTGAATAAAAGGGTTCACCAATTAGAAAACAATGTAACTGTACAAGGACATCAACAGAAATTAAACCAAGGAAACGGTCACAGTGTCAACAGCAGATGTAGAGGTCATGATAGAGGTCAAGGTCAAGGTAGAGGCCAAAATTATGCTATCCAAACACAGCAAGCAGACTCTCAGTTAAACGAATAACCTCTTCTATTGAAGGGCGAATGGAGGAGAACAATTCTTCAAACTTATTATCAAGATACCTCTCGGTTGATAGGAGAACCGAATGAGAGCAAAATATATGTAAACGGAGTTGAAGCAGAAGCTTTGATTGATACTGGATCTATGGTAACTTGCATGTCGGAGCAATTTTATAATCTGTTTGAAAATGAGCCTGTTTTGCGTGATATTGAAGATTTTTTTAGTTGAAGGTCTATAGTGCTGAAGGCCGCACATTACCATTTTCAGGTTATGTAGAGGTAGACCTCAAGATTCCTTTTCTATCTTCTAAACCAATATATGCACCAGTTTTGGTCACAAAAGGAACAGAATACAGTAGTACGGTTCCTGTAATTGTGGGCACTAATATCATCGAAATCTGTAAAGGGTTCTCACAATATGAGGATTTAGAGATACCAGATGAATGGGAATTTGTTTTTTTCAAACTTCGGTGCTAGTGAAATTCCTGTCAAAACAACTAATAGGCATTCTATTACATTTGGACCACATGAGGTTAAAACCTTGTCGGGTACTGTAAAAGCAGTGGACACCAGTAATGTAGATACAGTCATTACAGAGCAAACAGAAATATTCCCAAACCAAAGTCCTTTAATCTGACCTAGGTTGTATCTGTTAAAAATGGTAAAACTTCTAGAGTTCCCGTGCGGGTATTCAATATGTCGGTTCAGGCTAGTAAGATTCAATTTAAGTCCGTAATATGTAAGTTGAGTACCACCAAAGTTGTTGATGCCTGGGAACCTGCAAAGACGAAAGCAAGTCAAAATATCTCAAATGTGAATTGAGTAGAAATAGGCGCTAAGGTTAATGAAAACAATTGTCCGAGGATCAGATAGAAAAAAGCTACAATTTCTTAAACAAGTGGAAACATGTATTTTCGACGTCCTCTACTGATATTGGAAGAACTTATCTAATAGAACACGAAATAAAGTTGTCAGATCATACACCATTCAAAGAACCGTACAGGAGGATACCACCTGCAATGTATGAGGAGGTAAAGCAACATCTTAAAGAAATATTAAAAGCTGGAGCAATTAGAGAATCCAAGAGTCCATATTGTTCAAATGTGGTACTTGCTAGAAAATTTGATGATCCTCTTAGGTTTTGTATAGACTTGAGAAAACTAAATAACAGGACTATTAAATATGCTTACAATCTCCCTAGAGTGGATGAGACAATAGATACTCTTTTAGGCAATAAGTATTTTTCGAAGTTAGATCTTCGCTCTGGTTATTGGCAAGTCGAGATCTAAGAGGAAGACAAGCATAAAACAGCCTTTTCATTAGGTCCGCTAGAATTTTTTAAATGTTACTGCATGCCGTATGGATCAACAAGATTAAAGAAAGATGAGAAGGTGTATTTACTAGAATATTAGAATAACACAATTTGAAATTAAAACCATCTAGGTGCAAGTTTTCCAAGTCGGAAGTAAAATATCTGGGACATGTTATCTCAAAAAAGGGTATTCAAACGGATCCTGAAGATATCAGCTTTGAAAACCTGGCCACTCCCTAAAAATGATAAATCATTACGTTCCTTTCTAGGAATTTACTGGATACCACAAGAATCACTCAGTGCTTAAGTATCTTCTCCTTTACAGCAACTTTTAAAGATATCCATGAGCTTAGAAAGGCTCATCTGATGACATTTTCACAAATAGTCAAATCCTCTTCATTTTGTACCTGGTATAAATAGGGCGTGGTCACTATTGTAGACTACTATCGGAAGGTCGGTGGTCTCTTCCCGGGTACATTGTATCTGGGTTCTCTCCTCCACCAATAAAAAACTGGACGCCAACAGATAACTGAAAAAACAACAAATAATCAATCAATCTACTTTAGACATAAGCCGTCGTCGTTATGGGGTCATTCAGTAACATCTTGAACTTCTGAAGGCCGTACTTTAAAAGATTTGTTAATGTGAAGGAAATTCGACATTTCCAGTTTTTATGAAAAAGTGTATTTTGTGAAGGAAATTCAACATTATCAGTTTCCATCGAAGGTGTGTGACGATAAATAGTGTTGTTCGGCACGTGATGTACATGCCACAGGGTGACAATTGTCAGATATATGCATTTTATTTTCAGTATGATTAATTCATTCACCTGTTTACTAATCTATTCAGGTATTGTCATCGTATTCGTGTTGTGTTCTTGTGAATGAAGTGCCACGTGATTATCTTGTTATCAGTGTTTTGCTGAGCTAGGTAATTGTAGAGTGAATGAGTAGATTATAAGTTACAGAACACGTTTTCAGAAAGTGGTAGTTGTGTACGCATATGTGTGAATTTCTATAAAAGGGCGCCTTCGTGGCCAAGTGGTTAGAGCATCGTGCTCAAAACCACAAGGCCTCTCACCTCTAGTCGGCGCGGGTTCGAATCTCGCTCGCGCCGATATATGTGAGAAAGTTTGCCAGTTTACTTTCGGAAGGTCGGTGGTCTCTTCCCGGGTACATTGTATCTGGGTTTTCTCCTCCACCAATAAAAACTGGACGCCACCAGATAACTGACAAATTGTTGAGTGTGGCGGAAAACATCAATCAATCAATCAACCAATAAATTTTATAAAAATTTCAAGACTAACTTCGGACAACAGTGCGTTGGGGGTAAATCTTGCAAAAGGCACTCTACATTTAACATTTTCTATGGAAAGTAACAGGATATAACGCTGGTGAGAAATAACATTTATTTAAATTTTTATGATAAATTATTGCTCAAATTATGGTTTAATGTATGAGAGAATTAAATTTTGTATCTGCGAATGTTTCAATTTCATTCCAGGTCATCGTCATTTAGGATTATCACATAAGATTACAATGTGGATTACTATCGTCAAATAAAAAAATGAAGTAACGTGCATCGAGAGTTCTTGTCAGACCCCGTTACATACATACCCTCACGGTGCACATTGTCGTACGTCGGCAGTATCTGCTTATACCAAATGTACACTTTTTCAAAATTTGAGACGGTACACATTGTCTTCAGCAACACACACACACACACACACACACACACACACACTCGGCAGCAATATGTACTGACCTTTAACATTCTTAAATGCACATGTAGCATGTACACCTCGGGAATAATTGAGAGTTGGAAAAATAAGTTTGGCCTTCATTTACAAATCTAGACTATATTCACAAATGTATTCATTAGTTTCCTTTTTTGTTCGCTTTACGACACTATATTCATTCATTCTTTATTTCCTCTATGCAGAGATTATGAACAAAATATTAGGCATTCAAACATTAGAAGTATCAAAACATATTAAAGTTAAGCTATGTACAAAGATGTATATCTAAACATGAATTATCAATACATGTATGTGTCAGTAATTGACAAAAAGTCAATAAATAGATAGATAATTAAGTAAATAAATAAATACGTATATCATTCCTGGGTTATAATGGAGTTGCTGATCTTGTCAGCGGACAGCTTGAGAGATGGCTCGATAGTTGTGCGAGGCAGCATCTCGCACTAATCGGAAATTCAGCTGTTGAAATATACAAGCGTCATTATCATATAAAGGAAAATTTGTTTTGCGGCCAAGAAGTATAAAGTAAAGTTCGTCATTTGGAAGGGCACAGAATTCGCTGCAGAGAAAAACACTGAGGAGGTTCGAGATTTCCGTCCACCAAATATTGCGGATAGCATAGGTCGAAGAACAGGAACAAATGACATGGGTAGAGAAATCGTGTAGTGAAGCGCCGCATAATTGGCATGTATTTAAGTTTTCGTAAGGTTGATCCGAAATTAGTTTGCGGATAAATTTACAGAGAGAGATTTCGTAACAATCTGTAGGAAAGCGCCAAAATTGAGACGGGTCCTTGTCCTGAAATACAGCAGAAAATCGTGAAAAATCTCAATCGCAAATACGAGATGTTCGAAGTTTCATGGTGTTGGTGAACTGCTTGTCTTAAAATTGTCTTCCAGGTTTGCTTGTTAGGAAATGTTCCGTTATCTAACCACCGTTGCAGAAATTGTGTGAGATTATATTTGGAGAGTAAATTCAGAATGTCAGGTATGAATCCAAATTGCCGGGGGGGGAGGCGGGTTAAGAAAATCCTGTATGGTAAGGTTTGGTAGTCAAGTAGACAAAGTCGTCCAAAGCAGAGCTTACTCTTTGTCAATTTCAGAGCTGATAGGGTACACACCAAAGAGGCTTTCACAAATATCGGATCGTGTTCTGCGAGGTAAGTTTTGCGCTGTTTTACAAACTGAATGTTGAAACACGTGCAACCGTTGGGCATCCTTTCCAGTCAGATTGTTCCACAGCTCACAGCCGTATAACACAGAGGGCATTACTACAGTCTTGTACAGATGTGCCAGTGTCAGTGGATTAAGATGGGGAGAGACGATGTCCGAAAGTACGTAAAAGGTACCTTTACGGCAGGCGGTATTGATGCGATCGGAGAAGCTACACTTGTTGTTAAACAGGATACCCAAGTGATTGTATGTGCTTTTAAGAGAAATGGTGTCGTTGCCCAAGTACCACATATAATCTGAGTTTTCAGTAGGATTTACCACGTAACAAACTTCAGTCTGCAAGTACTGAATTATTTCATCATTGTGTTGAATGTCATGATTCTGTTATGCGATATTGCTACCTTTGTGATCTTTATATTACCACCTTGCTGTTAAATACAGACTTTAATACACAAGAGGTTGGATCAGGTGCCCAAGATGATTAAGCATCCCCTGTCAACCGGTCACGTCCTATATCTTGATCAGGTACACGGAGCAATCCACACACAGAATCAGCATGTAAACCACTGGTACGAAACATATCAGTCTGCATCAACAAAATGCAGGCAATTTGGAAATTAGAATTTATGAATACTAATTTAAATAAGATTACTCCATTTATCAGTTCAAAACTGAACTCACAGCTGGTGCGACAGGCCAACAGGAGAGGTTTACAACTCTTACACACCTGATCCCACCTCTGGTTTTCCCATGATTCGCGTTCTTCCTACTCTTAATTTTTGTTTTCTTTATAAGATTTTTGAGATTACACACTGTCACTTTCACCAACTTTTTATATTCAAAGTTATGAACAATAATTTAATTCGTGGTGTATTTAGTAACGTATGAAAAAAAACTTGAATTGTCAGAAAAGGACCAAAAAAAAAAAATCAAGACCATTCTTTGTTTAGAATTGTTCCCTGGGAGGTTTCAAACCCAGGAGGGAGGGAAGGAACATATTTTTTTTTTCATTGAAGTTGGGTGGGACGTTAAACAATAAACCATCATTGAAGTTGACTTTAAAATTAATAATAAAAATCAGAATATAAAACTATGTACATATTTATTTTTCGGATTTGTTCCCTTCATTTCCGAAACAAACAAGCGAAAAGAACGGAGATACAAATGCCAGTTAACTCATCAATAATTCGCTCGTTATTGAGAAGATCTCTTTCCACACATTTTGATCCGGGTTACAATAGATCCTCAGTAGCCCTTGCTTGTCGTAAGAGGCGACTAAGTGAGGCGGTCCTTCGGACGCGATCTCAAAAACCGAGGCCCCGTGTCACAGCAGGTTTGGCACGATAAAGATCCCTCCCTGCTCAAAGGCCCTCAGCGCCGAGCATAAGCCTAAATTTTGCAGCCCTTCACCGGCAATGGTGACGTCTCAATAAGAGTGAAAAATTCTCGAGCGGGACGTTAAAAAGTATATAATCAATCAATCATTTTGAAGATCAAAATTGTAAATTCTTTTACTGATTTTCACCTCATTATCTATGCACAAAGGGATGGACACTTTACACATCAGTCTGACATTTCGGCAGCTGGTGGTCTTACAGATATAGAAACAAGCGTCTCACTGATCCAACTGGTTAAATCAATGTGGGTGTCAAGCGTCTTACTGATTCAACTGGTTAATCAATGTGGGTGTCAAACACCCTGATCTTAAAACAAGAGTAATTCGACGAACGAAGAAAATTACAAACTTTTTAACCAATGGAACAATAAAAAAAATACATAAATAATTTTGTCGATCATTTTTTTTCCAGTGGGAATAATTTTAATGAGGCAGGCGGCAATTCAAAACAAACATTAATTACGGTGGTACAAGTTTCATGATTCAACATGTGGGCAGTATCTGTATTTTTTTCTGTTTTGATCAGAATATGTAATGACAATAGTCTTTTAATGGTTAGAGACAAGTTTGCTACATTGTATGTACAAATCACCACACAGAGAAAATGAAGATGTCAGCATCTCACACACACCACACAGGAAAATGAAGATGTCAGCATCTCACACATACCACACAGGAACATGAAGATGTCAGCATCTCACACACACCACACAGGAACATGAAGATGTCAGCATCTCACACACACCACACAGGAACATGAAGATGTCAGCATCTCACACACACCACACAGGAAAATGAAGATGTCATCATCTCACACACACCACACAGGAACATGAAGATGTCAGCATCTCACACACACCTCACAGGAACATGAAGATGTCAGCATCTCACACACACCACACAGGAACATGAAGATGTCAGCATCTCACACATACCACACAGGAACATGAAGATGTCAGCATCTCACACACACCACACAGGAACATGAAGATGTCAGCATCTCACACACACCACACAGGAAAATGAAGATGTCAGCATCTCACACATACCACACAGGAACATGAAGATGTCATCATCTCACACATACCACACAGGAAAATGAAGATGTCATCATCTCACACACCACACAGGAACATGAAGATGTCAGCATCTCTCACACACCACACAGGGACATGAAGATGTCATCATCTCACACACACCACACAGGAAAATGAAGATGTCATCATCTCACACACACCACACAGGGACATGAAGATGTCATCATCTCACACACACCACACAGGGACATGAAGATGTCAGCATCTCACACACACCACACAGGGACATGAAGATGTCATCATCTCAAACACACCACACAGGAACATGAAGATGTCATCATCTCACACACACCACACAGGGACATGAAGATGTCATCATCTCACACATACCACACAGGAAAATGAAGATGTCATCATCTCACACACACCACACAGGAACATGAAGATGTCATCATCTCACACACACCACACAGGGACATGAAGATGTCATCATCTCACACATACCACACAGGAAAATGAAGATGTCATCATCTCACACACACCACACAGGGACATGAAGATGTCATCATCTCACACACACCACACAGGGACATGAAGATGTCATCATCTCACACACACCACACAGGGACATGAAGATGTCATCATCTCACACACACCACACAGGAAAATGAAGATGTCATCATCATAATGCACAATCAAAAACACACGAATATCTAACAAATGTTTTCATATTTCACCACCAATTGTTTTGTCATTCCTATTATATATCATCATTTGATTTACACTAAAAGTTCACAATGCAACCATACACATTCAATGTCACTCATTTCAATGAGATAAATAATCTCAATTTGGATCTCCATACATACAATTCAAACACTTGTCCAATAAGTTTGCATCTCAGAATCTACTAAAAAAAAAATAACAAAGAAAATTTGTCCAATACGGTTGTCTTTCAGAACTCATAAAGTTTATATCCCAGGGTTCATAACACTTGACCGATATCTTCATATCCCAGAATTCATAACACTTGAGCAATATGTTCATATCCCAGAAGTCAAAGCACTTGACCAATATGTTCGTATCCTGCTTGTATTAAATACTGAAAGCTTGAATCCTCCTTGAGATCTCCAAGTTCATCACAAAGTAAAATGTTCCTCAGTTCAGGCATAAAGGTCCTCACATCCAATCCTGAAAACAATCAATTGTTTAACTATAATGAAAACGTGAAATGACAAACAATGATCAATATCATAAATCTCATTAAGAATACAAAACTGGGAGTAAGGCAACCATGGACCCCTGGATATATCAGAGGTGTGATCAGGTGTCCAGGAGGAGTAACCATCCCCTGTTGACCTGTCAAACCTGCTGTGAGTATTGAATCTTAATAAGGTAAATGGTGTTATCCATAGTCAAAATCAGTATGTAAAGAATGGAATATTTCTAAGAAAGTATAAAAATACCAAGAGGCCCATGGCCCGCATTGCTCACCTGAGTCACCTTGGCCCATTTTTAAAGATTTTTCAGATATATTTGCATGTACACTGTAATCCCCTATTGTAGCCCCACCCAACATCTGGGGGTTATGATTTTAACAAACTTGAGTCTGTACTATGTCAGAAAGCTGCCATGTAAATTTGAAAGTCTCTGGCTCAGTCTTTCTTAAGAAGATTCTCAAAGATTTTTCCTATATTTTTTTCATGTAAAATATTGATTCCCTATTGTGGCTCCACCCTACACCAAGGGGTTATGATTTCAACAAATTTGAATCTGCACTATGTCAGGAAGCTTCCATGTAAATTTAGAGTTTTGTAGCCCACTGGTTCTTGAGAAGATTTTAAATAACCTTACCCTATTTTTGTGATTATCTACCCTTTGAAGGGGGCATGGCCCTTCATTTGAACAAATTTGCATCCCCTTTACCCAAGGATGATTTGTACCACGCTTGTTTGAAATGGGCCTGCTGGTTCTAAAGAAGATTTTAAATGTTGTCAATGTATTTTTTCTTTTTCACTATTATCTCCCCTTGGAGAAGGGCGTTGCCCTTCATTTGAACAAATTTGAATCCCCTTGACCAAAGGATAATTTGTGCCAAGTTTGGTTGAAATTGGCCCAGTAGTTCTGGAGAAGTTGAAAATTTGAAAACTTTACAAACAGACGGACAATGGACATCAGGTGAGCTAAAAATGGATAACAAGTGTTCTTCTTAAGTATGTAAAAATATTTTATGTTTCCCACCTTCAGTTCATTAGTAAGAATTACGTGTAATTTTAAAATGGCCATTTACATATAAATCCAATACACACCCTCTTTGTACGCCAAGTCCACAGTTTTAAAGAAGACAGTGTTCATCACAGTCTCCATCACATCCACAGACTCGTTTTGTTGCCAGCTGAAAGGAAAATTACAAGAAATTTGTATATTGTCAATAATTCATCAAGCTGCCAGCTGAAATGAAAGTTGCAAGATAAGTCGTGTGTCAATTTTGTTCACATATTGCCAATTATTTGTCTTGTTGGCAGCTGAAAGGAAATTTACAAGAAATTTATAGATTTTGTTCCTGCACTGTCAAAGATTTGTGTCGTCAGTTGAAAGGAAATTTACAAGTTGTGAGTAGTTTTTCTTTATGCATTGCCAATGCTTCATCATGTTGACAGCTGAAAGGAAATTTACAAGATACAGTGTAAGATATGGACTTTGTTTCTGTATTGCCAGTGATTTGTGCTGTTGCCAGCTGAAAGAAAATTCATGAGATAAGACGTGAAGGTGTACTAACAGGAACTTTTACCTAATGAAGATACGTACAAATGAAGATACGTACAAATGAAGATACGTACAAATGAAGACACGTACAAATGAACACATATCATATTACAGTTGTTTGGCATATTTTTTGTCTAAAATTCTGATATATCACTATTTAAAACTTTAAACCCCACTTACATTCCCCCCTAGCCTTGGTAGTCATGCTGTCAACAACCTTAAAGTTACATCACAGGATAACAGGAGACAATTACAAACATCTCGGTATACATTCTACGGACAATCGTGAAGTAACACTATCCCCTACTGTTATTTGTGAAGTACAGCTAAATAAAGGGAAACAGCTATTTAAAACAGGTGTTTTCAAATTTAAAGAAAGTTTTTTTTTATCTTCAAAAGGTTAACAGGTGCATTATGGTCATTGCACTGTGTACATGTGAAATTATGTAATGTTCACTGGACCAAAGCAAATTTCAAGTAAAACTGACATTCTGTTTGTTTGTTTTGTTTGTTTGGAGGCCCCTGAGGGTATTAAATGGCAATACATAGTCCCCTACCAGCAGAACAATCTTTTGGCAAGAATGCAAACTTCATGCATAACTTCTGCAAGCATTACAAAAATGAATATTTGTGTTAATTTTCTAAGTCCAAGGGCCATAACTCAGCAAAAGCTTGATACAAACTTAATTTGTGACTTGTCATGGCAGAGCAATGTACCAAATATCAAACAACAGGAAAAAGAGTGAAAACTAAGTATTTGCATCGATTTCCTAAGTCTAAGGGTCATAACTCAGCAAAAAATTAATGGACTGGAACATATTTCATCTGTGACATGTCATGGTAAAGCAATGTACCAAATAATCATTGAATATCGGCAAGCATGATGAAAAAGTGTGGCAAACTAATTTTCCAGGCTAACACACTGAGTGGAAAACTAAAGCCCTCTTTGGCAAAATTCATTTAACTGATTCTCGAGTATCTCAAGAAGTAGCTAGAATTTTCCAATGAACATCTAGATGAATTACATGAAAGTTGAAGCTACAGAACTAAGTATACAATGTTTTTGTTTCATTATATTTCTAGTCACTGAAATTAGATATCCTGTAATACAAAATACAAGCCTTCCTAAACATATCAAGTGAACCTAAACATGCCGAGAGCCTGTGATACTAAACACTCTCTCACCTGTGCATAAAAAAGACCTTTGACTTGCATCTCACCTATCCCTGAGAATAGACCTTTGATATGTATCTCACCTGTCCCTGAGAATAGACCTTTGACATGCCACTCACATGTTCCTGAGAATTGATCTTTCACATGTCACTCACCTACCTGTCCCTGAGAATTGACCTTTGATATGTATCTCACCTGTCCTTGAGAATAGACCTTTGACATGCCACTCACATGTTCCTGAGAATTGATCTTTCACATGTCACTCACCTACCTGTCCCTGAGAATTGACCTTTGACATTTATCTCACCTGTCCTTGAGAATTGACCTTTCACATGTCACTCACCTGTCCTTGAGAATTGACCTTTCACATGTCACTCACCTGTCCCTGAGAATTGACCTTTCAAATGTCACTCACCTATCCCTGAGAATTGACTGAGCCCAGATGTGCATCCTCAAACTCTCATAGTCCAACGCTGGGTCAGTCTGACAAATAAAAATTTAAATGTACCCACAATTACAAAATGTAAAATTCTCACTTCTTTTTCCAGGTAAAAACAAATGAATCAACCTTTTCCCCCCCTAAGATTGTTATTTTTGTTATATCAGAAGTATGTTGTATATTGTACAAAGTCTCAATTTGTTCATCCTCACAGTCAGAAAGAGGCATACAGAGAAAGGGATACAATGCTTTATGTGGTAGGTGATTAAAACATATTTTACACCTTGTAAAGCAAGAACACTGGTCTGTAACATATGTATATATGATTTCCTCACAACACAGCTGTTCAGTTTCATTAATTCTGTCAAAATGTTTCAACATTATTAACCTTGAACCCCCAACTTTTGCTGTGCTTTTATTGTTTCAACATTCTGAAATACATGACTTGATGCACATTTCCTCTACAGGTATAGATTTACTTATGAATATTCTGATGGAGTATCGGAATCACCTTGTCGATGTACTGCAGAAGATCCAGAGCTTTCTTGAAATCATACTCTGTGGCATCAATGTTTGTTCCGGAAATATACAACTGAAACAAATCAACATATTCTAGAACATAGCAGTTGCCATTTGTTTGCAATACTTTGAAATATTATACTGTATTGACCCTATATATTACAGACAATGGATAATGATTATCTCAAGTCTCTGCAATATATACTATATAACGGGTATTTTCTGCCGAATTTTGTGGATAGGAAAAATCCACAAAAATTACAATTACAAAATATATATTTTGATACATATTGGTACAGATAGGTATAAAGAAATTGGAAACGCAGAATATATTTGCTACCTTTTAGGGATTGTATCACAAAAATTACCACCACAGAAAATACCCGTTATACTGTATGTGGTGTTACAGTACAAAATGACTTCAAATTTTACTTTTCTTTCAACTTTACCCATCGATATTCTAGTACAGATACGGACAATAACTTAGTATGCAGTTATTTCATGTCTCTCTGGGAAACAGTCAAAATTATTGCCCTGAACTGTGTGGAAGACCTCAAAAATTATTGCCTGAAGCCAACAGCAATAGTTCTTGAAATCTTCCACACAATCGAGAGACAATAGTTTTGACAGTTTTCCCAGAAAGACGTGAAATAACTGTTTTTATTATCCAATTAACAATCTACATTTATGCAATTAAAAGAAACAATGGAGCAGTTCATACTTTCTTAATATCTTACAACACACTGTTCAAAAAAGTTTCAACATATATTTAATAGAGTCAGTTGTGATGATGGATATGTACATTTTAATATGGAAAATAATACAACGGAAATGGGCCTGGCGCAGATATAGAATTCTGATATTACTGACTGATGTATTTTTGAAAATATTTCTGGTATGATTATGATTGCATTGCATTGGTAGCAAAACTTGCACACTCATGCCATGAAACAGTCAAAACTATTAACCAGTCAATAGTTTAACTGTTACACGCTCAGAAAAATTAACAAGAAAAACATGGTTAATTACTCTAATAACAGACAACTGGATAATTACATGTGTCTACCTACTACAGATATTGACAATACCTGTACACTGTGTTTATCTACTACAGATATTGACAATACCTGTACACTGTGTTTATCTACTACAGATATTGACAACACCTATACACTGTGTCTATCTACTACAGATATTGACGATACCTGCAAACTGTGTCTATCTACTACAGATATTGACAACACCTATACACTGTGTCTATCTACTACAGATATTGACAACACCTATACACTGTGTCTATCTACTACAGATATTGACAACACCTATACACTGTGTCTATCTACTACAGATATTGACAACACCTATACACTGTGTCTATCTACTACAGATATTGACAACACCTATACACTGTGTCTATCTACTACAGATATTGACGATACCTGCAAACTGTGTCTATCTACTACAGATATTGACAACACCTATACACTGTGTCTATATACTACAGATATTGACGATACCTGCAAACTGTGTCTATCTACTACAGATATTGACAACACCTATACACTGTGTCTATCTACTACAGATATTGATGATACCTGCAAACTGTGTCTATCTACTACAGATATTGACAACACCTATACACTGTGTCTATATACTACAGATATTGACAACACCTATACACTGTGTCCATCTACTACAGATATTGACGATACCTGCAAACTGTGTCTATATACTACAGATATTGACAACACCTATACACTGTGTCCATCTACTACAGATATTGACGATACCTGCAAACTGTGTCTATCTACTACAGATATTGACAACACCTATACACTGTGTCTATCTACTACAGATATTGACGATACCTGCAAACTGTGTCTATCTACTACAGATATTGACAACACCTATACACTGTGTCTATCTACTACAGATATTGAAGATACCTGTACACTGTGCCTACCTCTATTAGCTGAACAGGGGAGAGAACAGTCATGTTGTTTGGCTGCATGCCAAGATTCTAAAAGAAACAATATATCTTTTTAATGATTACATCTCAATTTGATATACAAGGTGTTGCACACATTAAAATGATTCTCTTAACGCGTAAAAACCCACATGCTGGTGGTTGTGCATTTCATAACAAGACACATAGTATCAGCAATCGAGTATAAATTAAAGGACTGTTTTATAAACCTCTATGACAAGGGCAGGTAACTGTTGCTGATGAGCAATCAACTCCTGTTCTTCATTGATGTCTAGAAAACACAACAGAAGCATTGTAAATCAGTGTGAAGACTTAAAAAAGATCCATCATTTTCTAAAGTTATCTTTACATACACTGTCAAATAGACTGAGGACTTCAGATAGGTACAGTATATATATCATTATTCCACAGCTCTATCATTGTGTGTATCATTATCCTACAGCTCTATCATTGTGTGTATCATTATTCCACAGCTCTATCATTGTGTGTATCATTATCCTACAGCTCTATCATTGTGTGTATCATTATCCTACAGCTCTATCATTGTGTGTATCATTATTCCACAGCTCTATCATTGTGTGTATCATTATCCTACAGCTCTATCATTGTGTGTATCATTATCCTACAGCTCTATCATTGTGTGTATCATTATCCTACAGCTCTATCATTGTGTGTATCATTATCCTACAGCTCTATCATTGTGTGTATCATTATCCTACAGCTCTATCATTGTGTGTATCATTATCCTACAGCTCTATCATTGTGTGTATCATTATCCTACAGCTCTATCATTGTGTGTATCATTATCCTACAGCTCTATCATTGTGTGTATCATTATCCTACAGCTCTATCATTGTGTGTATCATTATCCTACAGCTCTATCATTGTGTGTATCATTATCCTACAGCTCTATCATTGTGTGTATCATTATCCTACAGCTCTATCATTGTGTGTATCATTATTCCCTCACTCTAATGGTCACTTACCCTGAATGTTGCTGTCAATTTCTCCATTATCTAGGTCACCTGCCAGACCCGCCAATTTACTCAGACTTAGGAGTGTCTACAAAACATGAACGTTACAGCTACAAAACATGGATGTTACGTCTACAAAACATGAATGTTAAGTCTACAAAACTTGAATGTTACAATGTCTACAAACATGATTGTTATAATGTCTACAAAGCAGAAAGTTAAAATGTCTAACAAAACATTGGATTGTTTCAGTTACAATTAGCACTGTCCAGATCAAAACAATACATTAACTGGTTCAAAAGCGAAAGAATAAATCTGTTTTATGAACAGAAATGTATCAATCAAATCTATAGATTCACTCCCAAACTTAGAAATTTCATGAAAAGAATGTGTCTCACCTTTTTCTTTGCTAAAGAGCCTTGCTCCAGTCTAGCCAGCTCCAAAAGTGTACTGTGTGCCTGAAATATCAGTGATTGTTAAGAGTACTTTGACTAGAATATCGGTGAATATTAATAGTACTGTGACTGGTATATCAAAGAATATTGAGAGTACTGTGACTGGAATATCAGAGATTTTAGAGAGTAATGAGTGCCTGAAATATCAATGAAAAATGTTAGAAGTACTGTCATTTTTATCACACCATTACCAGCAGTGATACACCCTTCGATGTAAGGTTTTATTCAGCTATGATCAATTCTAAGAGGAGCATTTGACAAAGGAACAATCACTATCTGATTATATGTCTTATATTTGACACTGCCAAAATACAAATACAGCCTACACCCATAACCTCACTCCATCCGACGAGCCAACACAACCACCAGACAAAAGCAAACACTCCATCCGACGAGCCACCACAACCACCAGACAAAAGCAAACACTCCATCCGACGAGCCACCACAACCACCAGACAAAAGCAGACGCTCCATCTGATGTGCCACCACAACCACCAGACAAAAGCAAACACTCCATCCGATGAGCCACCACAACCACCAGACAAAAGCAAACACTCCATCCGATGTGCCACCACAACCACCAGACAAAAGCAAACACTCCATCCGACGAGCCACCACAACCACCAGACAAAAGCAAACACTCCATCCGATGTGCCACCACAACCACCAGACAAAAGCAAACACTCCATCCGATGAGCCACCACAACCACCAGACAAAAGCAAACACTCCATCCGATGAGCCACCACAACCACCAGACAAAAGCAAACACTCCATCCGATGAGCCACCACAACCACCAGACAAAAGCAAACACTCCATCCGATGAGCCACAACCACCAGACAAAAGCAAACACTCCATCCGATGAGCTACCACAACCATCAGACAAAAGCAAACACTCCATCCGATGAGCCACCACAACCACAAAAAAAAAGCAAACACTCCATCCGATGAGCCACCACAACCACCAGACAAAAGCAAACACTCCATCCGATGAGCCACCACAACCACTACTGAGGAATCCTGCTAAGGGTGCCGATATTTCTTTGTGACTACCTAGAGATATTGTTGGTCTGCATATAATGAAATCAGTATTGCATGTTTAAAGGTCTGTCTATGATTACTTTAAAGAAATTGTTGGTCTGGAGGTTGTTAAACCAGCTAATGTCTATCAGTCTGTCCATCTGTCTGTTACCTTAGAGAAGTTGTTGGTCTGGATGTTGTGAAGCCAGCTGAGAGTCTTGATGTCCTCTTTCTGTAGAAATCGTCCAAGCTCTCTCTGTTGACTGACTGGCAAGGCCAGGAGTCTTCCCCTCTTACCTGATCATAGATATTGAAAACATCAACAAAAAAAACAAAAACAAAAAACAAACAAACAAACAAAAAACAAACAAACAAAAAAACCTGATGTGGTCTGTTTTAGACAGTGGACTTCAGGAATTATAGAGGTTTTATGAGATTGTTGTTTTCACTCTAGCATAGTCATAAATTGCTCTCAAGTACAAAACTCCTGGCAAAAATTATATTTTCAGAAAAATGAATTTCGATTATACTTTCTAAACCAATGGTATCATATTCAGTGTTAATGAACAGTCATGGCTGAATGACATAAATTATGAATTTCAAGAAATTGCTTGCATTTTATTTTATTGCTTGCACTTTATTCCATCTGAGAGTTTTGCATCTCAATATTCTAGAAATGGTAAATGGAAATTAAAAGAAAAAGATTTAAATGTCATTTGAAGACTTATTTAAGATCAGATTATTTTACGACACATTTTACAACAAATTACCTAAATTTATAGGTCAGCTATATCTATTTCTCAGACTAAATGGGTCACTTACCTTCTTTCATGTACCAGGTATACAGGTAATTTGCAAATCCCTGAAACATTGAAAAACTCAGTGTAATTTCTTTAATATGGATATTGTGTAATCTGGATATTGTGTAACCTGGATACTGTGTAATCTGGATACCATGTAATCTAGATATCATGTAATCTGGACATCGCGTAATCTGGATAATGTGTAACCTGGATACTGTGTAATCTGGACATCATGAAATCTGGATATCGTGTAATCTGGATATTGTGTAACCTGGATACTGTGTAATCTGGATATCATGAATCTGGATATTGTGTAACCTGGATATCGTGTAATCTGGACATCGTTTAATCTGGATATCGTGTAATCTGGACTGTTGAGTAAATTGTAAACACATTTTGCACACAGACTTTGATGGTTGATTGTATATTGCTTAACATCCCACTCAAAAAATTTTCACTCATATGGAGACATCACCATAGTTGGTGAAGGGCTGTAAAATTCTCTATTCTGTCTGTGATATACAATGTATATAACAGTTGATATAACTCTACCTTATTTGAGAACTAATGGAGATATTCCGTTACATTTTCTGTAATATCTGACAGTTAAACATAAATGTACCTTTATATTTCTCTACTCTGTCTGATCCCATGGGGATCCGGGTTCTTAGAATAGATCCTCAGTACCCCTTGCTTGTCGTAAGAGGCGACTAAATGGGGCGGTCCTTCGGATGAGACTGCAAAAACCGAGGTCCAGTGTCACAACAGGTGTGGCACGTAAAAGATCCCTTCCTGCTCAAAAGCCATAAGCACCGAGCATAGGCCTAAATTTGCAGCCCTTCACCGGCAGTGGTGACGTCTCCATATGAGTGAAAGATTCTCGAGCAAGATGTTAAACAATATTTAATCAATCTATTCTGTCTGTAAAATCTAACAGCTAAGCATAATTCTATCTTGCCTGAAAACTGGTGGAGATATTTCTCCATTCAGTCTATGATATCTAACACGTACCTTGTCTGAGAACTGGTGGAGATATTTCTCTATTCTGTCTTTGCTGTCTGTTAATTCACACAGCTGAATTAGGATCTCAAAATCATAATACTTTTCTGCCAGGGATGCTGCCAGCTCATATTGCTTTCCCTCCACTGTTAAAAGATATGGTCAAACATTTAGGAACAATAAATAGGTAAATCACACACACACACACCCCTCCCCTTTCTCAAATACAAATCCATATGTAGATTATATATGATGAATTTGCTTATGAAGTTTGATGATAGCTAAGAGGGGCAGACCAATCTTACAGTGAAGTTTTACATTGTAATTGGCGGTGGGTTTTCTTGTTACCATGTGGAAAGAAATCTGCTCATAATGTACCAGTGACCTCCCTTCCAAGCCCACAGATGATTTCCTCTGTTTTGTCTGAAGGGCACCTGCTATATTGTAATGCACTTGTGTCAGATATAATTCTGGATGATGTTAAGTATGCTGTGTTTGAGGAAACTCAATTCATATTCTTTTCACGGATCCCACATAATTTGAAAGATCGGGACATGTCCGCTAGCAGCAGCCCTCTAATACATGTAACAATGATGTGATGATTCATGTTTGTACATAACAACAATTGTTGTCTGTCTGTGATGATTCATGTTTGTACATAGCAACAATTGTTGTCTGTCTATGATGATTCATGTTTGTACATAACAACAATTGTTGTCTGTCTGTGATGATTCACGTTTGTACATAGCAACAATTGTTGTCTGTCTGTGATGATTCATGTTTGTACATAGCAACAATTGTCTATCTGTGATGATTCATGTTTGTACATAACAACAATTGTTGTCAGTCTGTGATGATTCACGTTTGTACATAACAACAATTGTTGTCTGTCTGTGATGATTCATGTTTGTACATAACAACAATTGTTGTCTGTCTGTGATATTCAAATTTGTACATAACAACAATTGTTGTTTGTCTGTGATGATTCATGTTTGTACATAACAACAATTGTTGTCTGTCTGTGATGATTCACGTTTGTACATAACAACAACAATTGTTGTCTGTCTGTGATGATTCACGTTTGTACATAACAACAATTGTTGTCTGTCTGTGATGATTCATGTTTGTACATAACAAAAATTGTTGTCAGTCTGTGATGATTCGTGTTTGTACATAACAACAATTGTTGTCAGTCTGTGATGATTCATGTTTGTACATAACAACAATTGTTGTCTGTCTGTGATGATTCACGTTTGTACATAACAACAACAATTGTTGTCTGTCTGTGATGATTCATGTTTGTACATAACAACAACAATTGTTGTCTGTCTGTGATGATTCACGTTTGTACATAGCAACAATTGTTGTCTGTCTGTGATGATTCACGTTTGTACATAACAATTGTTGTCAGTCTGTGATGATTCATGTTTGTACATAACAACAACAATTGTTGTCTGTCTGTGATAATTCATGTTTGTACATAACAACAATTGTTGTCTGTCTGTGATGATTCATGTTTGTACATAACAACAACAATTGTTGTCAGTCTGTGATGATTCATGTTTGTACATAACAACAACAATTGTTGTCTGTCTGTGATGATTCATGTTTGTACATAACAACAACAATTGTTGTCTGTCTGTGATGATTCATGTTTGTACATAACAACAATTGTTGTCTGTCTGTGATGATTCATGTTTGTACATAACAACAATTGTTGTCTGTCTGTGATGATTCATGTTTGTACATAACAACAATTGTTGTCTGTCTGTGATGATTCATGTTTGTACATAACAACAACAATTGTTGTCTGTCTGTGATGATTCATGTTCATACATAACAACAATTGTCTGTCTGTGATGATTCATTTTTGTACATAACAACTGTCCATTTAGAAACTTACCCATCGGGAGAATCAACTGTTGTCTGTCCTGTTCATAGCGTCGCTGAAGTTCGTTAAAATGCTGCTGCTTGGAGATGTTATTTTTCAGGGACTCTAACTGGCTGACGTAACCATCCAGGACAATGTCTGCGATCGACGACAGTTGCTTGTATATCTTCTCCTGCCTCTCAGGATCTCGGACCTCGGGAATCACAATCTCCATTGTCTTGTTGAACTAAAATCAAATTCAACCAGCTTCAATGGACAGTAATTTTATTCTAAATGCGTATCTTTTTAACACATTACTACCATGCTTATTTTTTTAAACATATAGTTACCTTATTCTTCAATCCACAATCTATTTCTTGAGTCACAGTACATGTAATTTTAAACCACCAACCCTTACCTGTTTAATGAGGAACATTCTGATCCCGTGATCCCCGCCAGTGGAGGTCCACGGTACATATTCAGGAACTTCCCCAGGGGGTGCCTCACAGTCATACATCGAGGACTTTGTCTGTCGATACTGCAGAGCTTTGTGAAGAATGTCCTATTGATAGATTTATACAGAAAACACTCAGATTAAGTTTAAAATATACAAATGATGAAGACATGAAAATTTTTACTATCGTTCACCAGTTTTAATGAAGTCATCCCCTCAGATTTCAGGCACAACTACACAGAATGTTATAACTATCACTACTGGACTAGTACTTATTTTCTTGATCCAGCCATATTATACATTTATTACTTAAACCTATACAGCTTAAAAAATTAATGTCAATATCAATTTTGAAAGGGTTTGGAAAGGACTATATTTTGTGGTGGAAGGATTGTTTAATAAAAAAGTTTGAAATCTGCACGATTTTAGTTTCTGTTTAATCCAATATACTGTCAAAATTAATTTTATACTTCTAGACGTGTATTTCAATTGTGTAATTCATGATACAAGTAATAAAGACATGGAACTAATTCAAATGTATTTTCATTAATTTGGTTGATGTATCTTTCCAAACAGAACACCAATTGTTAAAAACCTCTATATCAATTTATCCAAATTTTGTATGAGATTTTCATTTTTTGATTGATTAATTCAAATATCTGATTTATGACTCCCACTTTTTTCCATGTAAAAATCAAAAATATACTTCACCAAAAATTTACTGTACTCCAATACTCAGGTGTTAAACTCTCCAACATAGATTTCTACACTCAAAAATTCAGGTGCTAATCTCTCCAACATAGATTTCTACACTCAAAAACTCAGGTGCTTAACTCTTCAACATAGATTTCTACACTCAAAAATTCAGGTGCTAATCTCTCCAACATAGATTTCTACACTCAAAAACTCAGGTGCTTAACTCTTCAACATAGATTTTTACACTCAAAAACTCAGGTGCTAATCTCTCCAACATAGATTTCTGCACTTAAAAACTCAGGTGTTAAACTCCCCAACATAGATTTCTACACTCAAAAACTCAGGTGCTAAACTCCCCAACATAGATTTCTACACTCAAAAACTCAGGTGCTAATCTCTCCAACATAGATTTCTACACTCAAAAACTCAGGTGTTAAACTCCCCAACATAGATTACTACACTCAAACACCCAGGTGTTAAACTCTCCAACATAAATTTCTACACTCAAAAACTCAGGTGTGAAACTCCCCAACATAAATTTCTACACTCAAACACCTAGGCCGCCCACGTGGCGCAGTGGTTAGAGCGTCGGGCTCAAAGATCTGATGATCCTTGAGTCGGGGGTTCGAATCCCACTGTGGGACGTGGGTGCCGGTCTTTCGGATGAGACCGTAAACCGAGGTCCCGTGTCGCAGTAGGTGTGGCACGATAAAGATCCCTCCCTGCTCAAAGGCCCTGAGTGCCGAGCATAGGCCTAAATTTGCAGCCCTGTCACCGGTAATGGTGACAGCCGCCGGATAGCTGAAAAATTGCTCAGGCGGCTATAAACAAACAAACAAACAAATCAAACACCCAGGTGTTAAACTCTCCAACATAGATTTCTACACTCAAAAACTCAGGTGTTAAACTCCCCAACATAGATTACTACACTCAAAAACTCAGGTGTTAAACTCCCCAACATAGATTTCTACACTCAAAAACTCAGGTGTTAAATTCTTCAACATAGATTTCTACACTCAAAAACTCAGGTGTTAAACTCCCCAACATAGATTTCTACACTCAAAAACTCAGGTGTTAAACTCCCCAACACAGATTTCTACACTCAAAAACTCAGGTGTTAAACTCCCCAACATAGATTTCTACACTCAAAAACTCAGGTGTTAAACTCCCCAACACAGATTTCTACACTGCAGACATAAAAGTACAACCATTCACTGACCTACGTTTCCATCAAAAAGTGGTCTCATAATGCCTCCCTGTCTCTCCCATGATAACCTTGTCATAGAATTCTTAACCTCACATTTTTGAATTTTGACACAGATTGCTGCAGTACACAGGTAGATACCTCTAGTATTGTATTGATGGACGTCACGACAGTGAGAATTTCTGTGACAGTGACATCTGCCAGAAGAACCTCTTCCTGGTGTTCTAACAAACACTCCACTACTTCCTGTATCTGTGACACCTGGAACAAATAACA
Organism: Ostrea denselamellosa; assembly: GCA_024699665.1. Taxonomy (NCBI): domain Eukaryota; kingdom Metazoa; phylum Mollusca; class Bivalvia; order Ostreida; family Ostreidae; genus Ostrea; species Ostrea denselamellosa. The sequence continues at coordinate 5,488,959 of JAMZEH010000022.1, read as the reverse complement.
GGTATAAAACACATAGGTAAAACACACAGGTAACACATACAGGTAATGAATACAGGTAAAACACACAGGTAACACATGAAGTTAACACTTACAAGTAAAACAACCAAATAACACATATATGTAATACACACACAGGTAACACACATATGTAATACACACACAAGGTAACACACATATGTAATACACACACACACACACACAGGTAACACATATATGTAATACACACACACAGGTAACACATATGTAATACACACACACAGGTAACACATATATGTAATACACACACACACAGGTAACACATATATGTAATACACACACACAGGTAACATATATGTAATACACACACACACAGGTAACACATATATGTAATACACACACACAGGTAACACATACATGTAATACACACACACACAGGTAACACATATATGTAATACACACACACACAGGTAACACATATATGTAATACACACACACACAGGTAACACATATATGTAATACACACACACAGGTAACACATACATGTAATACACACACACACAGGTAACACATATATGTAATACACACACACACAGGTAACACATATATGTAATACACACACACACAGGTAACACATATATGTAATACACACACACAGGTAACACATATATGAAAAAGTAAAGATAACAAACTGTGATCAATCTCATAATTCCTATAAGAATACAGAATTAAGACTAGGCTAAACATGCACTCCTGGACAACAAGAGGAAGGATCAGGTGCCTAGGAGGAGTAAGCATTCCCTGTTGACCAGTTACACCCACCGTGAGCTTTATATCTTGACCAGGTAAACAGAGTAATCCATAGTCAAAATTAGTATGTAAGGAATGGCCTAACAATTGGTATGAAACACATAAGACAGCATTTCCCCGTGGGGATCCGGGTTGTTAGAATAGATCCTCAGTACCCCTTGCTTGTCGTAAGAGGCGACTAAATGGGGCGGTCCTTCGGATGAGACTGCAAAAACCGAGGCCCCGTGTCACAGCAGGTGTGGCACGTTAAAGATCCCTCCCTGCTCAAAGGCCATAAGCGCCGAGCATAGGCCTAAATTTGCAGCCCTTCACCGGCAATGGTGACGTCTCCATATGAGTGAAAAATTCTCGAGCGGGACGTTAAACAATATATAATCAATCAATCATAAGACAGCATTCGATTTAATGACAGGCTGTATTTGTAAATTAGATCATTATAACAACCATCTAATTTGCAAAATGCAGACTTTAATGAGAATGTTGAAACCCCTGGAACATTTATAAAGAGTAGCCTAACAATTGGTATGAAATATGACAAACATGTAAGAAATACAAGTAACACAACAAAGGTAACACACACAGGTAACATACAGATAACACAAACAGGTAACACATACAGGTAGCATAATACAGATAACACAACAAATGTAACACATACAGGTAACATACAGATAACACAAACAGGTAACACATACAGGTAGCATAATACAGATAACACAACAAAGGTAACACATACAGGTAACATACAGATAACACAAACAGGTAACACATACAGGTAGCATAATACAGATAACACAACAAAGGTAACACATACAGTTTTTAACTTTACATTTAAATCCATTAAAAGAAGTCTGTATTGAACTGACTGACATACCCTCTATATAGAATTTCTTATGGGGTCAGATTTAAAGAAATGTTGATATCATATCTGACTTGCATACCTCTCTATAGAAGACATCTTGTGGGGTCAGATTGAAGGAAATGTTGACATCACGTCTCTTTTCCAACACTTTTTTAATGGCAGCATCCACTATACCAGTAAACCTACAGTGACATAACACAACAGAAACACTTAAAGTTGTAATGTACCATCATTTGAGGGTTAAACTTGCATCGAGTACTACTAGGAGGTGTGGGATACAAAAGAACAAACGAACTCTAAATATCCAGTGCAGAGCTATCAGTTACAACAGCCTAGTGATCAGGACATTGACTTCGTAACAGGGTCATCCCAGGTGTGAATCTCGGTCTTGGCACTTTGTCAAACCAAAGATATTTCACATCAGCAATAACTGTTCTTCACAAAGTGCTCAGCATTAAAAGTCTTTTGGATATGACCTTAAGAAGGGAGATTCCCTGTCACAGTATGTGTTGGCAAGATAAAGAACCCTCACTGCCCTGTTTTGAGTGCCATACATAGGTCCAGCTTTTGTGGCACTTCACCTACATTTTTATATCATGAGAAAACTTCTTAACATGAAACATCACAAAAAAAATAATCAAACACAGCTAGTGCACAGCCCAACTCTTTAGTCTTATTTCTTAGAGATTCCCAATCAGAAAGGTGACTTTCTTAAATAAACAATTAATAAATGAATATTTTCACACATTCTGATTGGCTGACTGCCACATTTCGACACTTACTCTACATGTAGTTGACGCAGAGCAATAGCAGCCTGTAGTTTTTCTGCATGTTCACATATCACATGCCTTGTCAGCATTCTTGTGTCTCGTACGTTGACCTGGTTAAGCTATAAATAGAAACATCACTGGTTTATCTCCCATGGTTATGTAAATTGCATCATGCTCTTGAATTTACTATCATTTTCCCATAACCAAATATCAGGGGAGATAACTACTAATTCTCCCCAGATATACACATCAAGCAATTCCAAGATTTCAGATTCACAAGAATGTTTCTTCAGCTGTCTAATTTTGTGTCTTCTGTATATATCTGGAGTCTGCACAAGAAATTAGTCAGTGTTCCACTGACAATTGAGATACACCCCTGTAGTTTGATTGTTGTTTATTGTTTTACGCCACACTCAGCAATTTTTCAATTATCTGGTGGCATCTAGTATTTATTGGTGGAAGAGAGAACCCAGATACAATATACCCGGGAAGAGACCACTGACCCTCCGAAAGTACACTGGCAAAATTTCTCACATATATCGCTGCGAGCAAGAATCGAATCCACGCCGACTAGAGGTGAGAGGCCTATTGATTTTGAGGGCAGTGCTCTAACCACTCAGCCACGAAGGCCCCCACCCCTTTAGTGCATTTACTAATCACGTGCATCCAAAAAACAACTAAAAATCTATACAATTAATATTTCTTATCAAAAACCAGTCAGGAGTTATTTTTGAAGCTGGCAGTTAGCTTCCTTATATCTCTTCAATGACAATGACTGTGACACTCCAAACAGAAGCACATCTAAGTGTACCTGTCTCCAGAGGTTCATCTTCTTCAGGAAGTTGATGACATATTCGTGAGCACGGAGTTTGTCGTTGAGCTGATTGATGATGATTAAAGATGTGGTGCTGCTGGTGGCATCTGAAAGATAAAAAAAGCAATAAATCAGATGTCTTATATAGATCTATGACTGTAGATATTTTGGTCTTGGATGAGACACAGTCCTATATAGACCTCTGACTGTAGATCTATTTGTCTTGGATGAGACACGGTCCTATATAGACCTCTGACTGTTTTATAATCATTGTTACCTTGTCTGGACTCTGCCCAGCGTGGATCTGCAGCCGGAAAATCATTCACAAGATCTTTGTCAAGAGCGAGCACAATCTGATCTAAGTCTGTCCACACTTCATCAGGGGGAAACAACTCGTCAATAGTGGACAGAGCAGCAGCCTGAATACAGTACAAAACAAAAGTTAATTCATCCGCAACTAAAAATCAGAGCAGCCTCAATACAGTACAAAACAAAAGTTAATTCATCCACAACTAAAAATGACAGCAGCAGCCTCAATACAGTACAAAAGTTAAATCCTCTAAAAAAAAAAAAAAACATCATAAAAAAATCATGCGTCAGTTTCACATCTTCCAATCTAGCATAGCAACAATATGTTTTATCTTACAACCATTAAAGTCAGAACTCTATACCTGATATATAAACCATCTAAGCATTAATACCCTGTGTCTCTTGTTAAGAACTGTGCAATACCGATCCTCAGTTTTAATGTCAGGAGACTGTACAACAGCCTTTAACACATATCTTCTCAGTAATCCGGACTTTTCAGGGATGATGCTCAAAAAAGAAAAATGTCAGGCCAGCAGTTAAAATCAAAGGCCTAAAGGGCCACAAAGGCGTCGAGTGCAATACCATTTACATCAGGGTTCTCAATACAGTTAGAGGCAGGTGAAATTAGAGAAAGTAGAAGAAATGTTGGAGTGCTGCAGGAGGCATTTCCTTATTTTTAGGTACATAAATAAAATCATTAAAATAATTTGTAAAATGTCAGTAAAATGTGTTTATTTACATGAAAATAGAAAAAGAGGAGAGTTTGGGATGAAGTTACTTATCCTAACAGGTGCATACCCCCCATTTTACTATATAGTATCCCCTCAAGACTAGTTACTTTAGAAAGGATATAATCAGTAACTTCAAATTGCAGAAATGCTGAAAAGAATATCACTGCTTCAGAGTGAGAATACTTGTTTATAAAAGTTAAATCTAAAACATTACTTTGATTCCCAGTAAAACTTTAGTGTTTGTAGTCTCTTCTTACTTGTGTATAATTAACTATGATGATATTATTCAAGTGCTATGATGTTTTATGATATATTTCCATATGTATATATGTTAAGACAGGACCACAATGTAAAATAGTTTAATAACTAATTGTGCAATCCTGTATAAATAAAGGATTTTATTAATACATGTATTATTATTATATCTTTTGTTCATGTATGATGTAACAATTATACAGTATTAACTCTCAGTTTCAATAATGCCTAACAATTCAAAAGTTCAACGTAATATGTAGAAAGGTTATAGGAATTCTGAACAAGATTTAATTCCCAATGAATGCTACCTAGCTTGGGTTTCTTCACGAAACAGCCTGTTATTTTCTTCATGATGCACATGCTACTTTCATTTTGTTTAATAGAAAATTGGGATCAGGATTACCGAAAACAATACTGGAAATAGTCTTTGTGTTTTTCGAATAGCAAACAAACTGTGACATTGTGCAATTTCACCACTTTAGTATTTATCTGTTTCTGCTGATTTGAAATAAGGATTCTCGATGAAACTACGAGATTCTAGATATAAATGAAAAACAAATTTGAGCAGGTTATTTTGTAAGTATTTAATGATATCATGCAGCACAAATTTTACGGGAAAATCTGTTTCATAGTAAATCCATCCCTGAATAAGGAACTTCTCTTACCAAACAATTGTTATTCAACTACTGGACAATGATATAATAATAAACGACATCAACAATGAAAATGTTATTCTGCCTTTCAAATATCAATTAAATTCCACAATTCAGTCTTGAATCTTTAGAAATGCTCAAAACCAACTGGCACTATTTTGATTTCATCCACTGAATTGAGATGGGCTAAAAGGCGGTGTAGCGGCAAAATCCTGCATGATCGCTAGAAGGCCCTCAAGCAAGCTCGACACCTTAAAAAGTTGTGGACACAGCAACTTCTGAATAAATATGCTTAATAAAGTGCACTGCCATGGCATATGATACACCCATCAGATGTTTATTCATTATAGACAGATGAGTTGCACAACACAAAATCATTTCAAAGTGCAACCTACCTTCTACCCAAGACGTATTAACTGACAAAGTTTAATAATTCTAGGCCTCATATAATTTTAAGTTATGAGCCAGTCACAAAAAAGCGAACAATAAAGATGGATAGACAAGTACACCATACCATAATATGTCCCGTCTTAGACGGGCAAATAAAAATCATGACTGGGACTTAGTCATAAGCAATGGACCTAAGGTAACAGCTCAGGAATGTGAGCTGGACTCCTTTTTTTTTGTTATTTTTAAAGTTATCTTTGTTCAGGAATCAGGACCCATCTTCCTGCCTCTCTTGTTTCTTCCATTATTTTCCTACTTTTACCCTCTTCTCAGATACCTAGCTTATGTATGTGATTATGAAGCGAAACTCTGAAATATTCAAAGAGATGAGTGAAATCCTGAAAAAAATTGAGCCATATTTTTGATACTTACAATATTGCCCCTCATGGTAGCGATAAATGCTGACTTGAGACGAGCTGTTCTGTCTTCACTCATTGACAATTCCTGCATTTTAGCATGGCTGGCGGTCAGTACAGACTACAGACAGATATTAGACACAATAAGCACCACAGGGACAACTCGTATTATACAGTACATAGTGTGAACTTCTTGTCATACACCTTATTATAATTATGCTTCTTTTTTGTTCGTTTTGTAAATCAAGTACGTAGACTGATTGCTATAATTGACTTTAATATGTAAATTCTGTATTTGTGCCAATACTTGTAGATGTCATATCATGAGCAAATGCTCTGTTGGTCAAAAAGTTTTAACATGTATTTAACGATATGAAAATAAAAGCAAGTAATTTGATTTCATAACTGATTCTTCTTGCGAAATTACATGATAATAAATTCCCACGGATAGGAATCTAACACAGAAACCCGATTTCTAGAACTGAATCATTACCATGTCTGCTGTGGTCATGTCCTGAGAGGGTTCCTCCATTATACTACAAAAACATTCACAAACCAATCAGAAATCATTTAACTATACAGCAATAATCTGTTGCAAACTAATCAGGAGTCAGTTTACATTTAAACAATCAGTCACAAACTAATCAGAAGTCATTTAACTATAAAGCAATAATCTGTTGCAAACTAATCAGGAGTCAGCTTACATTTAAACAATCTGTCACAAACCAATCAGAAGTCAATTAATATTTTTCTAACAGAAATCAATAAAGTGATTGACACATTTTACCACTGGTCCCAACTAATAAATTTGACCACATGACCTAATTTTAAACTCATTAAACATTTTTGTTTGTGCTACCAAATTTTCATTGCCCAAGTAAAATACATTAAGATCCTGATATCATTCAAGAAATGAATCGAACATTTTTTTCAAATGATCAAGATATAAACCAATATATTGGACAAAAACAGGAGTTCTCCATCCAATTTATTGTTTAATTTTCTAACCATCCATAAGATATCAGATTGAAGTATTCTCATTTAATTCCCTTAACTGATTTTAAAATAAGAAATCATATTTCAAGGAGACGGAAATGTTACATACATATCCTATGATATGATGATATAAATATCAAAATGGCACTCTGAACAATTACAGGACAATACATTGCATTTTCCACGTCATGCAATTATCATTAAAAAAAAAACAATCCTACTCCCAGTATCATCATTAATCATTAGATGATTTCTCCATTATAATGTGTTCCTGATATAAGGACAATTTTTTTTTTTTGAAATAACAAAATGATTCTCTCCTAGGTTACTATATATAACCCCTGACCTCACTTCCTGTTTCTGAGGGCTACTGATGGTGAACAGCCCCATACTGCCAGAGAAGAACACTCCCATCCCATCACATGAACCTGGTAAATAATAAAGAAATACATCAATTGTATGTACCTGTAAAAATACCTACTGAAGGAATACATCAATTGTATGTACCTGTAAAAATACCTAGTGTAGGAATACATCAATTGTATGTACCTGTAAAAATACCTAGTGTAGGAATACATCAATTGTACGTACCTGTAAAAATACCTAGTGTAGGAATACATCAATTGTACGTACATGTAAAAATACCTAGTGTAGGAATACATCAGTTGTATGTACCTGTAAAAATACCTAGTGTAGGAATACATCAATTGTATGTACCTGTAAAAATACCTAGTGTAGGAATACATCAATTGTATGTACCTGTAAAAATACCTAGTGTAGGAATACATCAATTGTACGTACATGTAAAAATACCTAGTGTAGGAATACATCAGTTGTATGTACCTGTAAAAATGCCTAGTGTAGGAATACATCAATTGTATGTACATGTAAAAATACCTAGTGTAGGAATACATCAATTGTATGTACATGTAAAAATACCTAGTGTAGGAATACATCAATTGTATGTACCTGTAAAAATACCTAGTGTAGGAATACATCAATTGTATGTACCTGTAAAAATACCTAGTGTAGGAATACATCAATTGTATGTACCTGTAAAAATACCTAGTGTAGGAATACATCAATTGTATGTACCTGTAAAAATACCTAGTGTAGGAATACATCAGTTGTATGTACCTGTAAAAATACCTAGTGTAGGAATACATCAGTTGTATGTACCTGTAAAAATACCTAGTGTAGGAATACATCAATTGTATGTACCTGTAAAAATACCTAGTGTAGGAATACATCAATTGTATGTACCTGTAAAAATACCTAGTGTAGGAATACATCAGTTGTATGTACCTGTAAAAATGCCTAGTGTAGGAATACATCAGTTGTATGTACCTGTAAAAATGCCTAGTGTAGGAATACATCAGTTGTATGTACCTGTAAAAATACCTAGTGTAGGAATACATCAGTTGTATGTACCTGTAAAAATACCTAGTGTAGGAATACATCAATTGTATGTACCTGTAAAAATACCTAGTGTAGGAATACATCAATCATGTACTTGTTAAAATACCTAGTGTACAGCAGATATTCTGTAAATGGCATCCAATCTTTCATAATTCAGATGTGAATTTATTTGACTCTCTTACTGCAATTCACCCTTGAATTAAAACGTAATGGCCAATACTGTAATACGTTGTGTGACAACACTTGAGTCTGTTTGCAATACGAATGCGAAATGAGACAAAAACTCTTATTGGTCCAAATGTATAAGTCCGCCCAAATTCCCTTTTATGGCAGTAGTCGCATTAGTTGATAAATGCAATACATCGATCCACAAAAATTCATGACCTTATATTTTGACCAATGAAATGCACTAGAAAGTAAACCTAAACAATATGTGGCAGCAGTGAATCCTTGAGAAGCGGTTGCTGATTGAAAACAGTTAATTTTTAATTTTAACATTGCTGACAACAAAGATAAAACACTGTACACAGCAATTTCTTTTCTTATATACACAAAAAAATCTCTCATATTCACGTTTTTCACAAACATCCCAATGCACCTCTGGAAGTATCCTCAGCTACCAACAGTATACGACAGTAAATATTTTAAAACGTAGTGTTATGCTTGACAGCTAAAATTTGCAAACTCTTTCTAATATTCCGATGTTCCTTTATTTATCTGTCTCAAAAGTGAGAAGCGAGAAAATGGGCAGGTTGGAACCAGCCAATAAAAACTCTTTATTCAAATTGTTCAGTTGTGTCATTCAAATGTGTTGTCACTTGATGAAATACTGTATCAGGCAAAGGGTTCTAATTCACAGGTGAATTGCAATAAAATCTACACAATGCTAGGAGCAATTTTGTTTTTTTAAACATCTGTTTTTTTTCAGGATCTTGAATTTTACGTTAATTTTTTTGACACAATTCTAAGAGTCTTTTGCCTTTTACATATATTGATTTCTTGCAGTATAGAGTGAAAATACACTCTCATCCATTGACAAGAAATCCCTAGCATAAACACTACATTTTTTCTTGAAATGCATATACATGTCAAAATTATCAAATTCCAAACATAACAAGAGATCTGTTATCTTATATACTGCACATTAAAAGTTCACGAGTTCTAAAAAAGTATCAGTTTATCATACCTTACCAATTTTTCGCCATAGAAATGGAAATTGGCATATTTTGCTAATTTTTCTGAAAATCATCATAAAATGACCGATTTCCTGGCAGAAAATTCCAAGAACGGATTTACAGTTATTTGGAACACTTAGCAACTCTTTTTTATCTCATGTAAAGTTCTGAAAAGTTCCGAGTGGAATCATGAATATTCATTATATCATGGAATTGTATCGCAAGTCACGCCAAGTGTATCCTGGTTTTTAAGTTATTAATTTCAAGTTTTATACTGGTTTTAATGCTTGTATCCTTATAATAAAATAGTTAAAGTAGTATATCATTGAGGGAGTCAACAGAATTCCAGTTCTTAAGCGAATCAGTGAAGTTTCAGTTACTGAAATTGATTTGTTCCACATGTAATTGTCTTACCTGCCCCCAAAATGTGACCCCCAGGCTGTTGTAGGTTAATGACTTCAGTGGAAGGACCTGTAAAACATAATTAACACATCAATCACTTCCGTTAAGAAATATATAACAAGTATAAAAATATCACTTGGAAACAATGTGAGATGATCAAATCTAAGGGGCCTCTTGTAAGACTTTATGAGGTACAAATCCACTTCATTTCCCTGTGAAGTTTTTAAAACTTTATTTAATATTACTCATATGTGCATTTGAAACAGAAAATTTTAGATGGCGCTAACAATCCACCCTACACCATAACAATGGATGCTGCATGGTGATCATGATACACATTTGGAGTTTCTTGATAATCCATATTTAGTAATATCATCAAAGATGTAGTTGAGATTGAGGAATTCTGTCATCTTACATGTTTCTGAAAGTGAATGTCTATATCAAGATGGAAATTTTAATGATTTTTTTTTGTGTGTGTGTGGTTTTTTTTTTTATTTGGGGGGGGGGGGGGGGTGTTTACAGATCAGAAATTTATCATATCTGATTTCAAACATTCTATACAATGGACCTGTATAGTATACACTCAAACAACCATTGATTCATCCACTTACACATTTCAGAAGTAGCTGTCATTCGTACAAAGGTTGCTTAATATCTCACCATTGAAATACATGCAATATCAAAACTGGCAGTAAAAATTACATTATTCAGTACAAACATGTTCCACACATTCTATTGCTTTTGAAAAAATTAAAAATGTTAGAGTTGTAAATGATATACACCTTTCAACAGATGGTTTAGCAGACCTAAAATGTTTGGTGTTTTACATTGTGATGAGCCAGTAAAAATATATTGTTTAGTATATAAAATAATGAAGTTTACATTCTTTGGTAAGAGGTAATTCAACCAATCATATTTTCAAAACTAAAACCAATCCTTTTAGAAATAGTTCTGTAAAACATGCATACATATTTCTCCATAAAGCCAATTCCTTATAACAACTTACAAACACATATTGGATACTTTCCATTTCTTTTTTTACAAAAATCTGATGTTTCAATATTAATTTTTTTGAGGTAGTAGTCGACGAGAAGAATTCTACTAAGAAGTTGGTATCGTATCCACTGCCCAGAAGAAACTGATGTAATTTTGACACACACTTGAAGCATCCTTTATTCATTTATGGATTTATTTATTTACCATTAACCCCGTGAGGGGATAGTTCTACATTTCACTTTGGAATTGCAGTGTGAGTTTGTCTTTATACAATAATAAATGATATTTGTACACCTGACATTTTGCAAAATATTTTCAAAATAAAATGGTAAATTAGGAAAACGATTTTTTATATCATAGATGTACTTTCAATTTCCATATTTTAAATCATTTTGAGACAGCACAAATAACACTATTATACCACATCACATTTATCTTAAGATGATTGAATATTTGTTGAAACACACATTTTGAAAGGAAAGTATACTCATCAGACAAAAAAAAATTTCCAATAATTTTAACACCATGCTGATATCAATTGTCTCTCTATATATATTTATCACCAATCTATGTTTGAATTATACCATAACGGCATACTGACAGCTTTATTTTTCATATGCTTGTCTTGCTCTAATTTCTTCGTAAAATGCTGCCATGAATGAAAAATATCATTCCAATACACATTATTCTTGTTCATTAGAACATTAGAGCCATAACCATCTCCAAAATCCAAAAGTTTTTCCACAGCAACATTTCCATTCACTGTAGACAATATGTCTAACAACAGTCTGTCTTTAGTAGTTATCCGTCTTTTCACCCACATACATTTCCGTGACTTTACGAAGTATTCACAATCTTTGAACCCCATGATAACCTGAGTAACCACAGATGCAGCTCTTCTTACCTTGTCACATTTTGATTTCCATATAATTTAAAAAATATCTATACACAATGCAGAAATATTTTTTTCAGTATTAGGTGTAGGAAAATAAATAAATATATAACAAACTTCAGGAAAACTCGGAGTTTTTAATGACAGTGACACAACCTATAGGGGCCAGTATTCATCGATCCCATTGCTGAAACACAGATTTAACATTAGGTGAAATAATATTATAGTTTATTTTAGAAACCATTTCTAAATCAACAAATAATTTAATACCAAGCAAGGAGAAAGCTGTTGATCCCCAGTCTAGCTTCCATAATGGGGGGTGAAAGACTTGGTTTGATTTTTTTTTTTTTTACCAATCCAAATAATTTTTGTTTTAGAACTGTTTATATTTAACCCAGATAATTTTGAGAAGAAATCTAAATTGTCAAGAGCTACAAACAGTGATTTTGGTGAACCATCAAGGGCAAGTGAGGTGTCATCAGCATACTGAGAAATTTTACGTTCTTTCCGAGAGATGATGCCATTGGCGTCTTTATTTTGCTTCTAAGAATAGCCAGGATGACAAATTGGAATGAAGTGAAAGGAGGCGTTCACTTGAAGTTTCGAATGGAATGTGCACACTCCTGTTTCACAAAAGGCCTACCTAATTTTTTGATGCCTTGAAATTGTTAGTACAAAAATACCGAGCCACTTTTCCTTTCTGAGCTACAGTAACTTATATTTGTGTTATATATTTCCTTTTTGAGCCACAGTAATTGATATTTGTGTTAAATCTTTGATGCAAGTAATTCCTGATCTGTGTGCCTGCTTCATACCAGCATCCCTGACATTTGCCCCTAAAAACATCATATTGGAAATTGAAGCTATTTTGCTTTCGTATGTTTACATAATAAAGAAATATTAGTACAACAGATGCATATATTAACAAGATATATCTGAGAAACACTGATGTCTCCAGATTACAACAAAGTGGAACTGTAAGATTTCTAAAGATCACCAGGCCAATGGGAAAAGTCTTGCCACAAGAAATACACACACCAAATATGAAAGCTCTACCTCTTATGTTGTAAAAGATACAACCAAGGTTAAAGTTTTTGTGAACATTTCCAAAAACTAAGTAAATGGTCAATGTTAAAGTCACAAGGTCAACAGATCTGGTATTGTTGGAAAGGTCTTCTCACAAGAAATGCGTATACTACATATAAACCAGTAACCCTTACGATTTACAAGATACAGTTTATATTCAAATTTTCTAGAAGTAGTCAAAGGTAATGTAAGGCCAACCAAGTTCAAGATTTTGGTGTCAATGGAGCAAGGAATACATATACTAAATATGAAAGCTTATGATGTAAAAGATATGAACAAGGTTGAAGGTTTTTACCAAAGATAGACAGACGGACAGAGAGATCGATAGACAGACCAAAAACTATATGCCCCCGAATCTTTGATTCTGGGGGCATATAAATGCATTCAAGGGTTTTTACTTTTTTACCTTGCAAAATAACACGAAAAGTTATGCTTACAAATTACTGTAAATGGCTACCTTGCATTATCTAATTTGCTTGCACATCCTTTAATGTTATATGTCTTCACACCATTTCATGTCACTTAATTTGCCTGCACACCATTTCATGTCATTTAATTTGCCTGCACACCATTACATGTCATTCAATTTGCCTGCACACCATTTCATGTCATTTAATTTGCCTGCACACCATTTCATGTCATTCAATTTGCCTGCACACCATTTCAAGTTATTTAATTTGCCTGCACACCCTGCACACCATTTCATGTTATTTAATTTGCCTGCACACAATTTCATGTTATTTAATTTGCCTGCACACCCTGCCATGTTATTTAATGTGCCTGCATTGCAACAAGAAACACATGAGCATAGATAGGCTCACCTGAGGAAATTTACAAAAGTAGACAAATCTTGTTCAGTACCTGGTATAAATAGGATATGGTCTCTATTGTAGACATACGCTGTGGTCGTCATCGGGTCAGCCAGTAATAACTTGTACTTCTGAAGGCCATACTCAAAATCATCCTGATGAAAAACAGAATCAGTTAGTAATTTTGTCGTCTCTGTCAGAATTATACAAGGTACCTGTGAAGCATACTACCCATAATCCTCTGGATCTCTGCACACACACTACCCAGTCCTGCATGACGCATACCAATTTGGGATATAGTACATCCGCGATTACAACGCAGCCTAATTACATAGCACAATAAACACACACTTATCATCAGAGGTTTCATTTAATAAAAAGCATAGAGTTTCATAATTGAATCGAATTTGCAAAGTATGAAACTTACCGATAAGTATATGAGAGAAAGTTCTATACAACACTAAAGTAAATGATGTAACTTTTCTACTTTCACTTTAAGAAAAAACACGGATTTAGACATAAACATGTGAAACAGAGATTGAGAATCAAATACGAATTAAAGTCAGAACAAGTCGCTGAACTTTGTGTCTTCATAGACGCAACAGACATTGTGTGCCTACAACCAGCTGGCTATGGAAAAAGTATTATTTTTCTGCTGAATCAGATGCAATTTCTTTCTGATGACCCCCTGCCATCTCTACGAAGTCATTTTCTATCCCACAATGCCTACATGGAAGAGTTTGGTTTGTGTGCAAACGAACTTTGGCAGAAGTTTGTCTATAAAGTTTGGCATTTCCCAATTGACATTATCAGTGTTCATGTATTAAAACGTGTTTATTTTCAAGGAATTTGACATTTCTGTTTGAGTAGGAAGATGTGCATGTATATAGAATATTCAACACTATGGCTGTTCATGACAGAAGGATGGGGGCTAATACAAATGTGCATGTATATTGCCAGAGAATTTTACACTATCAGTCTTCATAAAAGATGTACTTGTACATTGGAAATTTGCCATAATTGCTGTTTATGTAAGAAGTGCTTGTTGACAAGGAAATATGACAAAATTGCTGTTTATGAAAGAAGTGCTAATTGACATGAAAATTTTATATTATCACTGTTTAAGTAAGGAAGTGCTCTACTTCAGTTACAGATGTTTTCCACAAACTGGCATCACTGTTTGTGTATCTGGTTCTCAGGCCTGCCCACACACCTATTCTAATGGTGCTGTGTGGCTAATTTTTCTGCTGCTTTCAAAAAATATATATATATATATATATATATATCCAATGCAATGCTACATTCTTCAGGAAAAATCTCATTTTGAAATCTTATTTTATAATTCTTAATGCTTAGTTTCAGAAATGTTTGAAAGGCAACACCAATACAATTTTAAACATTTGTGGTATGCAGATCCCAGTAACATGTTGTCAAGATGGTGGCAAACGTTTCCCTAGTGTCTACGAGCTGGTTCAACAATTGTTCTATTGCTGAATATTGTCAGCAGATTTTTGGATGTATGTACTATATTAAAATCATATTCAGCAGCACCCAAGGCCACTTTTGAATTTCTGTCAATACTATTGTGGACTCGAGCCAGATAACATCACTCAAACACTGAGGATATCTTTACTGGATAAGGTTTTTCACAAAGAAATCTGAGTTGCACATCTAGCATTGAAGTGCTCTACTTCAATTACAGATGTTTTCCACAAACTGGTTTCTACTGTATTTCTGATGAAAACTTGTTTGATACAGAAAGCCATTACCAACAGCCCTAATGAAAAGAAAACACACTCAATAAAACAGCTACGAAATGAGCGATAGATCTTCAGTGAGTTGTTATTTCATGTACACAAGTCTTGGTCTATGTATATGTGTCATCATGATTTATAAAAAAGACCTTCCTTGTCATTCTTCTTCACAATAAAAATGGTAAACAAAACATGCCTCTCTCCCTCATCTATTTGATGAGGCAGGTAGGCATATTATGTTGGAAAAATTAGTCTGAGAACTAGACAATTAATTTTTTTGGACTAAGAAGGTGTATGTTACATATTAGATATTTAGAGCTGCTAGACAAGATATAAAAATAAAACAAGCATTCTGTGAATATTAAATTATATGGAAACTAGACAGAGCGAAAGAATTGAAAAAGTGCAGTCAACCATGAAACCGAATCTTACAATTTTTGTTATATAATAACGAAAGTAAAAATTAATCTGTATCTACTCTTTAGATAATGACAAATCAAATTTCAGTTTAATCAGTGTTTAAAAGTCCAGAAAACTATGCTTGACACAAAATCTATATCTTTTGTAACGAGTACCAGAAACAGTATATAATACGTCTGTCATAAATGTTTTTATGAAGATGTTGTTTTTCTATGATATCAATTAGGAAATATGGCAAAAATTCCCCACACTGCAGACGTTTACATAAGGTGGTATCAGCCATTATCAGCTGTGACTTACTTTCTTCTACAACATTTGAAATAAAAAGTTCAAGTTAAAAAATGTGACAGGAGTTATATGTAGATTGATAAACCAAGAATTTTGTAAAATATTCCCCAAAAATTTCAAACATCAAGGAAAATTAGAAAATTGTTGGGAATAAAAATCCTTGCATTAAGCACATCTTAGGGTTGTTTACAAAGGCCTTACCTTGAAAACTGTTAGGAGTCTCGCACTCACTGTGTAATGCTTCCTCAAAACTGACTAAGTTCAACCCTTATTTTCTCAAAACTTGAAGAAAATAAAAATTCTTGCCACATACATGTAAACATCTTCAGTACTCATAGAAGATGAAGTAAAAAAAAAAAATTCCTAGGTTCAGAATTCTAAAAGTAAATGGATAAACCAAGTACTATTTCCTAAAAACTAAATATCAAAATCCAAAAATCTGCAATTTTTTTCAAAAATGGAAGAAAATCAAAATCCTTGCCACATGCACATTTTCAATACCCATACACTGTAAAATGCTTGCAAACTGTAAGAGGCATTAGACGAACAAACTGTGTACATGTACCCCCATATACGCTGTAACGTTAAATTTCAAACAAAAATTCTGAGTGTATTGCAGGCAATACAAAGTCCCCAACCGGTAGGATAATTCAGTCAAAAGTAGGTCAAGTGTAACAAAACTCAAACTTCATCTGTAACTATCTAAGACCCAGCCACATATCAAATTTTAATTGCATATCTTCATCCAATGCCGAGAAATGTCTGGATATCTGATTCTTGCAATTTATCAAGGGGCATAATTCAGTCAAAAATAGGTCAAGCATAACACAACTCAAATTGATCTGTAACCATTCAAGACAAAGTCACATCAAAAATTGCAGTTGAATATCTTCATCTAATGTGGAGAAAAGTTCGGAAAACAGAATCAGAATAACAGACTAACAGAACAAGGGTAAACTAATAATCCCTTTCGAAAAAGCCAGTTGGGGACTTATTTAGTGGCAAAACTTCTGCATGAAAGGTCAAAATGTACAAATATTGCAACATGATCTAAAGTGACCAACGAGCATGACAATAGAAACAAAACCGTAAATAAATGTACATACACATACAAAACCCAACACAGATGTACATTTGTACACAAAACACTGCTGTACTGTAATATGTTCCATCTAAAGACCAGCACATAAACGAACGTACACAAAACACTGCTGTACTGTAATATGTTCCATCTAAAGACCGGCACATAAACGAATGTACATAAAACACTGCTGTACCGTCTAAAGACCGGCATATAAAAATCAATCAACCGTGATGAAATCTGAGCTTCATAAGTAAACATGCCTTAGTAAATCACACATCAAAATCTCAGGTTTGTAAATCAAAGATGACAAAAGAAAAACTTAATGCAGACAAACTGACAGACGAGGCCAATGGGAGGGACTAATAATTATCAAAATATATACGCAAGTTACAATACAATCTGATACTTACAAATAAGTGGATTACTGACGGCAGACAAGTCTGTGAGGTCATGGGGTCACTGGATATTGAGTTACAGGTTGTATCTTCACATTAAATTTAGTTATACACCGAGATTACACACTACGTACAGCATCTTACACAGTGAGAGTTAAGAAATCAATTTCATTTTTGAAAATACAAAAAGGTGTAAACTGCAATGTTATATGCTCACATACTTCATGACGCGAGTTAGTACTTCATGAAAATGATATGTTGCAGTTCATATAACTTCAATTATTTTCAAAAATGAAATTTCTTTTTTATATTCAAACAGTGGGAGATATACATGTAATATACCTAAAATTACTGAATACAGCATGAGATAATTCACTGAGTATTTATAGAGATAATTCATTGAGTACTATACATGAGTTATTTTACTGATCATTTATGTGAAATAATTTACCGAGTAAGTATCCTGATGTTCCAAAATCATCAGACTCTCCAATTCGCTGGGTGTTCCATTTATATCCGTGTCCAGGAAGGCTACAATAAAAAAAAATTACCGATCTGCATGTACACATAAAATTGGTGTTCACATTTTCATGTACACTCATTACAGGCCTGTAAAACTCGTGTTCGCATTTCCAAGTAAACCCATTACAGGACTCATATTCACATTTCCACATAAAACCATTACAGGCCTGTAAAACTCATGTTCATATTTCACATTTCCATGTAAACCCATTACAGGCCTGTAAAACTCATATTCACATTTCCACATAAACCCATTACAGGCCTGTAAAACCCATATTCATATTTCCATGTACACACATTACAGGCCTGTAAAACTTGTGTTCACATTTCCATATTGTATATACACATAATCTCTATTCCACTAAACTTTACAGGCCTGTAAAACTTGTGCCCACATCTTTATACTTACACATAATTTTGTTCATCTATATGTGAATATGAGACAGATGGACTGCATGTGTACATTATTCTCATAAAAAGTAATGATCTGTATGAATAAAAGCCCTCATTTCTCTATCACTCACCCAACCCAAAGTGCACAGTCAGACCAACATCCATGTTGACTCCTGCCCCAAGAAAGACAACTCCTTGTCTGAAAGACGAAAAATAAACAGCAATCAGCAAAATGGTATCTTTGAAAAGGGAAGAGATCAAATATCATTAGAAATATGTTGACTTGGATAAGCAAGCACAATCAACATACAATCTAACCAATCAGAATCAACATACAATCTAACCAATCAGAATCGCCATGCAATCTAACCAATCAAAATTGAAATGCAGTTTAACTAATCAGAACAGGAATTCAGTGAACATCATTAAAACTCAGCAGCTTGGAACTTACAGGACACAAGATATAACTTATTCGGTTATCATTTCTCTACTTACGAAGACACGAGATGTAACTTATTCGGTTATCATTTATCTACTTACGACAATGTACATGGACACAAGATGGTTGTCATTTCTCTACTTACGAGGACACAAGAAGTGACTTACTGGGTTGTCTGCATGTCCAAAAGCCAGGTTTTCAGCTGTGTTAACTGGCGTGAGTCCTGGTTCTAAAAATACACACATACATGTATATCCAATGAGCCTCTGATGCCAATACTATCAGCAGGAACTTGCTACTTATCATACACATTGTTTATTTACAGAGTTCTTATTTTTAAATCAGGCAAATAGGAATTATGCAGGTAATTCTAATAGAACATTGAAATCCTTATCTCTTTATTTCAGATTCACATATAGAGGAGGTAAGCACCAGAGAAAGGAAATTCACAAATAAACGCAGGGCACACAGAAACAAATATAGGAAATTCACACAAAAACATAAGGCACACACAAACAAATATAGGAAATTCACAAGTAAACATAGGGCACAAACATACATAGGGAGTTTACCAACGAGTTTAACCAACATTGGAAATTCACAAACAAACATAGGAAGTTCACCAACATAGGAAATCACTGGTAACCAATAAAGATTGGGAATTCCCAATAAATGAAGGGAATTCACTAACATAGGAAATCACTGGTAACCAATAAACATTGGGAATTCCCAATTAACAAAAAGAGTTCACCAACATAGGAAATCACTGGTAACCAATAAAGATTGGGAATTCCCAATAAATGAAGGGAATTCACTAACATAGGAAATCACTGGTAACCAATAAACATTGGGAATTCCCAATTAACAAAAAGAGTTCACTAACATAGGAAATCACTAGTACTGAGTGTTTCAATGTGGGACACCATAGAAATCATTAAAACGTGACAAAAGGCTATACACTGAGAGTGTTTCAGTGTGGGAAGTCGCAAAATCATTAAAGCATGACAAAAGGCTATACACTGAGAGTTTTTCAGTGTGGGAAGCCGCAAAATCATTTTTCAGTATATGAGGACAAAACTAAGGACTTACCCAAACTTTCTTGGACAAGAATTCTCTGAACATTCTCTCCACATCAATCTGATAGAAAAGCTGTAAAACATGCATCCAGGGACAGATTAAAACACATGATAACATCAGCATTATTATCAAAACCTGCAGAATTGGCACTTGGACAACTATTTATTTTACATGTCTGTATTAGCTCCAACTCCTAACCATGTTTTTTCCCCAATTAAGTTGTTCAATCCCAATTAGCCTATATGACTCCTACTTTAATACGTCCATGTATACAGTGGACCCGCAGATATCTGGACACCAGACATCCAAATACTGGGGACCTACACATTTGGATAAATGAGACTCCACTATACTCTTCTACACACATCTCTATGATGCCTCTCAGTTATGTTTCTTTCTAAGTTGTTAGCAAACTGCACACAAGTTAATTTACTACAATCATACTGTCTGATAATACATTTTGTTATATGATTGCAAAATTCCATGCTTTCTGACTGGCTGAGATCCAACAACCTTAGTAAAATAGAACATTATATTCACCTGTACATGTCTACATGGTGAATCTAACATTTGATTTCTCCAACATCGAGCAAAAAGTAAATTGGGAATTTCAAAATCCATATGATTAATTAACATTTTTTGGTCACTCAATGAAAACTCACATCTGTACTCACTTTCAACTCTCTTGCACTAATCGTAAAAAAAAAAAAAAAACAGAGTCCTTAAAAAAAATGGGACCTCTGGTCTCGGTGGACATTTTTTTTTATATTCCTATTGTCTGCCAAAATTTCTTTTATCGATCTTAAGCAACATTCTAGAAATTCTCATTTCAAGGAAATATATTTTGACATAGTTTATCTTCTTCCAGTTTGCAAATGTGTCATCAGTTTTCAAGCATAATCTCAATCTGGCCAATAAAATGATTCACTAAGCCTGCTACAAAAAGAAAGTACATCCAATATTGCAAATAATGAATGGGATAAGATCTTATTTGCAAATTCAAGCTATTACCGGGTTAAATGCTGTCTGACATGTTTCTTAGCAATCATTAGCCCACTTTTTAATGATTTTGACAACAGATTACTATGTTTACCTGATCAAGAGAGAGGGGTCACAACAGGTGGTCTTTTAAAATTTTACTTAAACACAGATATTTCCCACCCACTCCCTCCCTACAGAAAATCCAAAAGAAACATCTAGCTTAAGATGAAGCAATCATTTCAATGGTGCATTAGTTTGTTTTCTGTAGATTAAATAGTGTTTGTAATCATCAGTACAATTCTAATCAAACCTTTTCTGTGACAGACTGAGATAAATTCCACTTCTGGAACTGTGTCCCTGACAGAACATAGAAGGATCGCTCGTCATCTTCCTCACATCTACCGCACACAATGGCCTGGAGGGGCTAAAATCAGAAATCAAGATTTCAGTAGGCACAGTAATCTCGTCCATTTTGAAAGTTGTGCAATACATTTGTAAACTGGCCCCTGGAACACGAATCATTCGGAGTTAAAGTCAAAATCTGACTATTGAGAAGTGAAGCATTCCAAAATGAAATAATTATTCAATATTTTTCAGCAAATTTCTAGTGTCTGCAAATAAAAAGATTCAGTTTGAAGTAATGAACATATATACTATACAAATAGTGTCCTCATTACTGCGCAGCTGTCAGATGGAAGAAATTGACCAGTATGAGAAGAAATTAACGACTGATAAGTTACACATGTAACTTTGTACAAATGTAAAAATTGTGCAAAACTGTATAAAATTGCATAATAGTGGATAAAAGTCATAAAGGGGTATAAAAGTATATAAAAGAACATGAAAGTGTGAAAAAAAAAAAAAAATACAACCTGATGGCTCGTCACACTTGCAACCCCTGACGGCTGGTCACACTTACTGCCTCTGACAACTGGTTACATTTACCACCCCTGACAGCTGGTTACATTTACCGCCCCTGATGGCTGGTCATACTTACTGCCCCTGATGGCTGAAGGGTCGAGGCACCAAAAATGAAAGATGACATCCTACGCCCAATTCCTGAGAACATTCCTTGTGAGCCCTTCAGTGGGTGACAGATCAGCGTGTTCTACAATATACAATGCTGGGACATCCAGTGCACAAATATCAAAATCCGTCCCTAGTACGCAGTATTAACAAATCTGAATATTGAGAATTGTACCTGTTCTACCATGTAACATGTTATATATCTGACCGATTTACCTGTTCTAATACATCATATATCTGAATGACTCACCTGTCCTAATACAGGTGACAGGAGAACAAGAGAACTGGTGGTGGTTGCCAGGAGACATCCAAAGGGCTGAAAAAGGGGAGGCAACTCCATTTAAAATTTAACAGTATGCACTTCAAACAACTTATCATCGTATTAAATTTACATGTTGCATTAACGAAATTCATTCCTCTTTGGCACATAAAATATATACAGGATACAAAATGAATAAGAATTTGTTCAGAATGATATCAATTCATCTCATATTCTGTACACAGCCCGATCTTTGCGAGCCAAGGATTTATGCTTTATGCTCTCTATAGCACATTGTCTACCATCAATTTCACGGACAGAAGATTTTTTTCAACCTGTCTCAGCATTACTTGTTTACATTTACTCGTTAACAGTCTTATGAAAGCTGTTTTCTGACTGGCTAGATTATATCATTAAAATTCAAAACATCCGCTAGGTGGCGCCACTGCAGCCAGAATTTTAGTGGCGTAATCTGCCAAGCATTTGTGGTGCGGAAAGTGGACTGAAAATCCTTGGCTTTCATAGATGTAATTTCCCTGCCAGCTTATTTTCAGTGGGTTATAAATCAGTGAAATTAACAATGAAGTGAACACAATACAGTTTGTACATGTAATAATAGAAATACAAATACTAACTCAACAGAAACCAAGAACAGATTTTGTTCAGTGAAAATAACCAGAAATTTAAGCTATGCAAAGTAGCAGTACAATGTATAGACTGAGAACAATTCAGACCTACCTATAGTTATAGCTATCACAAAAACAACATGAACGTACAGAATTATATGTAGAAAGGGGCGTGCAATTACCATCAACCCACAACCGGGGCTACTGACTGTTAGAGGTCATATGAGCAAAAATTAATGCTGTGCATTATTCGTTGTACAACCGTCAACATTACATTGACCAACTTTACGTACAAATTAACTTTATTGCAAAGTCAAGGTCTTCCATCTGTTTTAAATATATGCATTGTGCATTAATAGCCTCAGTCAATTCAGAGACAAAATGGAGAGGTATCGGTGTTTCCAGGGGTTCATGTCTGCTCAGTCTTCTATTTGTGTATATCTATTTATAGGATTTATGAGATTGATCAACATTCACTATCTTTACTTTTTTCTTCTCACTTAACAATTACCAGAAGAAAATATAAGTTCGACAGATACAGCGGACAACACCACATGACTGTTGTAATTTCATGAAGACAAAAGTCTCAAACATTGCAAGTTCTGTAAAAAGCATTAAGATATTATGAAATCCAAAGACCCAGGGAACGTTTGTAACTTTCTTCACTTGAAAGCTGTTCACATTCCACGTAAAAAGTATGAAATGCCATATAATCATAATTACACTGAATCATTCACCACTTGGCCAAAAGCTATCAAACAATTTGATTAATAATAAAAGATATGAAACTGATCATTGTTTGCATATTTATATTTGTATATTTATTTATATAAAAAAAAAAAAAAAAAAAAATCAAAAAAAAATCATTTACTTCTAGTACTATGTAACCTGTCTTTTAAAAATTAGTATTTATGTAACCTGTCTTATGATTTATGATGTACAGCGCTTTAGAGCGATTATTTTGATCGAATAGGGCACTATATAAAATGATTATTATTATTATTATTATTATATTTGTATATTTATTTATATTTGTATATTTATTTATGTTTGTATACTTATTTATGTTTGTATACTTATTTATGTTTGTATACTTATTTATATTTGTATTCTTCAAATCAGCTTATTGTTATTGGCTAGTAACTATTATTTTCTTACTGCACTCTCCTGTGTAGAAATATCATCAAGAGTAAATCGTGCAGCATATGACCAACATGTCTTTATTCATTCTGTTCAGAACATGACACTGGGTGAACAGGATGGAATGGAATGCGAGTCTGAGTTACATTCCATATGAGCAAATTACCTCACTGCACAATTAGATACAACATAAAACATTATGTCAAATTCATGAAACTTTACCTCAAAGTTAACTACACATGCACACTCATCCCCTCGTAGTTCAGCGCTAATTTCTGTTGATGAGCCTTCGTATGCAATATTTGGCCAGTATCTGACGACGCCCTCTGGTGACACAGCGATACACGATGCAGACTGTTTGTCACTGACATTTGGGATGACACATACTCTGTCAGCATTGTGAGCAAGGTCACTTGGGGGCAAGGTTAGCTCTTTACAAAAGACAGTCTGAAACAAACAAGGCAGGCCACATGGCGATGAATGGGAAATATATCATCAAAACAATGAACTGTGTTTTATATTAGACAGTCTGTACCATGGGTTATTTTCTTAACCTGTGTAATACGAAAATTAAAATCAATGACTGAAAGTTTGAAAGGCTACTAGAAATTGATGATTAATGCTTTACAACAATCACTTCATCAGTACAAATGAGAGTACAAGCAGCAAGCCACTGGCAAATTTAACATCTAAAAACACAGAGAATTACCCGGACACTTTGTCCACCCTTGTACCGCCAGACAAACAGCTTCCTCCCACCCACCAGCCAAGCCCATCCAGAAGGGTCAATCTTCACCGTTATTTCTGTGTGTTCTGACAAAAAAAAGCCAACGATGTATCAAATTGCCAGCAGAGAACATTAATTTTTTTTGTCAGTGTATTTTTGTTTTGGTGCCGTATGAAGACCTTTTCTACAGGCTGGTTAATATTCGTCATAAACATCAATGACAATGGAGTAAAAGGATTGATTGATTGTTGTTTTCCGCCACACTCAACAATTTTTCAGTTATCTGGTGGCATCCAGTTTTTGTAGGTGGAGGAGAGAACCCAGATAAAATGTACCCAGGAAGAGACCACCAACCTTCCGAAAGTAAACTGGCAAACTTTATCACATATATCAGCACAAGAGAGAATTGTAAAAGGAAAGAAAAAGTAAACATTTTTTTCTCAACAATTATGCTATATTTCCACTGGTGGATATTTCGCCCTTATAAGGAGGTACTTGCTGTATACTACGTCACCATAATGGCTGTCATCCATTTAGAACGGATTCATTCATGACTTTCCAAAAATTTTGTTTAATGATCAAAAACTGTTTAATGCATTCAAAAGGTTTCACACAAAAAATTAAGGTTATGCATTATGACAGAAGCTCATAGAGAGTTTATTATTTGTTGTGTAAACAAAGAGGTATGTTATTGTTTATAAAGTAATGAAAATGTATGTTTATCAATCTAAGTTTATGATACACATCATATTTCAAGTATTCTGTAGATAAAATATGCCATTTAAATGTCAAATTTGTCGTTTAGATTATTAACACTTCATCACTATGCTTGGACCTTGTTTGCATAACACAGAGTTAAGGTTGAAATATTTCCTTTATCCTTGTAATACGAGGGTCCAAATTTTAAATGAGCTCTATCTTAAATGTTCAACAAAAATGAAAAATATTCTTCAAAAAATGTGAACCAGTCCCGTTGAAACATGAATGAAAATATAGATATCAGCAATATTTGTCTATTCCTTTCAGATTTAATTGCCTAGCTGGGTAGCTCAGTCGATACATGTCGACTGTTGATCTGTAGGTAGTGGGTTTGAATCCAGCATGAGTTTTAAATAATTTTCTGATTTCTTTCTACCAACTAAAACTGCATTTTTTAACTAAATAAAGTAAATTTGAAAGCTTTCAATTTCAAAATATTAATGTACAGTACATATCCTCCACTTTCCATCCACTTCAGATTTCTCTGGTCTAGCATTCCTCCTTAATAGACTCACTATAATTTACAACATCCAATTTTCTGACTCACTATAATTTATAACATTAGATTTTCTGACTCGCTACAATTTATAACAGGTTAATATTCAGACTCACTATAATTTACAACATCCAATTTTCTGACTCAGTATAATTTATAACATTAAATTTTCTGACTCGCTACAATTAATAACAGGTTAATACTCAGACTCACTAAGTGTATGTTATTTGCAGTTACAATGCAAAGTAACAGTACAAAGTGTCAAATGCTATACAAAAATAAAACCCACTGTCAGCCAGGGCCAGGGCTTCAGTGATGAGGACTGGGAGGGGTGTCCCC
The DNA here is from genome assembly GCA_024699665.1 of Ostrea denselamellosa. NCBI lineage: Eukaryota > Metazoa > Mollusca > Bivalvia > Ostreida > Ostreidae > Ostrea > Ostrea denselamellosa. The sequence goes on along the minus strand of JAMZEH010000022.1, from coordinate 5,462,476 downwards.
AATCCATCTATCCGGTATCCCGGTGTCTCTTCTATCAGCTGCGACGTTTGTAGCGATCTGTTGGAATGTGCTCTGCATTAAAAACAACAAGTCATTCAATTGAAATGTGTGTGTAGGTTTTGCCAGAAGTAAATAACGACACAAGAAAAAGTTTCTTTGAACATTAATTACAATACAGTCTGCACATCAGTCAACGTGTGAAGTATTTGATCATGAAATGTGAGAAGTATATTTATCATAATTTAATTACGATAAAAATCTCTGATAAAACCATGACCTGTATAAAAAATTACAATCCATAACTTTATGCATTTTTTAAAATAAAAACTCTGATATATTTTATCAGTAATAGGGAGAATCCTCCACCACTCCCAACTGCTTCTGGCATGCACATGAAATTATTTTATTCATGCAGGCTTAAACATGTTGAAACTTTTGTGAATTTAATCTAAATTCATTGCAAATGGCAGTCTCTCTTAGTTACCACAGGTTAGCAGTCAACCTGCATTATACTTGGTCAAATGTGAGTCCATCTAAATGTCTGACATCACTCAACATGTTGTTTTGAAAAGCTCCAAGAGCCTAAGAACTGCATTCAGAATGGATATCAAATGAATTGCTCAACTGAGATAGTTTACCCTTTACATTGTAAACACAATCCTGTGAACATGGACTCTCAATTAATTAAAAAAGAAACAGCATTAGTAAGACATGAAGAATCAACTCTGGCGCAGCGGTTTACACCGGTTAGAAACACTTTCCCTATTGTGAGATCATCTCACTAAAATGCATTCCCAAACTGTTAAATATGAGATCCCCGCTACTATACGGGTACCTGTAAAATTCAAAATGAAATAAAACTAAACGAAACCTACCGAAAAGAAACCTGCCGAAATCAAATTAAATCGAAAGAGATTGTGTAACCAAATACTTTAATAACAATACTAAAAAATGATGATATGGTCCCATCAATTGTTGATCTGCAGTAAGTTTAGATATAAATTTCTCTCTCTCTATACACATACATTTCTCAAATACTGAAACATGAATATTTGCCAAAAGGCGGATCCAGCGCCGGCAACTCTTCCCACCCCTTCTCACTTAGTACACTTTCCCTACGACATTTAACCATATATGACATAAATACATATATGTCATATCCTATATATACAGTTGAACAGGTTGGGGGGGGGGGGGGGGTAGGAGGAGGGCAAGTTACTTAGTTACTAAGAGGGCAAGATTATAAAAGTTCTTAATCTTGGATAGGACAAGGGAGCTAAGCACGAAGTGAATATTCGCAATTCATTAATTAGACTTGGTGACGGTCCAATTAACTTGGGATCCAGAAATTTCTGAACAGTGGGCTTTAGGTTGGAGGTCCGGGAAAAAACACTAAACAGGAGGGGGGGGGGGAGGGGGGGGGAACTGACACTGGATCCACCTTTTGGCATTTTTCAGTATTTTTTGCTCTATAGACAAATGTATGTACATATCATATGTGGGGAGAGAGAGTTATCCCAAAACAATTACTAAGATGCTTGCCCACATTACCATAATTTTTTTCAGTATTGTCATTAAAAATGTTCATTATACAATCTGTTTCATTTCATTCTGTTTTGTTTCAGTTTGACTTTGTTACATTTTGTTTCAAATTTGATTTTGTTTCGCCTTTTACAGGTACCCTTACTGTACATACATATCAAACCTGGTGAGGGATATTTTGATTTTCCTAAATTATATATTTTCCTATATTATATATATATATATATATGTGTGTGTGTGTGTATCTGACATGTCTCTGTTGTTTTCATTCATTTCTCAACAATTTCTTGTTCATTCATATCTGCATCTTAGAGTTAGAAGTAGCTTAGTCTTTCGTGGGCCCATACACTGTAAACAATAATTTCGTCAATTTTTACAGGCAAAATTACCGGTTCCTGTGGCCCATAGTTTGATTTGCTGAATTCCATTGGCCCCATGCAGCCAGTATTGGGACGGGTGGTTTATGATAACGACTGCAATGTTAAATTCTGTTTTTGACGTGTAGAGATTGACAAGGTACCTCTAATGAGTGGGAAAGCAAGATACTCACTTTGGTGTAAAGGGCTGCCTTCCTTTAGCGGTGAAGAGATTTGACACTCTCTTGTTCTGGGTTCGTGGGTTTATTCCTGTGGGCGTGAATGGGGACGATCTAGGTCGCGTAGACGGGGTTCTGGGACTAAACATCTCCACTTCCAATATTTTTGATAAATTACTATATATTTAGTCACTGTGAATGTATTTTCCTTTTCGAAAATTACGGCGCGAGACTGTCTTATATGTTCATCCGTACACTGACTCATTCGAAGTCAAATCGAGGTACATGCTTCAGGTATTATAGCCTGCATAGAAATGTAATAACAAGGAATTAATATCTGAATTGATTAAAAAAAATTATAATTAACACATACTAAGTTTTTGTATTCTAAAAACTTCTATTTTAAGCTCGAACTATCTTTTTTCTTTTAAGGTAGGTTACATAAACGCTTTGCAAAACTTATAATGAACAATAAAAGGCATGACTTACATTGACATTGAAGGCCGGCAAAAAGGAACGCCCCTAAACGGAATATTAGAGTGGACTGACAAAAATTTACTTTGATCAGGATTTCAAGATTAATGATGAATAGTATTGGAATATTTTTGTGATATTTGCTTAAAAAGTGAAAATGAGTGAATCTCCAAAAACGTCAACAACAGAAGCTAACGTAGATGTTAAGCAAGGACAGACATCCGACATAAACATTGAAATTACCACGATTGACACTGATGTATCTGGATCTGGAAAAAATGAGCAAAATAATTCCAATCTTAATAATGTCACCTCAACTGCAGCTGGTGGAAAAGGCACTGCAGCTGGTGAGAAGGACACGACAGACAAGTTGACTACAAAGTGGGGAGTCCATGAAGATCTAAAGCACCTGCAAGAGGAGGTGAGTCACTTCAGAAGTTAGTAACTACTTTTACTTTGTGTATGATTCTGCTTCAGTGGGTTTCCATTTTCTTTTAAATGAAATATTTGTTTTTATATATATGTCTTACGGTGTGACCATATTTGAGGACAAAGCATTTACATCCAAAACAGACGCTCAAAAAATAATGATAATTTCAAATATAAATAAATTTTTAAAAATTACTTCAGTCATTTGATCCACCTATTCATTGAATGCGGGAAATAAAATGCAACTGATGTAAACAGTGCATTATGACATCGTATGTAGTGTCAATGTCTAAGCAGAGTTACAAACATAAGAGTCTTTATATAACCAAGGAGTGATTTTATGATTGAGAAAGTATGGATTACATGAATTTCTGGATTTTATGTAACATCTCAGAATGATGTGAACTTGGTGATATCCATGCCCATGTGCTTGCATTTGAATTGACCAGAATTTTACCAAGGGTATAGTTTAATATTTCATTAGTTTTCTATATTTTCCTTTTAAACATGTATATATATGTTACCTAAGGGACAGCTTCTCTGAAAGGGCTTCACCCACAAATATTTTGCCTGGGGTCCTATGGTATCATGGTAGTTAAGATAATCTACCTAAACTGAACTATCTCAGAAACTCATTTTCTGTTTCTTTTTATAAACATTTATAATTCATGCTATATTGTTTTGCATTGATTTTTAACTAACTTCTTTTGTATGTTGAAAGTTCCTGAAAGTTTTACCTTCATCTAGCGAGCACATTTTATCTGGTTCAAAGTAGTCTATGGTGGCCTAGCTGGCAGTGTCATGACACCACCAAAATTAAACAGTGTAATTCAACTATCATATTTTCTTCAATTCTTATCATTTTGGAATATAACAATAGAGAACAATGGTTATTGAAATGTAATTATACTACTATGAAAGTTAAGGATAAATATTCTCAACAATATTGAAATATCTAACAGCACTTGTTTAACGAGTATTTGGCAAAGTAAAATTTTTCATGTTCAAATAACATGTATCGATTCACTGTACTACAGTATCTTTAATACTCGGATTGATGTGATTTTTTTTAACCTAAATATATAGATCTCCCCTCCTAAGTACTTTGATTAGTGTGCAGAATGTTTGCCGTGTTTGCAAGAGTGTGTTCAATGAGCACAATATATTTTACACTAACTGCTTTCCATACTTTTAATTTAAAGCAGCCTTTCCTTATGTGAGAAAAACATGATATTGATACCCTCGATTTCAAAGTATGTGACAGATGACACACGAGATTGGTTCCACGTGTGTTTGGTATTTATGGATGTAAACCTACTTACGACTATGCATATAATTTATGAATACTGAAAAAAAAATTACAGAAATATCACGGATATAAAGCTTGCTTCTTATCAACTGATGTCATGTTAAACAATAGAGTGTCATGTAATGTGCAATGAGCCCCTTTGTTTACAATTTAAAAATATGCACCTACTAGGTGACATTTATACATGTGGCATTAAGAAATACTGTGATTCCTTAGAACCTGCATATCATAGGAAGGGAATTAATATATGTACATATATATAATGAAGATGATGCTTCTAATCCATTTTATTCATGGCGAAATATTTGTGAAATACTCAAACTACTCTTTATGAATTTTGTAATTTAACTCGTAGTTTAAATTTTGAAACCTTCTTCTCCTCTATAGGATATAATTTTGGCTGCCACTTTAGTAATTGATGCCAAGGAAGGAAGGAATTTTACATTCAAAACGGAGCCCACTTATGTCAGGTTGGTAATTGACATGACACTGTGTTATTCACATTTAATTTGTAGTTCATCTTCACTCGTGTGCAAATAGTAGTAAGTGTTATACATTATGGATTGCCAAATTAACATGAACTCAAATAATTAAAGATATCTTTAATTATTTGAAGATATCATCAACTCAGTTATTGTTCTCATCAATTGATTTAATGCATCCATCAAATCAATTATTGCTCTCATCAATTGAATTAATGCATGCTTCAATTCAACTATTGCTCTCATTAATTGAATTAATGAGAGCAATAATTGACATGATGCGCAATTCAATTATAATATTGCTCTCATCAATTCAATTCATGAGAGGATCAATGTGGTGGAATATTGCTCACAAAAATTAATTTAGAGCTCAGTATAAATGATTTAATTATCTCTATAATTCAGTTGAAGATATCTTTAAATAATTAATTCACAATGCTTTTGTATAAGGAATTACTGCATGCATCGAATTCTTTCAAAGAGAGCAACAATTCAGTTAAAGAGATCATGAATTCAGTTGTGGATACATTGAAATGAAGATGTCTCTAATTATATATAGTGCGTTGATCTCTCTAAAAGAATTATTGCATGCAACAAATGAATTATTGATTGATTATATATTGTTTAACATCCCGCTCGAGAATTTTTCACTCATACAAATAATGATATCATTAATTCAATTGAAGAGAGCAGTAATTCATTAATTGTGTGCATTAATTGAATTGATGCTCGTATTAATTGAGTTATTGCTCTCTTCAATTGAATTGTAGTGCACATCAACTCAATTGTTGATATTATAAATTCAATTGAAGAGAGCAACAATTCTATTATAGAGTGCATCAATTCAGCAGAATAAATAAGGCTATCATCAATTAAATTAATGTGCTCAATAATCAGAATTGATGGTATCATTAATTATTTGAAGAAATTTTTAATTGAATTGTTGCACACACCAAATGAATTGATGATATCTTCAAATAATTAAATATCTCTTTAATATTAAATGTTTATGTTAATTTGGCACTCCACATAAGATAAGTCAGAATGACCAGCTCACTTCAGATATTGTAATTCATTTATCAGATCACTGCGTATCCGAGAGAAAAAATCAGTAAAAGGATCTAGTTTCAGTTACACCGTGAAATGTTGTACCATGGTAGACGCCTAAGTTTGAATCGTGTGTAAACTTTTATTTCTTGTCATATTTTATCAACTTTCACAGAAAATGTGGAGTTTTCTGTATTAAAAGTTCTGTTTGAGTTTATGGGAGTATCTGTTTTTTATAGTTTGTTTTAATATATGGGAATATATAGATAAATGAAGATTGAAGATATTTCATTTTCTTAAAACTTGATCTATAAAAATGAGTTCTGCATATGATACCTAAATACTGATTTCCTCATCACTCAGCTCCAGTGCCACAGGTTCTATTTGAGATATCTTGATATTGATTAACTTATCATTCAGATCCTATAACCTGTATCATCAATTCTACCTGAGATATTTAAATATTTATCCTATCATTCGGGTCCTACAGCCTGTATCATCAATTCTACCTGAGATATTTAAATATTTATCCCATCATTCAGATCCTATAACCTGTATCGTCAATTCTACCTGAGATATTTAAATATTTATCCCATCATTCAGATCCTATAACCTGTATCATCAATTCTACCTGAGATATTTAAATATTTATCCTATCATTCGGGTCCTACAACCTATATCATAAATTCTACCTGCGATATTTAAATATTTATCCTATCATTCAGGTCCTACGACCTGTACCATAAATTCTACCTGAGATATTTAAATATTTATCTCATCATTCAGATCCTACAACCTGTATCATAAATTCTACCTGAGATATTTAAATATTTATCTCATCATTCAGGTCCTACAACCTGTATCATAAATTCTACCTGAGATATTTAAGTATTTATCTCATCATTCAGGTCCTACAACCTGTATCATAAATTCTACCTGAGATATTTAAACATTTATCTCATCATTCAGATCCTACAACCTGTATCATAAATTCTACCTGAGATACCTTCTATATTTGATGATCCTCTTCAACTTGTCTCTGGCTCTTTTTGAGAAACCTGCCAAGCCAGGATGGGAGATGCCTTTGTGGGTAAGTCAGCCTTTCATTAGGAGGGGACACAAGCTGTGTCTATGGTTTTGTGCAGAGGGAGTGCATATGTATAAATCCAAACCGTAATCTCTTTGAATTTGTTTTATGTTTCAAGTTTCTTTGAGAATTTGTCACATATATTAGATGTCACTAGCTGTAGGTGAAATGCCTAAGATTTAGACCTAATATTTCTTTATCATGCCAATGTCTGTCATGACATGGAGGTCTCATCCAAAAGATCAGTAACTCTCACTTGAAATTGCAGCAAAAAACAGTCACTGTCTGTATTTATGTCTTACGTATATGCTTTGTAGATGCATTGTCATTATTAACCTCTTGTTGGCAAGTGTACGTATTTGATACCTTAAAGGGGCATGGACACAATTTGACCTGAAAATTTTCAAATTTTCTTTCCTCATTTTTAATGTTCACCATGATTAACTTAAAGGTATTTCTAATGGTCCGCATAAATTTGAATGTCAGTTGTTGAGTTACAAATTGCTGATCATTAGAAATACCTTAGTTAATCATGGTAAAACATTAAACTGGAAAAATAAAATTTGACAATTTTCAGCTCAAATCGCATCCCTTTAACTGTGACATTTGTTCATTGTTTAGTTATATCTGTGTTTATGATTGGTTTTTTTTTCTTTTTGGCAGGCCTCCATGATTTTGGAGACTGTGTGTTTGGCGTATTTTATTTTTCGCTTTGCTCACTCCGTCTTCTTTAGTCGGATGAGTGTGTTCTGGAAGGACACCAAGAACTATATGATTCTCTTTGTCATCGTGGTAAGTCAGTAAAATTAACACAATAATGCTATTTTATGTGTACTTAGCAATGTCGTGTTTATTGTGATGTAAATGTAAGTGATGTATGTCACTGGGTGAGGGTAAATTATCATGTGGGTATGGATCACTTTATGGTATCCAGGTTTCAGGGCCATAAAACTTTGACATTCTCACTTTTAATCTCAATCTGACTTTTAATCTCAGTCTCACTTTTAATCTCAATCTCACTTATGAACTCAGTCTCACTTATGAACTCAATCTCACTTTCAATCTCAATCTCACTTTTGATCTCAATCTCACTTTTGATTTTAGTCTCACTTTTGATTTTAGTCTCACTATTGATTTCAGTCTCACTATTAATCTCAGTGTCACTTTTAATATCAATCCTCAATCTCACTTTTAATCTGTCTGACTTTAAAATCTCAGTTTCATTTTTAATCTCATTCTCACTTTTGATCTCAATCTCACTTTTGGTCTCAATTTCACTTTTCATCTCAGTCTCACTTTTAATATCAGTCTCATTTTTAATTTCTGTTTTAAATTTAATCTCATTCTCACTTTTCATCTCAATCTCACTTTTGGTCTCAATTTTTCTTTTCATCTCAGTCTCATTTTTAATCTTTGCCTCACTTTTAATCTCAGTCTCACTGTTATAAAAGGAATATATAGCAGTAGATTTTATTAGACTTCTCAGTCGTAAGTTTTGTGGTCCCTAGAGCTGGAACTCCAATTATTTTTTGTGCAAATCAAAACCAAGCATTTTTTTTTAATGTTCAGTGTTCATAATCATCAAAGTTTGTCATACATACATATATTTGCTGTGTTTGATATTTTTATTATCAAGACAGATTGGTTGATTGTATATTGTTTAACGTCCCGCTCAAAACATAGTCTTTCTCATGTGGAGACGAGAATTATCAAGACCGAAGCATCATGGCTTTTGAAGTACATGTAGAACATAAGCTAATCAATAAATTAGTATTTGAATTTTAATTCATCTAATTAATTTTTAATTGATCCATGTTGTAATAACAAATAATATTATATTTCAAGCCCAGTTCTATGGCGAGGTAGGTGACACCGTGTGATATATCGTCTTGAATGGCTACATTAATAATTCTAACATCATATCTCATTTTTCTGTTGTACTTTATATGTGCACAGTAAGATTATCTGATATCTGACTTTTGTTTAATTTGTTTATTTCACTTACTCTTTGACAGCACATTAGTATATTAAAATGCTTTAATTTTTTCTCTATATGGTCTGAGGTTTCACTGATATGGAAGCAAGCTGGTGTCATGATAAGAAAATGTCTCATCTGACAGCGGTCTGTTCATTTATTTAGCACCAGCCATTTATTTATCTGGAGGCCACCACTATTTTCTTATCTCAAGCAAAACCATATTTCTTTGGCTGTGCCACATAAGTACACCAGTCCAGTCCGTAATAGCAAACTAGCATTACAGCATTGTGTTAGTAATCAAGAGTTACTTCCCCTTCATAATGCCCCCCCCCCCCCCTTAGTGCCAATACCTGTACATCAAAGGACCCTACTGGAAAAAAGCTCTCAAGCTTTCATGGATATTATCCTGGTATACATACATTTGTATGTATATCAGTAAACACCAAATAAACCTTAATTTATTTACTCAATATTAAGAAAGAAGTTCCATCATTTTTGTATCTAGAACACAACAGGTGTTTTTTTTGTTGCTTATGAAGTGAATAACAGTGGAGATTGATGGTAAATTTCATTTATGTGTGTCCTACCCGAGACTTACACTTGATTGGGACCTTTGCAGAGTTTAATTTAGATGGATTATTTCACTAGGGCATGGCCAAACACAATTCAAAAAGCAGTTACAAGTAGGAATGATGTGTGACTGGTATTAAATGACTTGGTAAGAAAAAAGTAAAGAAAAATTGTATTGCCAATCTCTCTGAAGATATATACTGAAAGATACAGAGACACAAACTGCAAGTGCAAGTGCAGAACCTGTGTACTCACAGAGTGTGTGTACTCACAGAACCTTTGTACTCACAGAACCTTTGTACTCACAGAGTGTGTGTACTCACAGAACCTGTGTATTCACAGAGTGTGTGTACTCACAGAGAGTGTGTACTCACAGAGTGTGTGTACTCACAGAACCTTTGTACTCATAGAGTGTGTGTACTCACAGAGAGTGTGTACTCACAAAATGCATGTACTCAATGTGCATACTCACAGATAGTGTGTATTCATGGAACTTGTATTCACAGAGTATGTCTACTCACAGTGTGTGTACTCTCAGAGTGTGTGTTCTCACTGAGTGTCTGTACTCACAGAATGTGTATACTCGAGTGGTGTACTCAATAAGGAAATCTGTACCTGTGCTTAACAAACGTCAGATTGAATATTTTGTCAATGGAAACTATATGAGGACAGACAAATAGATAATCAGTGAAACTAAGTGGGGTCTGCCAAATAGATAATTAGTGACCACCAGATAAATGAAGTGGATAATTCAAAATTGAATGCATTATCATGTGTTTTCCTAGCTGCATATCTGTAGCTCCCAGGGAATCAACTGGAGTCTGGTTTGTTCCAATATTTTCCCAGAGAGTTAAAATTTTTCTAACATGGCACCGATGAGTCTTCGTAGATTGACACCAATTTACACTTTATGCTCTTTCACTAACGATTGACATTTTCAAAATGAATGTATTTAAAGTCATATTGATTCACATAGTCTAAGAGTTTATTTGTTCAATGCTTTCTAATTTTTCTGCTCTGGAAAATGTGTCATTAACTCACTCAGTACATTGTATTACAATTTGTTTTGTCATTTGCCAAATACAGCCTCGAAAAATAGATATAAATGATTATTTGTAGAATGTTTCTAGTATCTATGATGTACGCTGATTTTGCAATCACTAATTCTGATCAAGTCAGTGATCAGTGACTACACAGATTAGATATCTTATCTGACCAGAAATTGCTAGTGAGAGTGAATGGGCAGGGGAAGGAGAGAAGAAGAGGGGAGGGGGGGGGGGGCATAAATCAGGTCAGACATAAATTACAGTGCTCCCTTGATATTTTGTCATCTTTTGTTCAAGATCAATTTGGACAATAAAGTGGCAGTATAAGGTATTCACTGGTACTGACAATTCACTGAGCAGTCAAAAGAAATTCAGTTACATAATTTATTTTGGCCACATTCTATATAACCATTTTAGAAAATCTTGAGCTTTATTCAACAATTATTCCTAAATAATTGGAGTACAGGTGTTATTACTGATGGGTTTAAGTAATTGGCATTAGTATCAAAGGTAAACCCTATAAATTTGACCTTTTTAGAAATCTGCCCTTTAGGATTTTCAGGCAATCAAGGGAACACTGTATTATGTCAGTTTAGGCAGTATGTAAACATGAATTAATTTTGGCTCCTGGGATATTTGATATCTGTATGTAACAGAGACTGGTTTGTGCCTCTGCTGAGAATTGAACCCAGGACCTCTGGCACAACAGTCCAGTGCTCTATAGATCGAGCTAAAGGGTTAACCCACTAGCCCAAGCTAGTAGGAAGGCCATGTATCTAACACTACCACATTGTCCCCCTCCAGAGAGAGGCATCCCAACTCTCCCAGAATGCCAGCGCCTGTGGGGCGAAGTTCTGGGGGCAATCACCTGCCGGAGATTACCCGGGTCCCAACGTGGGCACCAAATGTAACAGAGACTGGTTTGGGTCTTTGCTGATAATCGAACCTGGGACCTCTTGCATGACAGTCCAATGCTCTACCGATCAAGCTAAAGGGTTAACCCACTAGCCCGAGCTAGTAGGAAGGCCATGTATCTAACACTACCACGCTTCATGTATCAAATACTGCATTGCTATGCAAATACAGGAAATGATTACTTTAATGATATTGATTAATTAAATCTCAGCATCAGAGTCATGAAAGAATATTTGTATTAGGGTTGAGAGAGAAATAGAGGCCAGTAAAGTGAGGAAAATTTTAACCATTTAGTGAGGACAGAACTGCACTATGAGGACAAAAATCCTATCCTCACAACTGCATCATCATAAAAGTGTGAAGCATGTGAAAGATGTAGGTACAAAATGTTAGCTTTGTGAGGACAAGTGGTGTGAGGACATGTCCTTACTAGTGTTCTCTCTCAAAACCATTATTTTCCTAATTCAAAAGAGAGTATTAGATAAACTTTTATAGGTGTCCTTATAGTATACCTAACATAGTACTTTTTTGTTTCTAAAATAATATATGTGTGTATTCTCTTCTAGAAATGGTAAGAGAGAGAGAGAGAGAGAGAGAGAGAGAGAGAGAGAGAGAGAGAGAGAGAGAGAGAGAGAGAGAGAGAGAGAGAGAGAGAGAGAGAGAGATTACCATGATGATAAAATTTGAACAGTGTATTTATTTGTATTTCATGGACTGGGATATTCATTAAATTCATTCTTTGATCTGACAGTAGTTATAAATTTATAATGCTAGAGTCTTTTTGGCCTACACAGAATTTTGACTGCCTATTAGTTTTGTATCTCAAATGCTTGTTGTGGCTGCATGGTTTTTGTGAATTAACTCTCTGGCATCACTTATCACTAGAGAGAGAGAGAGGAAATATACTTAGAAAATAGAAAAATTTACACAAGTATCAGTATAATAAAAATATCACAATGCCAATGCTGATTGAGTATATACTCAACCTAGTTTCTCCAATTCTTTAGGAGTATGTTCCAGAAGAATTGAAGAATCTAGTTGAGTATATATTCAATCAGCTTTGTGATAGCTTTATAAGAGAGAGAGAGAGAGAGAGAGAGAGAGAGAGAGAGAGAGAGAGAGAGAGAGAGAGAGAGAGAGAGAAAGAGAGGGAGAGAGAGAGGGGAGAGAGAGAGAGAGAGAGAGAGAGAGAGAGAGACAGCATGACAGACAGAGAGGGAGAGAGATTGTCTCTTAACCAATCCATTGATTTTTAGTAAAATGTTGGGTTTTTTTTAATTAAATCTGCATGCAGCTTCGTTGTTGTTGCATGGTCATCAAAATAAAGACAGAATTGAGTCATTAAAGTGATGACTCATAGAATGGAAACATGATTTATAACCTTTGACATCAACTGATAAGACTGAAAAGGTAAAGCTAAGCTAGAGAACTGAACTTTGCTGAATTCCTTAATGAAGGGTTTCTCCTCAGACTTTTGTTCTGTTTGGTTTTTTTTAAGGACATAATCATGACATTATTCAATAATATATAATTTTTTATGACATTTTGGGTACAATCACTTGCATTTTTTCTTGTTTCTACAAAAAAAAGGGGGGGGGGGGGGGTTACAATATGCCAAGTTTGTTTTAGAGTTCACATATTCTGATAGTTCCTGGTTGTGGCAAGTGAAAATGTAAAGTCAGCTCTTATGTATTACAAAAAGTTGTATATTTCGACATTATTAAGTTACTGTAGCAAAGTAGAGGTGAAAAATCTTTGGATCAATCAGGTGTTGAACCCAGTATCTTTGTATTATTAGATACATGATCTAACCACTTAACTTGAAGCAGGTCAACATACAAATTAGAAAAAAAATATCCAAAATGTTGTATATAACTTTAAGGAATTTTGATAAAAGGTTTCTTATGTGTAGCTGGTCTACAGTAAAAGAAATTAGTTGTAGTCATCCATATTTAAAGAAGAAAGAAAATGATTTATTGTTCCATTCTCCCTTCTCCTATTGTAATTTTTACATCTATCCGTTGACAGATAACATTTATCGATATGATATGCTACATAATCTGGGACAACGTACAACATTCTACTCGACCAATCAGATGGTCCCGTCCTCTGCGGCCTCTTTTTCTCATCAACTTTCCAGACGGAAAACAGGTAGGACTGAAATTAACATAGGAAACTCACCAAACCAATTTAGTCAATGAAATTAAAACTAACAATCTGCAAATACGTAATTTCCGAGATACCCAGTAGTCAAATTAGTCAGTTCTATGTATACAAATGGCTGATATAAACAAAATTTATTCTTTCATAACTTTTATCGTTATCTAAATAACCAGTCTATAACATATGTATATATTTTGTACCCACCCATGCAATAAACAGTATTCTGAATTTACCTCCATCACAGGAGAGCTGATATCACAGAAATTGCATATTACATGATGGCTCAAAAGTTGACCTCAGATAAATGTTATATTTTTTTGTCCTTTAGATCCGGCGAGCTTTCCGTAATATTCGTCGAACCGTTCCAGAGATCATGAATGTCCTCATTCTGTTTATCCTTAGTGTTTTGCTGTTTGCATTACTCGCACTCAAACTCTTTAGTAGAAGGTAAACCATGAAATAGGATTCTGTCTGTACATGTAAAAATAGGTTCAAATGTGCACATATATTGCATCCCTGAATCATAGCTATTGGTCTTGAGTAAGTTTTACTAATCAGGGATATTTATAAATGCAATTTGAATGAACTTATGCCGAATCAAGAGAAGACATATAATGCGCTTTGTGTTCTTCAGTTGTGTAAGATTCATTGAGAAAAATCCTGAAAATATACAAGTCATGTGATGTTTCTAATTACAGGAATTTAGTGTATGCTAATGGAGATCAGTACTTTGAGACCTACCCTGACAGTATTTGGGATCTGTATGTCTTAGTCACCACAGCAAACAGCCCTGATGTCATGTGTGTATCCATGGCAACTATATATCAACAATGTCTTAACTCTCTGTGATGTCACATCTTGTTTTTGTATATCCTAACTTTCTTTGACTTTCTGCTTTTGTAGGATGCCGGCCTATGACAACAGTAACTGGTTTGCTCTGTTCTTTATTTTCTACATTGTGATCTGTTGGTTAATCTTCATGAGTATCGTGTTGGCTGCCATTTACTACAGCTACAGAAAAAATCTCAAGGTCAGTGCATGAAATCTCAAGGTCAATGCACGAAATCTTAGTCTGAGTGGTTGGAAGTGTAATAAAAATTCCAAAAAGCATTCACATATTCTATATTTTATTGCAATGAATTTCCCCCCCAACATGCACCCTATTCCTTTCAATCATCTGGAAAAAAAATTATGGCTTCAGAATACAAGAAAAACTGTATGCAGAATTTTTTGTCCTGTCCTAAAATTCAAAAAATTTGATGTATACAAAAACATACATTTTTACATTTTTCACCCATATAGATGAGAGGGCTTTGATAATCAGTGGATGTATTCTATCAAGCCTTTCTAGTGGTGTAACAATTGATGACCTTGACATTTACCTTTGACCCATTAACTTTTAACATTATGTATAACACTTGAGCTGTACCTCAGGAAGGATAATCACCATGACAAGGAATGTTAGAAGGAAAATGTCAGGAATTTGTTATCGTAGGTTGTGCTACTGTCAGTGGCATTGTATTCCTCATCTACAAAATTCTACACATCAGCTGAGTACATTCAGTGGAACGAGAGACAAAGAGATGTTGCCTTGTATTTTTGTAAAAATCAAACTAATTTTTTTCTAATTTTAAGTTGTGTAAAATTTCAGAATTTTATTTCTCAAGAATCCCAAAGTTTATTTTTTATTTTTTTTTTAAAAATCATATAGAATCTCAATTTAATGGGACTGATTCATGATTTCCCCCAAAATTCTGTTTTTCACTTTTAATGATCAAAATCTACTGTTTAATGTGTTTAAAAGGTTTCACATAAAGATCATAACATTTTATTATTATTGCTTGTGCATCTCCTCTGCTTAAATAAATCAAAGCAACTAAAATTTTATTTCATGCTACACTGAAGTCTGTTTTAAGTATATTTTTCTTCCTAAAAAGACAAAAATGAGTAGCTGTTTATTTTCTCATTCAGATCAGAGCACTGTTTATTTTTAGTATGAGATCAGAGCAGCTATTTGATTTTAGAATGAGATCAGGACAGCTGTTTATTGTTTTAGAATGAGATCAGGACAGCTGTTTATTGTTTTAGAATGAGATCAGGACAGCTGTTTATTGTTTTAGAATGAGATTAGACCAGTTGTTTATTTTGTAGAATGAGATCAGGACAGCTGTTTATTTTCTAGAATGAGATCAGATCAGCTGTTTAATTTTAGAATGAGATTAGACCAGTTGTTTATTTTGTAGAGTGAGATCAAAGCAACTGTTTATTTATAGAACGAGATCAGTTGAGCAACTGTTTTTGGGTTTTTTTCAGAATGAGATCATGGCAGCTATTTATATTTACAATGAGATCAGAGCAGTTGTTTATTTTTAGAATGTTTGTTTTAGAATGAGATCAGAGCAGCTGTTTTTTTATAGAGTGAGATAAGAACAGCTGTTTTGTATAGAATGAGATTAGAATTGCTGTTTATCTATAGAACAAGATTAGAGCAGCTGTTTATCTATAGAATGAGATTACAACAGCTGTTTAATTTTAGAATGAGATTAGAGCAGCTATTTATATATAGAATGAGAATAGAGCAGCTGTTTAATTTTAGAATGAGATTAGAGCAGCTATTTATATATAGAACGAGATCAGAGCAGCTGTTTATCTATAGAACGATATTAGAGCATCTGTTTATCTATAGGTTGAAATTAGAACAGCTGTTTAATTTTAGAATGAGATCAGATTAGCTGTTTATATTTAGAATGAGATCAGAGTGGCTGTTTATTATGCCCCCATAACTGGAGATTCTGGGGATATAGTTTTTGGACTGTCCATCTGTCTGTTTGTCCACAAAAATTTTAACCATGTCCATAAGTTTCAAGTAGATGACTCTAGGGTCTTCATACTTTACATTTATAATCATTTTGACATGACGTTTGTCTTCATCAAAATTTTTGACCTGATGACCTTGGAGAATGGCGTACTGTTGAAAACCTGTAACCCAGGCCTCGACTTTTGAACGGTTATTGACAAGTCTAAGTCATATTTCACTTGTGTTTCCTTATAGACACGACCTTTCCTTTAGAACCAAAATTTTTGTTTTCATGACCTTGACCTGGGAGTTTATCCTACTTTTGATGAATTTTTAACTTAAGCCATAACGTAGTGATATGGCTTTCATATTTTTTACTCAAATATTCTTTACGACAGAGTCTTTCTTTGGGTACCATAATTACTTTGCTACCATACAGGGGCACCAGTGTTTTACAAGACTGAGATCTGAGCAGCTGTTTATTTATAGAATGAGATCAGGGCAGCTGTTTATTTATAGAATGAGATCTGAGCAGCTGTTTATTTATAGAATGAGATCTGAGCAGCTGTTTATTTATAGAATGAGATCAGAGCAGCTGTTTATTTATAGAATGAGATCTGAGCAGCTGTTTATTTATAGAATGAGATATCTATAGAATGAGATCAGAACAGCTATTTATTTATAGAATGAGATCAGAGCAGCTGCTTATTTATCGAATGAGATCAGAGCAGCTGTTTACTTATAGAATAAGATCAGAACAGCTGTTTATTTATAGAATGAGATCAGAGCAGCTGTTTATTTTCAAAATGAAATCAGAGCAGCTGTTCATTTTCAAAATGAGATCAGAGCAACTGTTTATTTTTAGAATGTGATTAGGGCAGTTGTTTAATTATAGAATGAAATCAAAGCAGCTTTTTATTTTCAAAATGAGATCAAAGAGTTGTTTATTTCTAGAATGAGATCAGAGCAGTAGTTTATTTTTAGAATTTGATAAGAGAGTTTTTTATTTTTAGAATGAGATCAGGGCAGCTGTTTATGGTAAGAGACGGAAGTTGGCCCAGGCTTTTGACATCCTGAAAGTTCAGAAAGGAGACCGCCTGGTGGTGACCTACACAGCCTGGTGCGAGTTAATGAAGCGTGTCATTCCTAACCGAAGTCGGAGCCACATTGACCTACTTATCAGGGTACTGGACATAGACGGATCCAATATGATTCGTGAGTACTTACTCTGAAACCGGCTCAAGGACCATAATATTGAGATGAGCTTATTTAATCTCAGTCTCATGTTAATCTCAGTCTCACTTCATTCTCAGTCTCATGTTAATCTCAGTCTCACTTCATTCTCAGTCTCACTTAAATCTCAGTCTCATGTTAATCTCAATCTCACTTCATTCTCGGTTCCACTTTTTATCTCAGTCTCACTTTCTCACTAATGCTGAATCTTTTAAAGTGGGGGCCAGTTTTCATAGATTTCACCACTCTGAGGATGTGATATATCTGTTCATTGCAACGTTTGTTTTAGAACTGAGTGTTTTGTGGAGGATATCAATTCATGGAATAGGGGTATCTTTAAAATCCATGAAAATTGAATCAGTATGTAATATAATAATTTCACAGGGTCAACTCCATCTTTGAAAGCAAAACATGGATTCATAGTGATCTTGTTCAAGTTTTATGGTCCTAGAACAAGAAAAAAGTTTTCAATAACTTTGAATTACAAATTGTGAAGATTAACTTATGAAGATAGCAAGCATTATCATCGTCAGAAAGCGGTGGAGTAGTATTATTATTGTACATTTATATAGCACTTTATCTAATCAAGACAATTACCTTAAAGCATTTTACATGTGAAACAAACTAAAACAAAGAGTGATAAATATATAAAAGAATTTATAAAGTAATATTAAACTGAGATTACGAACAGTAACTAAGAATACTAGGCAAAAACTCTGCAAGGTATATTTTTTAAACGAGGTGAAGTTATAACCGGGGGGGGGGGGGGGGGGGGGGGGTTGATTATATAATTAATGCAGGATACATTTTTCTTCAACTTCAGGCAAACAGCAGTTCCTGAAGCTGGCTGACCTTCTAGAACTCCAATTGACAGAGGTCAAGGACAGACAGACTTTCCTGGAACAGAAATTTCCTTACCTATACAATTCATTCTTGAGTGGAATTCTGAAACTGGTGGTCAGACACAAGTAAGATTTAAAGGTCATTGAAATCTGAAGCAGATTGAGGTCATGCATGACGTTTCTCAATAATATATATTTTTGTGACATTTCGGTAAAATTCACTTGCATCTTTCTACACGAACAATTTGGGGTATATTATCAGTCTGTTTTAGAGTTAGAATATTTTGATAGTTCCTGGTTGTGGCAAGTAAAAATGTAAAGTATTACAAAAGATTTTATTTATGTGGACATTTCTGAGTCATTGTAGCACCAAAGGAAAGAAAAATATTCAGATCTTTCAATGTAACTTATGATCTAACCACTGAGCTACCCAGGCCAACATACAAAGTAATATGATTACAATATCAACTTTGAACCTATTTCACAAATCATACAAGAAATCTTCATATCAGGAGGTGAAAGAGTAGTTTTAAATAAGAGTGAAAAATTCTGGGCAGGACGTTAAACAATACACACACACAAATGGTAGAAATATTGTGTATGATGTTAAGAATTTTATAATAATGTTAATAATTGTAGTGAGAGCTGTTTTCATTTGAGTATTAGATTTTTTGTGTGGAATGAGCATTTCAGCATAGCATGGGTTTATTCAGTGTGGAGTTAGTTGATTCAGTGTGGAGCGAGTTGATTCAGTGTGGAGCAAGTTGATTCAGTGTGGAGTGAGTTGATTCAGTGTGGAGTGAGTTGATTTAGTGTGGAGTCATAAGTCGAGATCTTGCTTGAAGTAGTAATAAATAACAGAGTTTATACTTGAACACTTAATTTAATGGACAACGAGATTAGTCCACAATATGAACAAATCAATTGTAAATGGAAATCTGCTTCATTAAGCCAGTCCTCACAATTCTTTGGAAATTTCTCACTCCTCTCTCTCTCTCTCTCTCTCTCTCTCTCTCTCTCTCTCTCTCTCTCTCTCTCTCTCTCTCTCTCTCTCTCTGACATAAACATACACTCACTGTGGCAGCCTAATTTTCTATATCACCATATTAGTAACTAGTTCTTATTGTAATGGGGACCATTACGGATGTTCCCCAAACATCCCCCATTTAAAATGTGGTGTCATTGTGTTTCTGCAAGTGTAGGTGATTTAACGATCCTACTAAGAAGAGAGTCCAAACATATCTGGCACATAAATTTCAAAACAATTCACTAAAAAGTCAAGATTGATACCTGATGAAAGAAGTTAAAAATTATAATGCAAGCACATTCTCACTCATAGAAAATTTTATTTAGCATCTATGGTTAACACCATTTATTAGGCATTCATATTGTAATCCTAAAGCAGAAAGGTCATTTTGTTTTAGCCTCTAATTAGAAAATCATGGCTATTTCAGTACCAAAAAAAGCAATAGAATGCAATGCATGTGCATATACGTGCACGTATGACTGCTGATGTTTAATTGAACAATAAACATTATATAATTGTAGGGTGATAATATTGTTGACAAAAACTAGATTTTTATTTTTGTCTAAGAAAAGTTTCCATGATTCGCACGGTCAGTCAGTATAAAGATGCGTGATCATGGTCAATTTCATCCTTGATATCATTATCATTATTTACTGGAGATAAATGTGTCCAGTATTTTATTAATTCACTGCAGATATTTGATTTTCTTCACATTTTTACATTGTGCAACAAACAGTTTGTCATTTGTATCAATACACAGTCCCTGGGGTTCACTCAGTCCATAGTCTATGTAATGGAGGAACTGTCCGTCCTGGTCTATGATGTGGACACAGTCATTGTTATGATCAGCTGTAAGGATGTGACTCTGACTGTCTGTGGTGATTCCTCGTGGACTGAATGGTTGGTTCTTTAGAGCAGGAGTATGTCCAGTGTACCTGAATCTCAATTTCCCGGCCTGACTGACCACCACTACTGCTTTAGCTTCACTGTCAGCCACACAGATATCCAGGTTCCTGTTCTCAGTAACATATTTAGTGTTCTTACAATAACCAAATGAAAAGAGAGGATGATGCTTATCATCAATCTGAATGGTTTATGTCTCTGTGAAGCCAGAGTAACACACCACTTTGGATGGTTTGTCATCATCACTGTCCATCATAACCAGGAGATCATCAGAGCAGTACAGCAGACACCACAAGGTCTCCAGTTCTTTAGTCTGATCATGGTCTGTATCTGTTCGTTATTCACAATCTTCACAGTTCTGTCCCAGTAATCAGTATAAACTAGATCCCCATTGCTTGTCACAGCTATGTCCTATGGAGTGTTCCCTGATTTGGTTGTGATTCACTTGGGTAATGATCCCTGATCAATGCTGAAGAGTTTCATGGTACTGCCATATCCACCTGTCCAGATTTCTTCATCACTCGGACAGGCCACAACGTCAAGGTATCTATACCCAGTGTGTATGGTGGTGATAATTAGTGGTTCATCAAGTAGCTGTTTGATGACAGAAGAGTCTGCAGCCTCTGAGGATTTCTGTGTTGTCTTTAAATGGTAACCATGTTCTTCTGATCGGACAGAAATTGATGATAAGGCTCCAAACAGTCTACATGGTTCTTCAATCCTCCCAGCAGTGAATTTTGGTAAAGAGGGCACAATTTTTTGTGGAAGCTTTTTATATTCATCTACAATGAATGCAGTATTGAATACTTTTGACATTTCTGTGGAGTCGAAATTGACATCAACTGAATTGATTGTTGATGTTGGAGATTTTCTTGTTTATTTCATCCAGATGTTTCTGTAGTGTGTGTAACTGTGTGGTTTTCATCTCCTCCACTTCAGCTTTCAGTTTCTGAACTGCTTTAAAAACTGCTAAAGAACTGCTTACTTTAACCTTTGACCCTATTCACTGTGCCATATATGGAATGCCAAACTGCTAGAAAACTGCTTATTTTTGTCAAAGTGTAAAACATTTATTACTAAACTGCTTATCAAACTGTTTATAAATAACATTCACAATTACCAAAACAGCAACATAAATAAGAACTAATTTCTTGAGATGAATGATTCTACAAGTTCAAGCAGTTTATTTGAAACAAACTACTAATATCTATATAAAACAAACTACTATCAATCCTAAGTTAACAAACTATAGGTAACAAACCACTAACAAATCACTAACAAACCACTAACAAACCACTAACAAATCACTAACAAATCACTAACAAACCACTAACAAATCACTAGAACATTGTGAACAAGAGATACCAAATTCCTTATATATCATCATAGATAATCAACAAATTCCTAACAAAGATAATATTGAAACAGATCAATTACACTGTGAAATATGTTAAATCTTGAGTGCACACATTAAGAATTCATAAATGTGATCATAGTAAATCCTTTGAATCTTTCACTTGTCAGTTGCTAGATATTTGGTTATAATTATCACAGTTTCCTCTGCATCAATGCCACTGTCATCTACATCCATAATTGTCACAATATACTGCAAAGTTTTACACATCAGAGCACCTGTACACAGAAATACACATAGCTAATTCTTTGGGTTGATTTGGGCAAAAATTGTTCAATCAATATTATGGAAATTATTTGTCACAGAAAATGACCTCTGGCACGACAGTCCAGTGCTCTACCAATTGAGCTAAAGGGTTAACCCACTAGCCCAAGCTAGTAGGAAGGCCATGTATCTAACACTACCACATATGTATTGACCGATATCAGAAGGCTATAAATGTTTTATTATAATTTATTATTATTGGCATAATTATTAACCTAACACTTATACAACACAGGGTTATAACAGTCAATAATAGTTTTATTGATTTGAACATGATGTTACAACTATAACACCACAAATATGAAGAAAAAAATCACTTGGTGTGTGCATAAAGCTTATTCACCATCTTAAATTGGCATTATGCTATGTCATAATTAATAGAAATGTTTGAACAGTTATAGAATACAGGCATTGGAAATTAATTCAATGTTTACCTAAAATAAATTATTACAGACCTGATTATACTAAAAATAGAAAGTCAATAAACCCTTTTCTGCTAAAAAATACATTACAGACAGGAAAGAATCTATTTTTAGTACTATAGGGTTTATTAACCTTCTATTTTTAGTAGAATCAGGTCGGTAATAATCTATTTTAGGAAATATGTATGTTATAAGTGTTTTATAATAGATTCACATGAAAATAGACTTTAAATAATATTATTATCATCATCATAATAATAATAATAATAATAATAAAAAATAATATTATATTATAATAAATGTTATTATCGCTTTCAAAGAGAACTGCTTGAGTTAATACAACTGCTAAGCAATGAGAATGTGCATCCGTGTTGACAGTTTAGATAAACTGTTAACACTTAAAGTAAGCAGTTCGTGAGAAAAGAGTTGGCCATTTTATAAACTGCTTAATGCCAAACTGCTAAGAAACTGTCAATAAATTTGTGAGCTGCTTAAAAACTGGCTGAAAACTGGCTGAATTAGCAGTTCACTTTGCCTTGGGATACTGTTGCATTTCCTACAACAGTAGACAAAAGCCCTAAAGGGACTCAGCCCCATAGCAAGGGAATTTCATTGGGAACATTTAAAATACCGCATTTTTTAACACAACATCTTCCAATCACAATCACTTAGAATGACAATATGTTTATTTATTCATATTTCCAATGTCCTTGCCTTTGATATCTTTTATCAGTTGCAATGATAGTCATATCCTCATGAATGTGAACAATTTGCATATGAAATTTGATAAATATAGTATGACTGTTTTAATGGCTGGGAATTCTCCGACAGAAATGAAATCAGAATGTAAATATAAAAAATAAATTTCCTTTTGAAATTACATGAGGGTATGAACAGCAATGCTTCATGTCAGTATAGTTTTCATGAAGTGCTAACATGCTTCATGAGGTATACAGGCAAAATGTGTTCATATCCTTGTGTATATTTCAAAAATAAAACACCAAAGTATTCGTTTTAATACATTAAATTACAATAAACCATTTATGTAGCTGAACACTGAATTACTCGGTGATCAGATAAAATCATTCTGTATTTGACTTGGAAATGCATGAAAGCTTGAGAGCTTAATGCCAATGGAATCTTTTTTATGGTTTTGTACCGATTTTTTATGAGCTTGGGATTTAAAGATATGCATATTCATGTACTGGTTTACATCTTTATTTGCTTTTTTATTAATAAAGATCAAGTCCATTTTTAATTTATCAGAATAGACATTGTATGATATTTAGCATAAATTTCTATTTTCAGAGTATTCCGATATTTCTTTGACTTTATGATATTTGTGAATGCCTGGTTTATTGGGTTCGATGTGGACGAGGCAGATTGGTTTTTCCTTGGGATATTCATGCTGGAGATCATTTTAAAACTGTATACATTTGGACCCAAAGAGTTCTTTAAGGTGTTCTGGAATGTGTAAGTTTATTAAACATATTATTTATATATAAAAAAGGTAATTTTATCGTTCAGTCAGTTCAAAGATTAATTTTTTTTTAAATTAAAAATGTATGAATGTTGTGACTAACATTAATTCAGTGAATCAGCTGTCATAGATTTTACATACAGTAAGAGTTTGACCAGTCAACAGGGGATGCTTACTCCTCCTAGACACCTGATCCCACCTCTGGAATGTCCAGGGATCTGTATTTTGTCTACTCTTAATTTTGAGTTCTTTACAGGATTTATAAATTTGATCACTGTTTGTTATCTTCACTTTTTCATTAAGTTACTGAGGTAATTCATCTACTCTTTGTATCTCTATTTTTTGGTGTTATTTTTTTTGGGGGGGGGGGTCATTTCTGTTGTTTCAATACCTCAGTTGTAGATTGTTTGCTTCATAACTGGTCATGATTTTGAGCCCTGGTCATGCCATGACCACATCAAACCTAAGATCCCTGGCTGCTATGGCCTTGAGCACTATGCATAGGTCTGAATTTGTGGTACTTCACCTACAACTGGTAACATCTCAATTGAGTGAAAAATTCTTAATGAGACATAAAACAAACAAACAACCAGTCTAATCTCTGTCATCTATCTTTTTGATTTCTGTCATCTATCTTTTTGATTTCTCTTGTCTATCTTAATGATTTCTGTTGTCTATCTTACTGATTTCTGTTGTGTATCTTAATGATTTCTGTTGTCTATCTTAAAGCAATATAAGCTGTCAAAATTGTTATTTTGGGGTCCTAAAATTTGATCGAAAATTTTGTAAACATCTACCTTCTAATACCTGATTTTATCGATTAAACTTTTGACATGTTGTATTTTTTGCATTAAATGCAAAAATGTTCGACAGTTGAAATTAAGTCTTCCCGTACCTTAATTTTCCCGACATTATTTCCGTATGCAATGACCTAAAGTTGAACTCATTCGGCAATATCAAATGCACAAGCGCAATATTTCCGGTAAGCACGAAAGATGTCTGACACGAAAGGTTCGAAGCGAGGGAGAAAGCCGACTTTGGAATTTTGCGTAATGTTTCGAGCGATCCCTTAAAACTATCATAACTAAAAAACATACTATCATAACTTAAAAACATATAACATCGTTAACAATGCCAAAATAATGATGGTAGCTAGAATTTTATCTCACCTCGCCGTCCATATTTTAATGACCCGGATACAACCCGATCCACCCCGATCAGCATCAGAATCATTCGTGTCAACATCGGTTATCTTCGGGATTGTCGCCGACGATTAATCAGCTGCCATTGTTAGGGTCAAACGGAATGTCGAGGAATATATTTTTCATCACGTAAAGGTGTGTAAACGATGCATAAGAGAGGAAATTCGATGCAGTTCTTTTTTTCAATCATATCAACGTTCATTTAACCTCTTTTAATGCCACTATAAAAAATTGCAATTTTGGCAGCTTATATTGTTTTAATGATTTCTGTTATCTATCTTAATGATTTCTCTTGTCTATCTTAATGGTTTCTGTTGTCTATCTTAATGATTTCTCTTGTCTATCTTAATGATTTCTCTTGTCTTAATGATTCTCTTGTCTATCTTAATGATTTCTGTTGTCTATCTTAATGATTTCTGTTGTCTATCTTTATGATTTCTGTTGTGTATCTTAATGATTTCTGTTGTCTATCTTACTGATTTCTGTTGTCTATCTTACTGATTTCTGTTGTCTATCTTAATGATTTCTGTTGTCTATCTTAATGATTTCTGTTATCTATCTTACTGATTTCTGTTGTCTATCTTAATGATTTCTGTTGTCTATCTTAATGATTTCTCTTGTCTATCTTAATGATTTCTGTTGTCTTAATGATTTCTCTGTCTATCTTAATGATTTCTGTTGTCTATCTTAATGATTTCTGTTGTCTATCTTACTGATTTCTGTTGTCTATCTTAATGATTTCTGTTGTCTATCTTAATGATTTCTGTTGTCTATCTTAATGATTTCTGTTGTCTATCTTAATGATTTCTGTTGTCTATCTTAATGATTTCTGTTGTCTATCTTAATGATTTCTGTTGTCTATCTTAATGATTTCTGTTGTCTATCTTACTGATTTCTGTTGTCTATCTTAATGATTTCTCTGGTCTATCTTACTGATTTCTGTTGTCTATCTTAATGGTTTCTGTTGTCTATCTTAATGGTTTTTGTTATCTCTCTTAATCTATAATCTCTGTTGTCTTTCCAGGTTTGACTTTTTAGTCATCGGTGCAGCAGTAATCGCTTCAGCCATTGAGGCAATAGAGGACTCCAGTACGTATGCTATGCTTTGCTTTTTGGCTCACCTGAGCTTTTCTGATAACAATTTTTGATTCCACTCTGTCATTGTAAATTTTTCACACTTTTGATATATTTTTTAGAACTGCCTATTCAATTTCATCCAAATTTGGCACAAAGCTTCTTTCATTAAAGGAGATTCAAGTTTATTTAAATAAAGGCAATGCTCTTGGGGGAGATAACTATAAAATATAATGAAATTAGGTGGAGTGTTTCAAAACCCCTCTCAAGAGCAACAGGACCAGAAAATCCAACAGAATCAGAAATGCAATGATTAACATAGAAAGTTTTCATTTCTTTTGTTGATGATTCCTGGATTCAGGACAGGGCCTCATTTTTAAACTTAATTTACTTTTCAACAGTATACAAATAAGTTGTACGATTTAAATATCAATGCCTGCCATAAGTTTCGGTTTGGATAGAGGGAGAGGGAGTCATTGATGTGGGAGGGAGTCACAGTGCCTAGAGAAGAAAAGAAGCCTCCATAGGGGCTCAACGTTATACATAGGGATATGATGAAAAATTCTTATAAAATGCTACAACGGTCCCACAATTTGTCAAAGAATTAGGTTCTACTGAATTTTGCTTGTTTGTAGGTTCAATAATTGTTTTCATGTCAGTAAATAATTTTTAATATATCAAAACAAGAGATTCATAGTTGGATATTTTATTGAACAGAGGTGTTAACTGCAAACTAACAACTCAACTTTATGACAAACTGGATAACTTTAGTTTCTCAATCATTAACGCTGTGTTACATAGGAATATTCCATTATCACCTGCATCATGGGCGTTTATATCTTTCAACTGATTCCATGCATGTTTCTGTGTGTGATTAATTTTAAAATTGAGGCAAGCTACTCATAAATAAGTTGATGTCACAGGGATTTCAACAGTCTCATTGAATTCAGCATTTTGCAAATTCTATGGTTGTTATAACGATCACATTTACAAATACAACCTGTCATTGGATCAACTGCAGTCTGATGTGCTTCTTATCAATTGTTAGACTGTTTTTTACATTACAAATTACTCTTTTACCTGATTAGAATAGAAAGCTTATTGCAGGTGTGACCATTCAACAGGGGATGCTTACTCCTCCTGGGCAGCACCTAATCCCACTTCTAGTGTGACCAGGGGGCCATGTTTGCCTTTCCATAATTTTGTATTCTCTACAGCAGTTATGTATGGAGCACCAAAATTAACATACACTCAAATAATTAAAGATATCTTTAATTATATGAAGACATCATCAATTCAGTTAATTGATCTCATGAATGGAATTAATGTGTGCATCAAGTCAATTATTGCTTTCATTAATTGAATTAATGCACACATCAATTGAATTTATGAGAGGAATTGATTGATTTAATGCATTCATAAATTCAATTAATGCTCTCATCAATTGAATTGATGCACACATTCATTCAATTAATAAGAGCAATAATTGATTTGATGTGCAATTCAATTCAATTACTGCTCACATCAATTCTGAGTTAGAATAGATCCTCAGTACCCCTTGCTTGTCATAAGACATAGGCCATAAGCACTGAGCATAGGCTTAGATTTAGCAGCCCTTCACTGGCATTGGTGATGTCTCCATATGAGTAAAAGATTCTCGAAGAGGGATTTTAAACAATATATAATCAATCAATCATGTTTACAGTGTGCTGTCTATAGTGTGTTTCCATGTTTACAGTATGCTTTCTATAGTGTGTTTCCATGTTTACAGTGTGCTTTCTATAGTGTGTGTCCATGTTTACAGTGTGCTGTCTATAGTGTGTTTCCATGTTTATAGCGTGCTGTCTATAGTGTGTTTTCTTTTTTACAGAGTGCTTTCTATAGTGTGTTTCCATGTTTAAAGTATACATGTTTTCTATTATGTGTTTCCAAGTTTAAAGTATTTTTTCTATAGCGTGTTTCCATATATTTGCAATATAATGCGACAATTGTGTTCCCATTAGTTTACAGTATGTTCTATGTAATGTATTTACAGCTTATGAAGAATTTCAGCTGTTGGATTATCTTCTTGTTCTGAGAGTTTTGAGGCTTTTCAAAATATTTGGAAGCATAAAACGGTATGTTTTATACGTCATTATATATCTCAGTCTGCTCAGACTGTTTTGGAGTTTTTTGTTTGTTTTTTGGGGGGTTTTTTTTGGGGGGGGGTGTTGGTGTTGGTACATGTATTGTTGCAAGGACTGTATATAATTAAGTGTTGTTTGACCCAATAATAAATCTGTCAGAATACAGATAGATTTGAATAAAAATAAAATCAATGTATAATTCTAATACCCATCATTCAAGTGTTGATTTACATCCATATTTTAATTGATTCTGTCACATTATATAAATAAAAACAAATACATCAGAGTATTTCATTGATATCTGTTAACCAGATTGTTTTTGTTTTACAGTTTTAAAGTTATTCTCCAAACAATCATCAACATAGGTCCGTCTATTATCACTTATGGCGGGGTCATCGTGGTGAGTTGTCACATGGCTTGCTGTCTACACTGTCATTCAATTCATACGGAGAAGTGGACCATTTATTTCCATATATCATATCAACTTTGATTGATACACAAACTGTGTTTGATATATAGGTTTATATTAATTGAAAACTGTAGTTCACAAAGTGTATACGTTGTACATGTGTGACTAACTATACATTTTGTACATGTTTGTACATGTGACTGACTGTACACTTTGTATATCTACATATGTGACTGGCTGTACATGTTTTGTACATGTGTGACTGGCTGTAAACTCTGTACATGTTTTGTACATGTGTGACTGACTGTAAACTCTATACATGTTTTGTACATGTGTGACTGGCTGTAAATTCTATACATGTTTTGTACATGTGTGACTGGCTGTAAACTCTGTACATGTTTTGTACATGTGTGACTGACTGTAAAGTCTATACATGTTTTGTACATGTGTGACTGACTGTAAACTCTATACATGTTTTGTACATGTGTGACTGGCTGTAAACTCTGTACATGTTTTGTACATGTGTGACTGACTGTAAATTCTATACATGTTTTGTACATGTGTGACTGGCTGTACCCTCTGTACATGTTTTATACATGTGTGACTGGCTGTAAACTCTGTACATGTTTTGTACATGTGTGACTGACTGTAAACTCTATACATGTTTTGTACATGTGTGACTGGCTGTAAATTCTATACATGTTTTGTACATGTGTGACTGGCTGTAAACTCTGTACATGTTTTGTACATGTGTGACTGACTGTAAAGTCTATACATGTTTGGTACATGTGTGACTGACTGTAAAGTCTATACATGTTTTGTACATGTGTGACTGGCTGTAAACTCTGTACATGTTTTGTACATGTGTGACTGACTGTAAATTCTATACATGTTTTGTACATGTGTGACTGGCTGTAAACTCTGTACATGTTTTGTACATGTGTGACTGACTGTAAATTCTATACATGTTTTGTACATGTGTGACTGGCTGTACCCTCTGTACATGTTTTGTACATGTGTGACTGGCTGTAAACTCTGTACATGTTTTGTACATGTGTGACTGACTGTAAACTGTACATGTTTTGTACATGTGTGACTGGCTGTAAACTCTGCACATGTTTTGTACATGTGTGACTGACTGTAAACTCTGTACATGTTTTGTACATGTGTGACTGACTGTAACCTCTGTACATGTTTTGTACATGTGTGACTGACTGTAACCTCTGTACATGTTTTGTAAAGTGACTGACTTTATAATTTTCAGGTCTTTTACTACATCTTTGCTATTATTGGGATGGAGGTATTCCACAATCTGATTCATTATTACGACTACTACAAAGACTCGTCACCACCATTTTGTGGAAATCCTAACCTGAACGGGACACTGTTCTATAAATACCACTACTGTAACAACAACTTTAACGACCTCCTCCACTCGCTCGTGGTGTTGGTGGAACTCACTGTCGTCAACCAGTGGCATGATATCCTTTGTCTGTTTCTTTTTGAGTCACCATGCAATGGGTGGGCCGTGATAAAAGTTTGAAATTTACACAGGAATACAGGATTCAAGATCAATGAAGCTTTATATGAAAATGTCTCCATGTTTACATGGATTAAATCTTTATTCAAATAATGTGGTGGTCAGATGGGTTTGATCACCAGTGGCCATATTGTTCTGTTAGTAGAGTATGTTACTAGAGATTCAGGAGACTGCGGTTCGAATCCCAGTCTGGTCTATTGCAGTTTTTCTCTTGCTGTTACAGTACTAATGCAGAGATAATTATACCTCCGCAACAAAGATGTGGGGGGGATATACTGGTATCAGGTTGTCCGTCCGTCTGTAGACACAATGGTTTCCAGGCTAGTAAGTGTTATCCTTTTCACCTAGAGTCAACATACCATACATACAGATTCCCCATGGGACGAAGATGATCCTTATTGATTTTGGGGTCAAAGGTCAAGTGTACTGGACATTGAAATAGCAAAATGGTTTCCAGGCACTTATATGTTATCCTTTTCACTTAGAGTCACCATATCACACATATGGACTACACTTGGGACGAAGTTGATCCCTACTAACTTTGGGATCACAGTACCTCTTGTTCCAGTAGATATTTGGGGTTTTTTTTTCTACAATCATGCTGCCTTGTGTTAGATAGTTAGGCCAATCAGTCTTAAAGTGGAAATCATTTAAATATTATTATCTCAAAACATCAAAGGAACTTAAATGATCAAAAACTGTCCGAGGAAATGAGTATATGTATTGTTTTCATTGGTGCATAATCCTTCCTTGACTGGTTCACTGTTAGCATCAGGTTTCGTAGCTGTAACCAGTAAAGTGGCCCGTCTTTATTTCTTTTGTTTCCATATGTGTTGTGTCATCATCGTTTTAAAGTAAGTTAATAAGAAAATAATATATATGTGGACTACGGTAATGTTACTACTGCTGAATGATTTCATTGGATAATTGCTGCAACTATAAATATCAGAAATTCTAACTGGATTACGATTATCAAATTAATTTAGGGAGAACGTGAATTAACTTTTACTTATTAATTTTTATTTCAGTATATTTATTGCATTTATTCTCGAGGCATTCATTTTGGAGTACACCATACAGAAAGTGGGGAAATTGGAATCATACGTTGAACAGAAAATTCGGGATTTGGGTTTAGGACTCGGACAGTAAGTTCATGCTAAAATGTTAGTCTCGCTTTCCTCAGACTTGCTCTCGAGACGTTGCACATGCGAGAATCTGGTATAATTCCTATTTTTTGTGACAGTAGAGGGTGCTTAACCAAAGCGATGACTACCAGGAAGAAACATGAGCAAATTTACTTCTTATTCAGTTATGCCCTTTAGCATATAACAGGATTGTACAGCTTCACTAAATTTCTGTTCCACCATGTTTTGCAGGTGTGTCTCTATCAGACTCTTGCTCATGCAAAGTCTTGAGAGCAAGAGTATGAGACAAGTGAGATTAGCTAAAATGGGTCATTCTTAAGTGACAGACTTTACGTGATTCTAATGCAACTATTCTGTAATCTGCATTTTGATTGGCTAATGCAGTGTTTGAGGCAGTTAAATGAGCAGTAATGAGACAGAAGTGTTTCCATTGTGACCTCATAACAGAATTATGCAAAAGCATGACATCAAGCATAAACATTTCATGCCTATTTCATATACGATTAATTGATTGTTTGTTGTTTTCTGCCACACTCAACAATTTTTCAGTTATCTGGTGGCGTCCAGTTTTTATTGGTGGAGGAGAGAACCCAGATACAATGTACCTGGGAAGAGACCACCGACCTTTCAAAAGTAAACTGGCAAACTTTCTCACATATATTGGCACGAGTGAGAATCGAGCCTGTGCCGACTAGAGGTGAGAGGCCTTGTGTTTTGAGCGCGATGCTCTAACCACTTGGCCACAGAGGCCCCCTCCTATTTCATATAACAAAGAAGCAAAACTCAATAAAATAAGACTTTAACATAAAGCAAACTATACCATTCGTGGTAGCTCAGTGGTAAAGCATTCACTTTGTAACTGTGAGATTGTAAGTTCAAGCCCCACTCATGCCATGGCCACATCAAATTTAAGATGTAAATATAGGTAGTAATTGTTCCTTTGGAAGAATTAATCACAGGTCTTTTGGATATGATCTTAAAAACAGAGGTCACATGTTATGGCAGGCATTGGTGTGAACCATCACTGGTATGGCCCTACTTCACCTACAGCTGGTAATTTTAATATGAGTGAAATATTCTCAAAGGGATGTTAAACAAACAAACAACCAATCAAACTAGATGCATGAATAAAATGGGAATAGCTATCTTCTCCTTTGCTATTTGCCACTATAAATGCTGATTTGATGTTTACAGACATCTGTTTTAATGGCTCCTGTAAAGCGTCCCCACTTAAACTTAGTTTGTGGCCTTTAAATCAGCATTATTAGTCACAAATAACAAACGAAAGATTTTATTGTAATTTGATAGCTCTTGATATTCCTCAACTCCTTACACACAACTAGTGCATATGAAATTTTTAGAAAATCATTTTCAACACAGCATTTTCTTTTTAAAATTAACATTGTTTTGAAAACTGAGTAGTTATTTAATTTGCATATTGAAAAAGAATTGTTAAAATGTGATGGCACTATCTGATTATGAATCACCCACTACCCTCATATCTGTTTGGATTGGGTGTTATTTATTTAGGACAGGTCCACGACAGCGCCACCTGTCCACAACTAATGACGATTCTGAACTGGTTCCCAATGAGGAGCTGAGCAATGTGGACCATCCAGATTCTGATTCTGATACAGACAGTATTCCAGATTTGTCCACAGAAAAGGGGCTGAGATTTCACCTCAAAAAGAAAAGTAAGGAAATCGATACATAAGGAAGAAAAAAAGACTTCATATAAATTTTCAAATGGAAAGACACCATTCTGTAATGTCTACTGAGTAGGACAAGCATTTTCTGAGATACACTGAAGGCTAAAGAGGTAATTATTTTATAAAAGAATTCAATATATAGAATCTTTCAAACTTTAGTATATTTTGTAAAATTTGTGGTATATCATGATTTGATTTGCTGATAAGAAACTTGAGGGACTGTGCTGATTGTAAGGATTCGTTACATTGATCCACCACTCTGTTCTTTGTCTATAGGTCGCAAGAAGGTGGAGGTTCTACTGCAACAGATGTTTGAGGGTGAGATTGATCCGGAAGATGAGGGACCAGAGAATGAGACAGAGATCTTCGCTGACCGAGGACCACGACGTGTCACCTTAGACACAGTCGCCTAGACAGTCTTGTTTAGATGCACCTTAAACACCACAGACGGCAATCTCATCTTCAGACGCACATGATATATTATGACTGTCAACTTTGTTCCCACCATTAAACACTTCCAAGTCGTGACTATAAATCGAGACACCACCAAAAACAACATTAAAGTCATGACTGTCAATTTTAAACACCACCAAAAACCTCCAAAGTAATGACTGTCAATCTTGTCCCCACCAAACACTTCCAAGTTATGACTGTCAATCAAAACACCTCAAAAAGTGACATCAAAGTCGCCTATGTCGGTCTAGCCACCCCCAAACAATCCAACATCATGTCCATTGATCTTGCCCAAGTCAAACACTTACGACATCATAGCCTAGTCAACTTTGTCCCCATAAAGCATTACAGATCTCCCTTTCATAAAGTTAACTACCATTAATATTTATTTCAACTGGTTTACATTTACTTCATGTTTGCATTTTTGAAAGTTGTATTCTATGAAAACTCGAGACTATTTCATACTTGAGTCTTTTTTTCTTCAGTATATATAAATATATGACACCATCATGATTCCTTCTGATATTGAAAAGCACAGATAATTATCAAGGTACACAAATATCCATTTGATATGCATTCAAAATTATTCCACTTGAAATGTAGACACAAAATTAACATGTTTTTCTGTTGTACGATTTTTTTATTTTTTTTGTGTGTTTTTAATGGCCAACAAAGAGATTTCTGGTCCCTACAACTCTGTGCAAAGGAGGGGACCAGACTAACTCAGATATTGTTTTCAATACTCAGTATTCTATCACTTTGATTTACAGTGCATTTTACAGCAGATGAACTTTCTTTCATTTGTAAATGAGCTAGTCAGTTTGCTTCTGTCAGTAAGCAAAACAATCAGTAAGAATAGGTATTCTGAAGAAACACAAATGAACAATTTTTCCAAAGTGCAAAATTTTGTTCTCTTCATACAGCTTGGTGTAATGTGCCTGTGGAATTTCCTCTGTGTTTGTAAATATATGCAGACTCAGCACATTATTATGATGTGTTAGTGGAGCTTACACTCCTAGTGAGTAGATGTGCATTCTGGTATATTTTAGAACACTGGATTCACTGCTCTGAAATAGTCTGTTTCAGGTACATATCTTTGACTAATTTTATTGTGCTTTTGTCTCCTGATTTGCCTAAATCTTTTCAGTTAATTTTGATTGATTGTTATGTAACTACCTGTGATATTCCTTGTTAAACACACTTTTAAGTCCATTGACTTTGATTGGAGTATATAATCATGTTTGAGCATAATTCTCAGATGTACAGTAAGGGTTGAAAATGTTATGCAATAAAATTTTGAATCCTGTGAATGTGTACTGTAAATGCTTGTTTTAATTAGTGTATACCAATGTGATATTGTCTATTGACATGCAATACAATGACATCCAACACAATACAATGACATCCAACACAATACAATGACATCCAACACAATACAATGTCATCCAACACAATGCACACAGTACAATGATATCCAACACAATAAATAACATCCAACACATTACACACAATACAATGGCATCTAACACATTACACTGAATACAATGATATCCAACACATTACACACAATACAATGACATCCAACACATTACACATAATACAATGACATCCAACACAATTCAGTGATAATACAATGACATCCAACATAGTACAATGATATCCAACACATTACACACAATACATTGACATCCAACACATTATACACAATACAATGACATCCAACACAATACAGTGATAATACAATAACATCCAACACAATTCAGTGATAATGCAATGACATCCAACACAATTCAGTGATAATGCAATGACATCCAACACAATACAATGATATCCAACACAATACAGTGATAATACAATGACATCCAACATAATTCAGTAATAATGCAGTGACATCCAACACAGTACAATGATATCCAACACAATACACACAATGCAATGACATCCAACACATTACCGTGATGATACAATTAAATCCAACACAATACACACAATGCAATGACATCCAACACATTACCGTGATGATACAATTAAATCCAACACAATACACACAATGCAATGACATCCAACACATTACCATGATGATACAATTAAATCCAACACAATACAATGACACACCACATATACAAGATGGGCTAAGGAATTTTGATCTCCTTACATACACTCATCTTGTCCTTTTGAACCAAAATCATTTTATCGCCAGCTGTTCTCACCCAAAGCTCAATATTCCAAGTCTGTACCGTGCATCTCCATTTCTAAGTAGCTGGCGGTCTTTCTCTCTTTCCAACCAGTGACCCGGGTTAGAATAGGTCCTCAGTACCCCTTGCTTGTCGTAAGAGGCGACTGAATGGGGCGGTCCTTCGGATGAGACCGCAAAAACCGAGATCCCGTGTCACAGCAGGTGTGGCACGTATAAGATCCCTCCCTGCTCTAAGGCCCTGAGCACCGAGCATAGGCCTAAAATTTGCAGCCCTTCACCGGCAATGGTGACATCTCCATATGAATGAAATATTCTCGAGCTGGACGTTAAACAATATAAAATCAATCAATCCAACCAGTGACTATGTTAAAGCTATCCTGAAGTGTTTTTTTTCTGTTGAAGGCATGTAATGTGAATAAACCAGGCTATCTCTATCTATAAATAACACCCTAGATAGTTTCTATTTGTGAATATATTTACAGAAAAAAAAGGACTCGCATGCGTTATCACTTATGCTCTTTTTTCATTCATTTCAAACAAGGCTCCTATTTACTTACCACAAAGCAACAGTAAGTCTTAAGATAGAGCATAAAATGCTTCAAAACATAATGCTAATACATCCTGAGACAGGGGATGCTTACTCCTCCTAGGCACCTGATCCCACCTCTGGTGTGTCCAGAGGTCCGTGTTTGTCATTTTCTTAATGTTGTATTCTCTGTAGGAATGATGAGATTAAGTACTGTCCGTTATCTTCACCTTTTCAAATTGCTGAAATGCAGTTAATAAGTCACAAATTCATATTCTCGCGATTTGGTGTCTATGACTCTTAAAAAAAACCAAAAAACAGGGAATCTGTGTGTGCCTCCGAACGTACGCGCTCGTGTTGCATCTGAAGAATTCCAGCTTTACTCTCCCGGGAGGAAGAGAATTTGGGGGGGAAGGGAGTATAATTCTAAACTACATGTATATAGGTAGACATTGCTTCATTAAGTGTTCAATATTTGTACCAATAAGTCTACAGTTCTGATAAATGTACACCTCATATTGAAAGGTTGTTGATATCCAGCCGAAATACGACTCTGGAAAGCACTGCATTTAATCGACAGATTATTGCATACTTTTCGTTTATCATGTCTATTAAACGCACTATCAAATATCTTAGCTTAATAAATGATCATTTATTCGTTGTGCAGATACCTTCACTGAGTGTGATAAAAGACTCGTAAATAGTCTGCACCTTTCTCAAATAATTTATACATGTAACTAATTGTGTTTGAGTTATACCTGATGACTTTAAAGTACAGGAAACAAGCTTATCCATGTATTGCCATTGTTGACAACATTAAGTGCGTTGAATTGAATTTTGATTAAATGCGGAAGTCTCCAAATTATTTTCCTTATTTTCCCCTCCCACCTTACCTGAAAGTACGGAAGCCGGTAGAAAACAGGGTAGAGAATTTATATCAATTTGCAGCTTCCACTAGCACATTGATTTTGTTCATTGTTAGAATCGCACGCAGACACGCAGCATCGTTTTTCAAGAGGGTAAAGGGAAGGGTTGGGGGGGGGGGGGGCAGCCGGAGGAGAAATTGTTAATAAGAAAAAAAAAGAAGCCTAAATATTTCTCTTTTGACCGAAACGTCATATTCCTAAATCAAAGTGCGGGGGGGGGGGGGGGGGGTCCCTTCAATTCATCACTTCACTCAAACTTACATTCTTACCATTCATTACCACCACCAAAAGAGAGATGTGGTGCCAATCCGTCAATATGTCTCACTTTGCTTGTGAAAATAACCTACTTTGCACGTAAAAATAACGGGAAATCAAAACTGTCAATAGTGGAAGGGAAATTACCTAGTCTGCGTACCTAATACATTGGAATATCTAGCACACATTAATATTTTTTCGTGCTCATATCTGTCTGTCGACATTATAAAATTTATATCATTCACACAACTTCGTAAATTGACAGCAAGTTCAACAAACGATAATGCTCTTAAAAGTAAACACATACGAGGGCCACTTTTTAAATTCGTAGAGTAAAACCGCTTGAAATATCAACATTTTATTTATCAAAGACCTTCGAAATATGCCCCGTCTGCCTCAACACACATTTTACGCCGATCTACCCATTGCCGGAACGCCGCCCGGTACTCCTCTATAGGTATATGTTGCAGACACTGGTAGATCGCACTGCCTATACAACAAAGGGATTCAAAACGGTGTCCTGCCAGCATTTCCTTCAGTTTTGGGAACAACCAAAAGTCACAGGGGGACAGGTCAGGGCTGCATGGGGGATGGTCTAAGACATCGAGCCCAGATTCTTTCAGATATTCCTGTACCGTCGCGGATTTATGGACCGGTGCGTTATCATGGAGTAATTTGATGCCGTGAACACAGGTGCACGGTCTGCGTTTCTGATAGAAATCAAAAAGTTGAGCAAGAACACTTTCTCTGTAAAACTTTCCAGTGACACGACTACCTTTAGGAACTGGAATTTGAAGGACTGGACCTTTCGAATTAAAGACCATCGCATACAACATGCTGCTTGATGTTTTGCAACGGCGCGCAATGACAGGTCTGTCGCCCTCAGATGAAACCCAAACCTTATTTTTAACCTTAGAAAATGATAGATCCAGGTTTCCTCACCTGTAACTATCTCTTCCAAACGACGTGGGTCACATTTATCATATTTTTTTATAACTTGCGATGCAAGTCCAACCCGACTTTGTCTCTGCTCGTCAGTGAGCAAATGGGGCACCCAGAGCGCGCAGATCTTACGTAGCCCAAGATCACGTAAGATATTCAAAACACTTGACGAATGAATGCCACTTAATTCTTTTATCTCTTGCACGATATAACGTGCGTCTTCCTCAATTAACGTTTTCACAGTAGCAACGTTCTTTTCCGTCAAAACGGAAACGGCGTCATTTTCAATTTACTCCCGACCATCATTAAAACGACGTACCCACTTGCAAATTGTAGCATATTTTAAAGCACCATTCCCATAAACCTTTTGCAAATCAGCATGAATTTCCGTTGACGGAAACCCAAGGTGTGCTCGAATCTTACAATATACCCTCTGTTCTGAGATTTTTCCATCCATATTGAACGCTATATTTCACTATAGCGTATAAAACCACATGTTGAAAATACCCAGCGCAGCGCGCACGTGGACCTCGTGCGCCGCATACCGTGATACCGTTCGAGAGAGGAATGATTACGCAAGTTCTGTGTAAAAAATCGTGCAACTTCATAATCGCGTTAAAAAGTTATAGGCTTACTCTGCGAACTTAAAAAGTGTCCCTCGTACGTATTACTAATTATTGGAAAGGGTTGCGGGAGTTTATTGGAGAGAAAGAGGGGGGGGGGACGCCAATGATGAGCTAAGCAATTTGGACCATCCAAATTCTGATACAGACAGTATCCCAGATTTGTCTACAGAAAAGGGGCTGAGATTTCACCTCCAAAAGAAAAGTAAGGAGATCGATACATAATTAAGGAAGAAAAGAGACTTCAATAAATTTTCAAATGGAAAGACACCATTCTGTAATGTCTACTGAGTAGGACAAGCATTTACTGAGATACACTGAAGGCTAGAGGCTTTATTATTAAAAAAAAAATCTGAATTTCAAAGTTTAGTATATTTTGATTTGCTGACAAGAAACTTGAGGGACCGTGCTGATTGTAAGGATTCGTTACATTGATCCACCACACTGTTCTATAGGTCGCAAGGTGGAGGTTCTACTACAGCAGACGTTGAGTAACTGACGGACCTCTGGTAGATTAAGTTAATCCAATATTAATTCTATACCCTGTAACCTACCGGCTTCCGTATGATGTAGAGTCGAGTGAACAATCTGTTGATAATGTCCATGTGTACTCAGCAATATTTAAATTACTATTACGATATTGTGATAGACCGTACGTAAGATGGTTACCTATATTGACCTCATTTTATCTCGAGTAGTGCATATTTAAAGATCACAAAAACGAGATTTGAAATGAGGTCAAGGTGTGCTTGTGTCAGTATCAAATAGTACCACCAGAGAGTCAGATCCCTCGCGGTGGTTCAGCCGGAGAGGGCTGACGTGATCAGAGAATTTGGGGTTCAGTGGGAAGGGGGGGGGGGGGGTACGACTTGAGTTTCTTGTATTTTCGCTCAGAAAGGGAAGAGGTTGAAGAGCGCAAAGTGCTCCAAAAGATAAATATAATAAATAAATAAATAAATAAAAGAGTAAATAAATAAATTGTTAAAAATATTTAAGCAAAGGAAAGAATGGCAACCACTTCGTCAGAAGTTTATATATTTTTAAGTTTTCAAATTAAATGTCAAAGAATGGTTGATTTGGCACTTGTCGGAATTTAAATATATTGATAGTTTTAGCTCCTGTTGTAAAAGTAATCATTCTTTGATTGCTGTAATTGAATTGTAGTATTTCGTGAATTATCAAACTAATTTGAAATTCTCGTGCTATTCGTAACAAGTGCGCATTTGAACGTGACTTGAGGTAAACAACCTCAAGAGAAAGAGACCACATTTTGTCAGTTGTTTCTTCCGTATTGTTTGAACATTGTTCATTGTAAGCGGATCGGATTTTTTCTTCCTTGACCTCTAACTGTAATAACATTCAATATTCATCAGGAAATATTAAGAGGCTGACAAATGTGTATACTCCCGAGTTCTCTCTCTCTCTCTCTTTCTCTCTCTCTCAACACACACACACAATTTAAAGATAACATATCTCTGGATTTTTATCCACTCTTTCTATCCTTCCACAGACACACACACAGTTTAAAAATTGACAACACTAATAAAACGTGAGTGCTTTCAATTTGATCATCCGACATCTAATGATCAAAGTGAAAGCGCTCACGTTTTACTGGTGTTATCAATATTGAAATCTATTGCTGACACTGTGATATATAATTGAATTTGGATATACTAGTATATATATATATATATATATATATATATATATATATATACCTGGTAACCTATTCCAGTCAAGTATGGCATTATAATAAAAATCTGATGTTCCTTTGGAGCCAACTCTAGGGACTCCATTATGGAAGTGTTTGTGTGTGTATGTGTGTTGTCTCTGTGTCTGGTGTGTGTGTGTGTGTGTGTGTGTATGTGTGTGTGTGTGTGATTTATCATAATTATATGGGTTGGTCAGTGGCCATAGGGTATCCCGTTGAAAAAAAATGGGGGGGGGGGTCCTTCACAACATGGGTTGAATTCACCAGTTTAAGCTTACATTCTTTCTTCCATTTCCGGTATTATTCACTACTGCTGTTAGCTGCAGATCTGAAGCTTGATCTCTTGGAATATTTTGGAAGAGACAGTCATATTTTTTCCCCCAGAGAGCAACAAATCTACATAAAACATGTTGGAAAGGGGAAACAATCAGCCAATATATTATCTTACTTTTTATGTGTAAATAACTATATAAAATAACAGAATATGTATTATGTCAAACAAAGGGGGAAAAAAAGTGGGACCCCCCCCCCCCTTCTCCCTCTCTGTTGCACGCGACGGAAGTGCCTCCTGTGATTGAAAAGCTACAGAAATAAATATTAAAGATTCACAAAAATAAACATCAAATATAATGTTATAATCTTGATCATCTTGTTATATTTGGTATACATGTCGAAAAGAACTCTAATGTTAAAAATGCATGAGGGTATGAAATGCGACGCTTCACGCCGATTTTATTTTTATGAAGTGCGTTTTTCAAAAATGAAATGAATTTCTTTTATTTCCATCCCACTTTCATTTCTGTCCGAATTCCCGCCGTTCAAGACGACGTACTATGTTTATTAAAATTCATATGTGCATTGTTCACATCCAGATCGCTTTCATGAGAAAATAGATAAATTTTTTTTTACTGAATGAACAAGTGAAGATAACGAACAGTGATAAATCTTACAATTCCTGTAAAGAATAAAAATTTAAGAGTAGGGCCACACTAGAGGTGGGATCAGCTGCCTAGGAGAAGTAAGCATCTCATGTTGACTGGTCACACCCACCGTGAGCCCTTATATCTCAATCAGATAAGCGGAATAAACCGTAGTCAAAACTACATACAGGACGTTGATTGATTGACTGATTATTGCTTTCCGCCACACTCAACAATTTTTCAGTTATCTGGTGGCGTCCAGTTTTTGTTGGTGGAGGAGAGAACCCAGATACAATGTACCTGGGAAGAGACCACCGACCTTCCGCAAGTAAACTGGCAGTACAGGACATAACGAACAGCTTCGTGATTGGTATGAACACAGACATCATTATAACGTTCACAGGGAAAAACTTGCTTTAAACCAGACTGTTGAAACTCCTGTAACATCAACTTCTATGTCAGTAGCCTGCATCGATTTAAAAATTGATCATACGCAAAACATGCTCTCGCGTATCGAATCAACACCATATGCAGGGGTTGATGAAATATTGCTACATAGTTATGGAAAGTTGACGAAGGAGAAGCTGAAGTCATCTCGTTTGTCATAAGTTATTGTTCGTTTGTCGTTGATGTCTTAGCCTTAGTACGTAAGTGGCCTCCGTGCATACATATAATAAAACAAGAAATTAAATGAAAATTGTTATATTTATTATTTCATAACTTTTCTTCTTCTAATAATATTATTATTATTTTGTTGTTGTAAACAAAGAAAGGGGGATAAATATAAGTATGTGCTTAATTGCCTTAATTACTTTCAGCATTTAAATCATAACTCAAAATTCTCTACATCTTATGTCCCGCATGAATACATGAACTAACAACATTTAAATATACTAGATGCATATTTTAGATTATTTCGTCTGTCCTGAATGTAGAGAACATACGCACTGTGAAGGTTATCTAGAAGCAGCGAGAAAACACGAGTTAAGTCGCT
The DNA here is from genome assembly GCA_024699665.1 of Ostrea denselamellosa. Taxonomy (NCBI): domain Eukaryota; kingdom Metazoa; phylum Mollusca; class Bivalvia; order Ostreida; family Ostreidae; genus Ostrea; species Ostrea denselamellosa. The sequence goes on along the minus strand of JAMZEH010000022.1, from coordinate 5,419,765 downwards.
TGAACTATATCCGGTTTCATTCGCAGGAAGTGCATAAACAGAGACTCTATTGGTAAATATTTTTTCAGACATTTTGTGAACTTTCAACAGAAACAGAGAAATTTAATTCAGCCCTGATGAGCTCGACTACAAAGAGAAGGTAAGTGGACCTTTTTACTGTTTCTTTCTGTAAGTGTCGAGTTCGAACTGAGCGAAAATGGCGATTGTTTGTAATATTCACGTCTGATCGACCATGTGTCAAAATTTTGTTGATAAGCCGATGATGAGTGTGGAATGTTTTGATGCAGAAAAAATATATATATATATATATTGTCAATTTGAGCTTTATACTTTTTACATGAATGTAATTTCTTACAAAGTAAACCTTTTCAACTGAATTGACCAATCCTATTTGAGAGGTGATAACGAGGGTTGGAGGGAGCCTTTATTTCATCATTAATGAGACCTAAATGTTATTATAGCTAACAGTATTTAGAAAGGCACACAGCGAATCAACAGGGTGTGGAAGTTTTCTGTTCAGAGAGATTTTTTTCTCTCTCAGACTCTTTTCCAGTTATCAATCCTTTCTATAATTAAGACAAATATCAAAAATAGACCCACTTACCGAAATTAAAGCAGAGCCAGATGGTAATATTGGCAGAATATCTGTCTTTTTTCCCTTTTATTATCAAAATTGGCATAGTTGTCGATTTGTGAAAGCAGTGACAAAGGCATTATTGAAGTGTCGGCACACTACATCCATATTGCTGATATTTATGTTTATTTTCATTATAAGTGAAAAAAATTTTGAATAAATTAGCAACACTCCTTATTTGGTGTTGTTATTGCTATAGAAGTTATTGTGTTTGAACAATTAATAAATTTCAGAACTAATTTTGACTTGCATTTATGGGAAAATAACTTTATCGATTGAATTTTAGTGTTGAAGGTTGATGGGGGTGGTGATAGAGTGGCCGTGGGTGGGTGGGAGGGGTGGGGTGGGTGGGTGTGTCATTGTATTTTATGAGCCCCCCCATGCTGAATAATTTCTGGAATGTCCCACAATAGATGATAATCACTCAAACTATAATTACTGGAGTGTCTGACAATAGATGATAATCACTCAAACTGCAATTATCGACAATAGATGATAATTACTTGTATGTCCAGCAATAGATGATAATTACTGGAGTGTCTGATGATAGGTGGTAATTACTTGTGTGTACAACAATAGATGATAATTACTTGTGTGTACAACAATAGTGATAATTACTTGTGTGTCCAACAATAGATGATAATTACTGGAGTGTCTGATGATAGATGATAATTACTGGAGTGTCTGATGATAGATGATAATTACTGGAGTGTCTGATGATAGATGATAATTACTGGAGTGTCTGATGATAGATGATAATTACTGGAGTGTCTGATGATAGATGATAATTACTGGAGTGTCTGATGATAGATGATAATTACTTGTAGGTTGGGACAGTACATAGACTTTAAAATTTCATGCATATTTCAATAAATTCAATGCATTACAGGCATCTCCATATTATAACAAATTATAATATTGTAGCAAAATGGGTATTTATTTGTCTTTTTGGCAATAAATCAACAAAATTTAGTAAAAGTCATTTGTTTGATACGTTGTCAAATAGCTGATTTGTATGTAGACAGCGCAATCTTGATATCTGCAGGCAAATGTTGATCATTTTCTGCTTAAAATAACAACAAAATATGGGAATTTTGATTGGATTATGGACATTCAACTTACCAATCATTGTACATACTTTCATTTTCCAACTAGGTTATTATAGTGCCTGTGTCATAAAGCACATGTTATAGTGGTATGTATTAGTGTACAGGTACACTGTGCCACCTTGTGTTTGTTTTGAACATATTTTATTGATTATATCAAAAGGATTGAGTACAAGTTCTTGCAGCTTACTAGTCCCTCTCCTCTTTACTTGTGTGTACACTTTAGACCCTAATTACTGGGATGTACAACAACAGGAAATAATTACTGGTGTTGTACCACAAAATTCCAAAACCGTATCAGAAGGGCACCACCAAATCATCTTCCAAAAGATGTAAGAAGCGTTTTGGGAACCAAGTTTTGTAGAAAAAAAACCACATTGTTTTTGACCCTATTTGGCCTCAAGGGTGAAAATAAAACTTCTGAAACCTTATTGCACATCTACAGGAGACTGCCAATAATCTTCCAAAATATGATATGGCTACTGCATAAAATGTAAGAGGAGTTCTGGAAACCACTTTAAAAAACCCCCCAAAAACCCGTTTTTGACCCCTATTTTCAATTTTACCTTATAGAAAAATGTTGTTTTTTAACCCCCCCCCCCCCCCCCCCCCCCCCCCCCCCCCCCCCGCCGCCCGCGTGGCGCAGTGGTTAGAGCGTCGGGCTCAAAGATCTGATGATCCTTGAGTCGGGGGTTCGAATCCCACTGTGGGACGTGGGTGCCGGTCTTTCGGATGAGACCGTATAAACCGAGGTCCCGTGTCGCAGTAGGTGTGGCACGATAAAGATCCCTCCCTGCTCAAAGGCCCTGAGTGCCGAGCATAGGCCTAAATTTGCAGCCCTGTCACCGGTAATGGTGACAGCCGCCGGATAGCTGAAAAATTGCTCAGGCGGCTATAAACAAACAAACAAACAAACAAAAAAAAACACCCCCCCCCCCCCCCAAATGGCCCCCTAAGAGCAAATTGAAAAATCTGGCACAATTGCACATCTACAGGACACCACCTATCATATTCCAAAAGATTAATTGGTTACAGCTTAAAATAAAATAAAGACTTTGAGGAAGAAGAAACAGACGGACGGACCAGTCTATAAACCCAAACTTTCTGTAGAAAGTGTACTCCAGGTATTATAAACCTGAACCTTCGTTAGAAAGCGTGGGTATAATTACAGATGTGTATAACCAAAAAATAATTACTTATGTGCACAATGATGTAAATATCATTAAACATGAAAAATATGAAGGTTATGGACATTTACTTGTGTGAACTATATTTTGTTACATAAACAAATGCTTCTGTAGAGCAGGCTAATATAACTGTTGACAGGTATATTTAACATCACATGAATGAGGTCAGTCTTAAAAGATTTGGTGAATGGCTTCATGACCTAAATATTTCTGTCAGTGAAAAGCCATCAGATGGATGTGCAAAGCAGTCTTTAGTGGGCTATTTACTGGCTGATTCAGGGAAGTCACATTGTAAACAGATATATCTCTAGGTGATTTGATGCATCAGCCTAGTTGCTGACAGTATGGAAACTCCATGGTGAAATGAAAGAGCGGGCTTTATTTACCAACCCTAAAACCTCAGGAGGCATAAACCTCCAGGTGTCAGATTTCCATTTAACTGTTCTTTATGCTGTTTGCACTCTGCAATTTTTGTTACACCCAAATTGATGTGCTATTTAGTTTGGGGTGCCCTTGGAAAATCTGAGTTTTTGGGGAGATGTTGGACAGACATTAAATGACAGAATGTAAGGCTTGAGTGGGCCGTCAATTATAGAGTTGTTAAGGAATTAGGAAGTGGTGGTCTTTATCAACAGGATGATTTGTGTTGGTTTTTTGGGTTTTTTTCTTCCAAAAGCTTTGTTTTGTTAACTAAAATGGCTGATAAACACATGTACATGTATGTTTGAACATTTAATGAAATCTAATATTTAGAAAAATCCATCCTCAGACATTGCAAGGCTTATTTATCCCCCCATCTTACTTTTACTTATTTATCCCTCCCATCTTACTTTTACTTATTTATCCCTTCTATCCTGCCTTTGTCATTATTAAGTACAATTTTTTTTTCGTTTTTATAGTATATTATTCTTCTAAAACATATTGCTGTAAATAAAGGTTCTTGGAAGACTTGCTTTGCAGGAACCCCACCCCTCCTACCTTTCCAAGATAAATCTATTTATAGTATATGTCCACAGGCACCTCAACCCTATCCCCCCCCCCCCCCCTCCCTCCCTCCTTTACCCAATGAAATAATACAGAACCAATAATTTCTGTAAAATATGTGACGACACACATTAGTATCTCAAAAATGGTTGTCTCAAAACCAATAATTTTTGTAAAATATGTGACGACACACATTAGTATCTCAAAAGTGGTTATCTCAAAAGATTACAGAAAGAAGAAACTGACTCTTCAGAATAGCTTGTATGAAGGTGATTGGCAGGGAAATGGAGTAATAAATGTTGAACCAATAATTTCTCAAAATATGTGATTTCAAATCACATGTTTTTGAGAAATTATTGGTTCTATATTTGTTTTTTCTACTGGGTAGAGGGGGGTAGGGTTATACGCTGTCCCCACTTCAGGTGCCAGTGTATATGTCGCGAGAGCATCAGAGCTCTATTAGAAAGTTACAACATCAGCAGTGACTCTCTGCTTGCCTGAATCTCTACCTGTCTCCATTTGTTGAATTCATTACTGTGAATTCGAATTCCAGCAACCCATTTACTGCTGAAAAGTCCTGTAAATTGATTTTTCAGGTAAATGTTGTATTAAGATGGCAATTAATTACTTGAAAGCCGTTAATGATGGAAAGTTGTGCTGTTGGTTGTGGTTTTATCCATGTCTGTCACTGATGCGTCATTCGCCAGCAGAGGAGTAGGACTCTTAGTCTTTACAAGTCAGTTAATGTGGCAGCACTTTCTTAATGGCCTCCAAACATGAAGGGAGTCAATATATTAATTAATGGACATCTCGCCTCATCTATCAGCAGAAACAGTTGTTTCTTGTACCTTAATACATATGTTACAGCACTGTTTGGTTAATTTCTGGTTTCTGGTACATCTCTCTCCCCCCCCCCTTTCTCCTAAAAAAATCAAAATTTGTCCACCTTTGAGATGGTTAGAGTTTGTTGGTTACATTGTGTGTGATACATGATCACGGCCCCAGTCTGCTAAGACACACAATTTGAAAGATGACATCAATTAAATTCAAAACATTTACATGCGTCCCTTCCCACTGTCTGGATTCAGATGTTTAAAAAAGGACAGAGGAAATTTAGACAGATTATCTGGCACTCTTGTTGCGAATGGGATAGGAAGAAAATTATGTACTACTTGTTGATGTGTGATGATGTTGTTTCCCAAAATAGAATTTTTGAAATGGCAAGTAAAAATATTGTACGTTTGACAACATTGGTATTTAGTATATGGTCATGATCAAATGCTTTGAACAAAATTTTAATGTTTCTTTGTGGTTTCATTACTGATAATAGACACAGGAATTTTCTATAGGTTGTGATTTTGGGGACCTGTGTATATGACTATTGATGCAGAGAATGAAATTTGTCATTCTCAAAAAGGTGTAAAAATCACATCACCAAGGGTGCAATCATTATAAACCAAGAAGTGACCAGGTACCAAAAATGCTGACACTTCCTGTTTTAAACACACCTCTTAGAACAAATCACCAGATACCAAAGAATGCTGTCTTCCTGGTACACACGTCATAAAATCACTCGCCAGGTACTAAAAAGTGTTGAGTTTCAGGTACACACCTCGCAGAATAACTCACCAGGTACCAAATATAACTTCCTGGTACACTCCTCACAAAGTACCCTCACCAGATAGTGAAGAGTGCTGATACTTCTCCTTACACCACCTCACAAAATAACATCCCAAGTACCTCAAAAAAAAAAAACACTGACGCCCCATTACACCACCTCACAAAATAACATCCCAAGCTGACGTTCCATTACACCACCTCACAAAATAACATCCCAAGCTGACGTCCCATTACACCACCTCACAAAATAACATCCCAAGCTGACGTCCCATTACACCACCTCACAAAATAACATCCCAAGCTGACGTCCCATTACACCACCTCACAAAATAACATCCCAAGTACCTTAAAAAAAAAACAACTGACGTCCCATTACACCACCTCACAAAATAACGTCTGGGGTACCAAAGAATGTTGACACTTCAAGCTGTTACACACTTCAGAGATTTGTGCATCGGAAGCAGCATTCATTATGTATTTGGTGAGAAAGCAATCACTATGGTTATCTCTTGTGTACTTTGGTTTTAAAGGTTAATATTTGTAAATCTTTACTCTAGCCCACAAGTTGAACACATTCATTAAAGTTGATCTCAATATATTCATGCAGTCTAACTGGGTAACAGGTTTTGAGTGAAATGACTGCAGGAATACAACACAGTAGTTCTCCGGGGGAGGGGTGTGTAATAAATCTAAGGCGATTAACATGGCTAGGTAATCACATTAACAGGCAAACTTGTAGCTGCAGATTTGTAGCTCTTGGGGGGGGGGGGGGGGGGGGGGGGGGGGGGGGGGGGGGGGGGGGGGGGGGGGGGGGGGGGGGGGGGGGGGGGGGGGGGGGGGGGGGGGGGGGGGGGGGGGGGGGGGGTGGGGGGGGGGGGGGGGGGGGGGGGGGGGGGGAATGGAACAGACCACTGTGATCAGAAGAGTGATACGATCCACCCCTTATAAAAAACCTTCGATTTTTGATACAGTCACCTTGGTTGAGATTTTATATTGCTGTATTCTTGCATCGGCGTCTCAAAGTTTTAATATGAAAGAACTAATGTATTTTCCCACTACACTAGTGTCCAAACATTCATTAAAGCCCGATGCAAACCAAAAACTCACAACTTCAAATCATTTTGTTTATTGACTTAACCATAATAGATTGCCAGTGGATTCAAAACCCACTGATTGTTGTATTTATTTGTAATTCCGATACCAGGTATGTATTCGGTCTTCATATATGTAAAATGATCTGTATTGTTAGAAAACATGAGTACATGTGTAAGTTAGTTAAATGTTGTGTTTGATTTGTGTTGCTTATGTTGTAGTGACACTAATAGTTTCTGCAAATAAATCAAAAGTATATTTTAAGTGCAAAAAGGTCAAGTTTATTAATAACATTCTTTAGCTCAGTATCAATCATTATGACATATACTTTTTTTCCCCCCTAAAGAATTGACAGTATGTTTTAAGTAAGTTTTTTGAGTATTAGTTTCAATAATGTAAACATGAGAAAATTAGACTTGTGAGCTCTAGTCAATCTCTGTAAGACTCATCACACCTTTATGACAACATGGGACAAGTAAATCAGCCAATCAAAATCTGCACAGTATTGGTCTGGCGAGTCTTCTACCAAAGCTGAATGTGGTTTCGTTGTGAATACAATGGCTTGTTATACAGGACAACAAGAGCCCTGTGAAGTCGTGAATGGTGAAGGAAAAATCTTTTCCCTTTCAAGTAGATTGAGGCAGAAAATATTTGTTATACAAAGTTTTAAACAGAGCTTTCAAGTTATTTACTCTAACAAGAGAATTAACAGACATCATTTCCATATTTAGCACTGAAATAGATATTGTGACAGGTTCCTTATTAGCATTTTTATTGTCAGTTCTGCATGACTGAATTTCGGTCAAGAATGTTGTTTATTGCACAAATAAGTGCATCTGCCATGTTTATTTGATCCAGTACATGACCTTCATTGCAACATAGCAGACTTGTTTTGCCATCTGCGTGGGGACTTGGCCTTGAATTGGGGGTAGGAATGATCTCTTAGTCTGATACATCAGCACACAGTCACAATAAACCTGAATGCAGAGATCAGACCATGATCAGTGATCAAGAACTGTAAAAACACAATCGGTGCCTGTCTCGGGGAGGACTTGAAATGGATCAGTACCCCCAAAACACTGCCAAAAAAATCTCCCAGACCAGACGACGATCATTGTAATGTGCAAAAAATCTCCGGGGTCGAGGGCCAAGATAGGCATTGATTTACAGCTCTGGGTTTTTTCTGGATGATAAATTAGAAATAATTAGCCCCCTCAAAGTTTGATATCATGCACAGATAAAAATGTTTTATTGTACAGTTATTTTGTAAAGATAGAGAGCAAAAAGGGTAACATAAGATTCAAACAAAGTTGTGGGAAAAAATTGGGAGGGAGGGAAGGATGCATGAAAAAGTGTTCATAACCTTTTGGAGCAATAAAGACTTGAAATATGAAAATACTGCATGCTTTTGTCTGCACCCTCTAACAAAGAACACATTCAACATCGAAAGAGAGCTGAGGAAAGTGTGGTTATCTCAGATAAATTTTAGTGGCATAAAGTACCTACTGTAACTAGCATAACCATGGTAACACAACCCCGAACTGTCAGGGAGGAGAGAAAGTATTCAACCAGCATGTCACACAGCCTGATCATTGACCAGTCAGGTAACAAAGTCAGGTGATTTTAACTTGTCTAAGGTTTCTGTTACCATAGTTATGTATACTCTCCGTGTAACGAGGTAGTAACTGTAGATCTGTTGTTCTGGTCATTTAGAAAATGCAACCACAAAAAAAGAAGTTTGGATTTTTTGTAGCAAACCAACCCCCCCCCCCAAAAAAAAACCCACCAAAACAAACTTAGATAACCTTTTAGGGTTGCCTACTTCTAGTGACTATGTTAACCTCAGTTGAGTATTATTTTTTGTCCTTTTTATGTATTCTATTCTTCAAAGCAGTTTAAGGTAATTGTGTTGATTGCAGATAAAGTGTTTATATAAATGTACAATAATACTAATGTATGTCTATATGATCAGTGAATGTGTGACCAGATATATAAAACATTTATTTATTTTAAATGTAATAATAATAATAATATTAAAATCCTTTATTTATACAGGATTGCACAATTAGTTATTAAACTAGTTTACATTGTGGTCCTGTCTTAACATATATACATATGGAAATATATCATAAAACATCATAGAACTTGAATAATATCATAGTAAATTATGTACAAGTAAGAAGTGTCTATAAACACTAATGTCACAATATATTATGGTAGTTACTGGGCTATATATACTTAATTATGGACATATATATATATATATATGTATATAAAATGGTCCATAATTAAGTATATTATATATTCAGAGAGAAAGAAATACATGCTTGATATCTTATCAAAATTGCCCCATATTTAACTTACTGGTTAGGGGGGGATGCACAATCTCCTTCTTTCTTTTCTTTTTTTTTTTTTTTTATGACTTATCATAAGGAGTAGCAAAATAACAACTGCATATTTACAAAATTTTAAAAGAATAGGGGGAAAATTCTATAGTGGGCCCATTGAAAAAGTGAGACTAGGAGTATGAACAGAGAATTGATGTTATCTGACACACCCCCAGTGTGCTTTCTAGGTCTGAATTTCATGGATACAAGAAGGAAAGAAATAAAAAGAAAATAGCTAAGCTGAAAAGATCACTAGAAAGCAACATTTCCATTAAAAGTTTGCTGATAGAAAATGCAATTGGCTGTGTGGTAGAAGTATTTACTGCTGGCTTGGAAAGCCCCAGAGTATGAATCCTTTCCATAACAACAGAGAATAGGTCAGTTTCTGAAACTGAGGAGGAGAGCAGAGTCTGCATTACAGTAGGTGTAGATTGTGTTAGCACCATTAATTAGTGTGTATTGGAGATCAAAATTCTGATAACCAATACTGGCTAAGACAGGGAGTCAGCTGATCTCCTCGTGTCGCGGGTGTAAATTATTTCATAAGTATAAAGTCAGTCTTAACGTCAGACTTGGAGTAAAAATTTTCTCACTGCGTGGAGTTAATATCAGACAATGCCATACAAGTAAGTTACACAGAAAAAAAAATTTCCAGGAAAAATTATTTTTGTTATTTGCTGTTACTATTTCGATTAGGTGTTTGTCTATTTATTACGATATAGTAAGACATTATTCATCCTAGTTAGTTTTTTTTTTCTGTTTTGAAAATTAATTTCCCTGTCAAATAAATTGCCTTTATTGATGAAAAATGATAATTTAAAGATGGATGAATAATGATCAATCAGTTTCAGAGTAGAGAAATTGATTGAAATATGATTTAAGAAACAAGATTTGGCCTGTATTGTTGCAGTTTTTATGTCAATTTCAAAAGTTTATAATGGATAAAATTTTCAGGGCATTTGAAGATGTGATAGGAACTGTTTTATAATCTACTGTGATCATCTAGCATAAAAAAAAAAATATGTTTTATATGTTTGGTATATTATTTTATATGATATGGCATTTTATTATGATGTAAAGTACTTTTGAATGTGTTTTATACATGAAAAAAGTGCTCAAGAAATTTGGTACATCATAATAATAATAATGATAATAATACTTCATTTATGTCAAAAACTGAACAACTCACTAATGAAGCACCCTATTTTATTTAGTGCTGTGCTTGTTACACAGCATCTGAGGATTCAGTATATCTGTGTACATTTTTCCCATGGTGGGGATACATATAGAAAATTTAGTCTGAGGGACATCAGCAACGCTTGTATGTAACGTCAATGTTAAAACAATGTTATCTATGATGCCACACATATGTCGCTTGGAAGAAAAAAAAAATGATACGCTGATCTCAGTTTTTCCCCATTTTGTGAGCATTGATCAGTTTGGCCTTAAACAGGAATGTTTGTCAGACTGAATTGTACAATGATGAGGTTTTTATCAGATTGTACAATTGAAGCAGCACCAATGAGGATTAAATCCGTGAATTTCACACCCAGACAGAAAGAAGAACCATGCATGACATGATACAGAAATTGAATTTAACTTTTAATGAGATGAAAACAAATTTTATATTGCCAGAAAAAGTGAAGAATTTTAAATTATATGTTAAATGAAATTCACTGCATTTTGAATGATATTTGTAAGTTAGAATGTTCACATTAGATATGTTTTATGTAAAACAACATAATTATCAAAAATTTACTGCAATCTGTTAATTGGAAATGAATGTCATTGAATAGCTTTAAGATATTCCTGATATTAAGACAATGATATCCAGTAATGAAGATTATTTTTTTTAAAAAGTCCTTTTCAATTTACTTGGTATGTGAACAGTATATAAAGTGTTAATGCATGAGTGTAAATTGTCAAATTCTCTGAAGCAATAAAAATATGACAACTGCATTAATTTATGGTAACGATTCTGACAGATAAAATAATGCCTGATAAAGTTGTTTTTTTCCAGATCTTATTACAATGTAAAAATTCAAACTACTGTGATAATGAAACCTTTAGCAAAGATGATTGTTAGATTTGTTATATTGGATGGGGTGGGGTGTGATTCTGCCAGAATGACAATGTATTCCTCGGTAGATGAGGTGATTCCGTCAGAATGACAATGTATTCCTCGGTAGATGAGGTGATTCCGTCAGAATGACAATGTATTCCTCGGTAGATGAGGTGATTCCGTCAGAATGACAATGTATTCCTTGTTAGATGAGGTGATTCCGTCAGAATGACAATGTATTCCTCGGTAGATGAGGTGATTCCGTCAGAATGACAATGTATTCCTCGGTAGATGAGGCGATTCCACCAGAATGACAATGTATTCCTCGGTAGATGAGGTGATTCTGCCAGAATGACAATGTATTCCTTGGTAGATGAGGTGATTCCGTCAGAATGACAATGTATTCCTCGGTAGATGAGGTGATTCCGTCAGAATGACAATGTATTCCTCGGTAGATGAGGTGATTCCGCCAGAATGACAATGTATTCCTCAGTAGATGAGGTGAAGGAATGAATAGCCAAGAGTAGGGAACCAAATGACATGTAAGCCGATTATCAGGAAAGAAAATTGTGCTAATTTGACCTCATTAATTATGGACTGGTACGTAATAAAGTCCTCGAGCAATGTAACGCTGAATATTTCATTATGTTTGTTTCAGCTATCTTTTGTTATCTATAGGTTACGTAATTGTTGTATGGATCGTTATTAAGAAACAGAATGGATGTGTAAATAAAGTCTTAGCTCCTTTCGAATTTCATTTGGATTATTGCCCTTCACGCTTGAGCACAGATGACCACTTCCAACATCAAATTAACGCTAATCAACATTTTCCAATGCAAAAATGATTTAATGTAGGAATAAAGAGATTAGGACATGTTTATGTGTTTCAGTTATTGATAGGTTTTAATCTTATGGTACTGTGTACTGCACTTCTTAGGTTAAGGTGGTCCAAGAAAAAAAAACCAACGGTTCATGAAAGTTCTTATTGGGCTTCCAGCGTGGAAGATCAGTAAATTTTGATTTAGAAAATTTGTAATCTCTTTCTGTGCACTGGTGGCTGATATTTGAATAATTCTATTAAAAGGATTTTATTAATCAGTTGCAAGCTCATTCTTACTTAAGGAGGAGTAACATGCAAGGGAGATCTGATGTGGACGGAAAGTGTTGGACAATAATAATCTGAAAACTTTCAAATTTACATTAATTAGTTAAAAAGAATATCCAGTTTTAACAGAAAGTAAAATATTATCCAGTTTTAACAGAAAGTAAAATATTATCCAGTTTTAACAGAAAGTATTCTGAAAAAGGTCTCGAACCCTGCTAGACTCAAACACACAATAATATACAGATCAACATTCAAAACATCAGTCTTACTGTGGTACCCAGCTTGGTGCTTTGATTTTTATAAAATACACACGTACATATATTGCTGATAGTTTTTTTTTGTTTTTTTTTTCAAAAGGAGGTTGATCAGCCAGAATGAAAATGTATTATTCCTTCATAAATGGCCTCCTGACATTTTTTAATCACTTTGACTACTTTGACTAATTGTGAGTTTGATTGCATGTGCTCTTCATTTATTACCCTTTCTTTTGTTATCTTCCATTCTTAGTATGAATCATTCCTAAAAGTTTTGTTCAAAAGTAATGAATTTTTCCACTCACAAGAGTTTTCATTTCATATTTTAAGTTCTGAATTCTACTTGATATTCTGTAAAGTGCAAAATAAATCTACAGGTTTTAGTTGACGGATTTGAGTTGATAAAATTTTTTGTTATTATTAATAGCTGTTTTAATTAATGAAGAATCAGCTTTGTAGCCCAAATTAGACAGTTTGAATTTTTCTTTGTTTCTTTTGCAGAAAATTGTTATGTTCTTTGGTGTAAAATTGATTTGGAAATCCCACATATTTTGTGATGTCATTTCCATAGTTAAAATTTCAATAAAATTTTAAAGTTTCAAGTCTTGTCCCAATTTATATGTATGTTGACAAAATTTTAAATCTTAGTGGAATCAATTCAAAGATTTTAAGAAATGTTGATAACAATCTCCCCCCCCCCCCCCCCCCCCCCAAAAAAAAACCCCCAAAAAAACCAACCAACAAAACAAACCCAGACAATTTAGGTTGCTTATCAGTTTAATCTACTATTAAATTTTTATTGTCAAGGGTTGCTCTCTGTTTCATATCTGAATTTTACTCTGTAGCTTTGTGTTAAGACACTTGATTTTCTTTGGTTCTAAATTAATCTTTTTGCATGTTGTAGGGGGCTTCAATTCCGGCATTTGAGTCGATAATAAGAGACCTAGAGTGCAGTCAGATTAAATTTCAGTCATATCCTCCTGTACTTAAACACCAGAATTAACTTTCACACCCCTTTCACATGTGGTGCAATTAAAAATAAATTCTGTTCAGAAATATTTTAATGTTACGTTGTTTTGGGTTTTTTTTGGAATTGAATCCCTCCTTGTTGGGTGGCTCCTGTGTTGCTATGGAAATGGATAAAGCAGGGTTGAAAGCATGACTGCCCTTTGATTGGGACAACAAGTCTGTCAGAATCAGATAATGATGTAACAGTTAGAAGAGGCCTTAAACCTCTTACGTTATTACATATGAAGTAAACAATCTCTTTTTTGTTTATTCAATTTGTTTGTTAAATTTTTTTTAATAATATTTCACACTCCTGCCAAATTTTGTTTGAACTTAAGACAATTGCTAGTTGAATGCTTTGTGATTTTCAGTGCCGGAGAGTCAAGACCTTTTCTCCTTGAAAACTGTTGCTTGTTTAACATGTTCCTTTCACAATTGATGTTCTAACTTGGCCCTTAATTAAGTTGTTTATTATGAAAAATATTGTTTCCGATCACTCGGATCATAATAAAATAAAAAGGTTACAGAAATAGAAAAAAATCTATATTTGTTGAAGGACAGATGCAGGGAACTTTTATAAGCGTAGTTGTGGTTTAGTCCGGAACTCAGCACTTGACCTGTGGTGTATTTAACGAATGACCTCGCTGAGAGATACAGACTGAAAATTGGGACTGAGGACACTGTACACTAATGAGGAACTTTGCTACTGTGTGTGGTTTACGTCTCGCAGGCCAGCATCACATAAATCTCTCGGTCATTGTCGATTGGCAAGCTAACAGTCTTATGTAGTTCTTAGTATTGCCGTCTTTGATTATATACCCTTTTAAACTTATGCGAAAGAGCAACTTAACTTCTTTTAACTAATGTAAGACATTGAAACTTACTGTAGATTATGTGCATGTATTCACCCTTTAAAAAAAAAAAGGGATATGTGACAAGAATATATAATACATGGATTTTCATACGTTAGATTCCTATGCAATGGCAGTTTGTTCTTTAGAATAGTAGTAAAAGTATAATGTACATGTGTTAGTTGAGTTTTTGTTTTTTATGAAAACCAGGAATGATATATCAGGGTTTGTAAATGTTACTGAACATCGATAAAATATATTTTACATTACTAGGTACAGAAAATCATGCTTATAATGAACATGTTTATAATGAATTTACACTTATTGGGAAGTGATTTTTATTTCTCTATGAGAGGAAAATAACGAATATTGTGTTGGATATGAAGAAGTTTTACTATTATGACATGTTTTTGCGCAGGCCCCGAGTTTTGCCATAACCATGTTTTACCATTTTTATGTTTGAATTTGAAGTTAATGAGAGATCTGTGTACAGAAATCTTGCCTGTTACTTATACGGTACAAAATTCTATATTTGTAGGAATTCAGAGAAGAGGAAGGAGAAGTCTCGAGATGCAGCTCGATGTCGACGTGGCCGTGAGACTGAGATTTTCTCTGAACTGGCGGACCAGATCCCACAGTACATTGGCAGTCATGGTCAGTTGGACAAGGCCTCCATAATGAGGCTGGCCATCAGCTACTTAAAGATCAGCAAAATCATGGAAACACAGCGAAACAACAGTAAGTTAATCCCACAGTCAGTCAGCCACCTAAAGATCAGTAAAATCCCAGTAACACTGTGAGACGAAATTGAATTGTATGCTGGACATATCAACAGACATTAGCGCCTGATTGTTGCAGACATGTGTTGTCCTGTACAGGTCGCTCACAATTATTTTAAAGATGGAACATGTGCATATGAAGTTAAGGCCTTTTTGTTTTTGTGATTTTGAAATTGAGGTTTCAAATGAATAATGGTTGATAATTATTGATATTGTAATTAAAAAGGTGTGTAACTGTATTTTATTAATGATTGGCGTACTTGCAGGGCATGCTCCGTGCGAGGAATTTGATTCGCTGTACAGCAAAGCCCTAGATGGATTTATCGCCATTCTGTCAAATGAAGGGGACCTTATCTACATCTCGGAGAGCGTTTCCAAGTACCTAGGTATTCAACAGGTGAGAACTTATTTCCTGCAGGTCAAAGGTCAAGGTTATGCCATTGTAAATACCTACAGAGCAAATTGATTTCTTAAAGTGAACAAACTGTCCCTCTTTCTCTTGCTTCTGCATCTCTTTCTTACCTTTCTCTCCTTCTTACCTTTCTCTTTCTTACCATGTTACCCCCACCCCACGTTACCCCCACCCCACGTTACCCCCACCCCACCATATCCCCCACCCCAAATGAAGTTAAGGAGGTATATGGAATCACCTTGTCTTTCCATCCATGAACATAATTTCTACAGCTGATATCTTTAACACTGATGAATAGATTTGATTTAAACTTTATGTATATCATATAAATAATGAAGCTGTACATCTAATATTTTGACTGAGATTTTTTGTTTTAAAATTCAAGGAAGTTATGGATATTTTGTTTCCGTTTTGAGGGTAGGGGTGTTTTGTTGTCATCTTTTAAAAAAAAAAGTTTATTCTTTAATGAACATAAATTAACTATTTCCCACCATCCAAATGTGCCCTGGGGGTGGGGGTATTAGTCCCAGTAGGGCAGTTTTAATTTGCCTTTAAAAAAAAAGCTTTAATTTCCACAGATAACTCGTACAGGTAGTACATACAGGTAACTTCTTACAGGTACCTCCTACAGGTGTACTGCAATACTGAAAGTAGTTCCAGAGTTTGATGCTGTGTGTTTTCATTTAGTTTTACAAATTATTGAGTGACCTTACAAATGTGAAGGTTGTCAATTTGTCATTACTTTTAGAGGTAGTGAGTTGTAGTGCTAAAACAGGACCTGAAATAGATTTCATGTTGTAATTTGTGTAATGGGATATTAAAAAATCTGCAAGTCATTATGAATGGATAAAGTTAGACAGAATCAATCTAAATCACAAAGTCACTGGCTGATGGGGTAAACTGGTTGTATTTGAGAGACCAGTTTGTTTCCGTTGGCATGACTTTTGTGTGTCCAGTGTTTAAATTGGACAAATAAGTGTTTGTTTAAAATGAACCAGCAGTTTTAAGTTATATTATCTTTGGGTCAAAGACCTGATCATTTGTAATCAGACACAGATTTATGTTCAAAGTGTGTGAACAATAAATCGTCTCTTAATTGTGTCTTTGACTTAAAGCTCTCAGAAGCATTTAGTAACTACTACCATATCATACAGTTCACATTCGTGGGGGTTCAGTTGTTTATTTTCATGACTTTAATTGGTGTTTTTTTTGTTTTTTGTTTGTTTTTTTTTAGTTTTAGGAATATCCATTAAACAGCACTACAATTTTATAAAGAGTTAGTTCCCTTGTGTAAAGATTTTCTTTGGACTGGATCTTTGAATTTTCTTTCAATTGGTATCCCCCCCCCCCCTCCCAAAGTTATTAGGTAGAAACATTTCACGTGTACATTGAGGATGAATATCTTAGCATGAGGTGATAGATTCCAAAATCTTACTCTGTCCAGATGGAGTTTGTGGGTGGGGGTCTATTTAATGCAAATTGCTTAAAATCTAAGTTAATGAATGCTACAGAATTCTTTGTTGTTCAAAGGTGAAAAATGAGTACTAGGTCTTGCCATTATTTATCATGCAAGTATGGCTTTAACTTCCGACATTTCAAGAGGTTTTCAATTTGTAGGATTAATCAATAAATTGCATAGACTACCGACCCAGGAAATCTGCATTCTCCCATGTGATTATTGAAGTTGTCCTTGAATATTTTCATGAAGGTTAACTCTACAAGCAGTTCTTTTCAGACAGAAGTCATGGGCCTCATGCATTGACTAAAACTGTTTTTTGAATTATACTTGGAAATCATTAGATTTTGTGAGGACTGAATTTTTATGGATTTCAAGAGGACGCCTATTTTATGAATTTCAATCCACATTGAAATGCACAATTTCTATGATGTTTCAATATGCAGAATCCATGTCCACAAAATTAATTAGATTCCCAAGATACTGTAAAATCTCAACAATTCCTGAAAATTGACCCCCCACGAATTTAAATGATTCTACAGTGTACAGCTCATTGAGGTGTGATTAAGTGGCATAATTTTGAATTTATTGTAAATTTAAACAAGGTCAAGGTTTTGGTGATGACCAACCTATGGTCAAAACCGGTCATCCAAATCAATTCAGTTGTGCTAGTCAAAACCAGTCAACCAAATCAATTCAATTGTGCTGGTCAAAACCGGTTAACCAAATCAATTCAACTGTGCTGGTCAAAACCGGTTAACCAAATCAATTCAACTGTGCTGGTCAAAACCGGTTGTCCAAATCAATTCAGTTGTGCTGATTCTCATGATGTGTTGGTGATTATTATTTCAATGTGATCCTAAATAAAAAAAAAAAAGAAAAAAAAGAATAAATCACGTTTATTTGCAAAAACAAGCATTATTTGCATGTAATTTCATAAGAATTACATTCACAAAAATTTAGTTTTCAGAAATAAACTCTATATATAAATGATTTATACGATAAATAATGATTTAATTTCATGAAAATTTTGTCACATGAATGAATACGTCATTGCATCCATGTAAAACTAAGGTCTCGTGAAGTAAATCAAACAAGTAACGAGAGCACTGAGGAGCTCTTCACCTAACAAAAATTCATATTAAGTTAATGTCTATTAGATCAATAATAAAAATGTTGCTTCCATTACAGGTGGATCTAGTGGGTCAGTCTATTTACGAATTTGTCCATCCTTGTGACCATGAGGACATCACAGACATTTTTCACAACAATGGCCGCGACAAGAAAAAATTGGACGACTGTCATCATACTTTCTTTGTCAGAATGAAATGCACGCTGACCAACAAGGGCAAAAATGTCAATCTCAAGTCAGCAACTTACAAGGTTAGAGTCGCAATATTCTGCAAGGTCAGAGTAGCATTATTCTGCAGTTTCTACAAGGTCAGAGTCACAGTATTCGACAAGGTCAGAGTTGCAGTATTCTACAAGGTCAGAGTTGTATTATTCTGCAGTTTCTGCAAGGTCAGAGTCGCAGTATTCGGTCAGAGTCGCAGTATTCGACAAGGTCAGAATCGCAGTATTCTACAAGGTCAGAGTTGCATTATTCTACAGTTTCTGCAAGGTCAGAGTCGCAGTATTCTACAAGGTCAGAGTCGCAGTTTCTGTAGGGTTAAGAGTCATAGTATTCTGCAGGCATTAGAAAAAAATGGGGACATTTTATTAACCCAGTATCAAGTAATGATAAAATTATTTACCACTTTCAGAATCTCATTAGGTGAAGCTGCCATTTTCAGTACGAGTTGATTATATTAATAGTTCATATCAGTATTGTTTGAGCAGAGTGTTTTCGTAATCTGTTATCAATACATGCATTAGCTTTGTAAATTTTGTTTTATTACCCAGTTTAAGTCATTATAAAATGATGTACTGACGGCATGTGTTTTAATACGATTGGTGTAGCCAGTGTTATGCAGTCGTTAGTGTATTTGTATTGCATAGTTGTTACTGAACGCGTCCATGTTTAGTGCTGAAATATAAATTACAATTTAAAGAGCAGAAAACCAGTAAGAGTCATCACTCAGTATGCCATAAATAGTTCACAGTGAATGATTTGCAAAATCTTGAATATGATAAAATGAAAACACACAGATTAGCTGAAGATTAGCATCACTCACAGGTCAGATCTTCCAGTAATGTTTTATCATGTCTTCTCTTTTGTCCAGGTGATAAAATTTTCGGGGAAGCTGATCAAGGACAATATCAAAAAGGAATCTGGAGGAGAGGGAAATGCCCCGTATCTGTTGGTCATCGGGGAGCCCATCCCCCACCCATCAAACATTGAGATCCCTCTCGACAGAATGACCTTCCTCAGCAGGCACAACATGGACATGAGATTCACTTACTGCGATGACAGGTACATAGATCCACAATTGCAGGCAGTATTTCAAAAAATTCAAGTACTGGAAGATTGAAAATATCTTGCAAATTGAACCAGGATCTTGTTTTTAAAAATCAAACCCATTCTCAGATTTTCCAACCATTCATTTTTCTTGCCTTGGGATTTCAAGGAAGACTTATCTCTTTGAAAAAAAAAACAACTTTGTAATATATTTTCATTGGTTCAAATGACACAAGGTCAAGATCAGTATAAACTATTGCACTTGGCATTCATTGCCCATCTGATGACATCTGTGTAAACATATGTAATCTTAACAGAAGATATATGTACCCAGTCACCTCTATGGTTACAAACCTGACCCATTCTTGCCAGCTATTCAATATCCAATGATCTAATTTCAACCAAACTTGGTATAGAGCATCTTTGGGTAAAGGGGATTCAAATTTGTTCTAATGAAGGGTCACATCCCTGATAAGGGATGATACTCAAGAAAAGGTTAAAATAGGGTGAGTTTATTTAAAAATCTCTTCAAGAACCATTTGGCTAAATGTGAACCTAAAATAATTACAAATTTTGACCCATGTTTTTGACACACTTCTTCTGAAACAAGCTGAGTGGTGACCATGTGATTGTCTCATTATTTTACTTTATACCTCCTCATTGAAAATTTATTGATGTTGGACTTGAAACTAGCATTCACATCATAAAAGTACATGTCTATAATTGTGAATGTGTTTGTTAATGTGCTCACACTCAAGTCTCAGTTAATTGTCACAAATCTCAGTCAAAACTTATAAAATGTGATCAACAGTTTATGATACTGCCTCCCCCCTGCGTGAATACTAATTTTCTCAGGAAAGCAGACAAATTTATTCTAAGTACAATTTTGATTATACAGTTTGGTATATAATGATGTTCAGTTATGATCTCCAGTATCAGGCATTAATATTTCCCTGATTGGCTGTGATCAACCTAGTGTGCCATTACCCGAGGCCAAAGGACGAGAGTAATAGCACGCTAGGGTGTTCACTGACCTGAGGAGAAAAGTTTTGTTTATGGGTGTTATACCTGTTTTATTATATAACCTACTATATGGCTCTCATTGAAATATGATATTGCATTTCCAATTTTTAAAGTATCATGCTCGCACCAAAGTCTTGGTTAGTCATCACAAATATTTTGATGATATAAAATATACTTTACAATTTGCTCCACAAAGATTTTTTTCATTTGTTTTAACAAATAATGGTATGGGTTATCTAATATTTAAAAACAACTGAAAACTCTGTTGAAAAATATATATTAAAGATTCTGAGTTCACTTTCTGCTCGGCCATATTGAGACTCGGCCATTTCTTGCTTCATTCTTTTGTAGACTGAGACTAATTTTATTAACTTTGACATACTCCAGAAATTTGTCACATAGATGAGGCTCATTTTCCTTAAAAAGAATTTCAAGTGGGAAAATAAGAAAACATTGCGCAATGAAGTGATAGACTTTTTTTTTCTTTCATTGAACTCGCCAAAGGTCCAAAGGGCTTCCATTTGATGGAATGTTTTAAATTTGCTTTTCAGGGTGAAGGATTTGCTGGGCTATAATTGTTCTGACCTGGTCAATAAATCTTTGTTTGACTACCATCATGCCCAGGACAGTGAGGTCATTGACCATGCCTACAAAAACTGTAAGTCTACAAGTCATTGATTTAAGTCTATAGAAGTAACTGATTGTAAGTCTACAAGCCCTTAACTTAAGTCTGTAGGAGTAATTGATTTTAAGTCCACAAATACTTGACTGAAGTGTATAGAGACAATTGAATGCTAGTCCTCAAATCTCTGACGTAGGTCTATAGAGGAAATTGATTATAAGTTTGCAAGATTTTGACTTAAGTCTACAAGTTATGATTTAAATCTATAGAAGTAATTGATTGCAATTCTGCTGGTGTTGATAGTAATCCAAAACATTGGTATCCTTATCAGGAGTACATTGAAAATGTGGAATGATTTTGTAAATTTGTGGAAGCCAATATTTTTGTGGATTGTTGAGATCTTACATACATTATGTTTAACATAATGTTGAGATGTAACATTATAGATATGGTTGACATAGTGTTGAGATGTAATGTAGATATGACTGACATAGTGTTGGGATGTAATGTTATAGATATGACAGACATAGTGTTGAGATGTAATGTTATAGATATGGTTGACATAGTGTTGAGATATAATGTTATAGATATGGTTGACATAGTGTTGAGATGTAATGTTATAGATATGGTTGACATAGTGTTGGGATGTAACATTATAGATATGGTTGACATAGTGTTGAGATGTAATGTTATAGATATGGTTGACATAGTGTTGGGATGTAATGTTATAGATATGGTTGACATAGTGTTGAGATGTAATGTTATAGATATGGTTGACATAGTGTTGAGATGTAATGTTATAGATATGGTTGACATAGTGTTGAGATGTAATGTTATAGATATGGTTGAAAAAGTGTTGGGATATAAGGTTGTGATATGGTTTCTGTATGTTGATGCATTATATAAATTTCTCACTTGAATGCAAATGAATATCAGTGGGTGTTGACTATATGGAAGTTAACATGGAATGCCATGTGTATTTCAATTTCTTATTAGGTAGTATTTTTGACATGTCGATTTGATATTTTCATTTTTATTTCAAATATAAATATAAGGAATTACTGCCTAGTTTTATTGAGTATGGAAGGTAATTAATTACAATGGAGCAGCTTTGTTGTTATGCAAATTATCACGTTTTCCATTTTAGTTAATCACCTCACATACCCAACAAAATAGACAGTGATGCTTCAGGTAATGCACAGGACTTAAACTTTGTTCAGGATGATCAGGTTAACATGCCCTTGAAGTCAAATATGGGGGAGTGGTATGTTATTTTTCAGCCTGTCTGTCAATCTCTCTTTGTTCTTTGTGTACAACTTAAAAAAAATATTTGAACTAATTTCATACCTGATAAATTGAAAGGTCGAGGCCAACATGATATAGGTTAAGGTCAAGGTCAAGTCAAGGTAAAATTTGCTACTACTAAACATGACAACACTAGGACTTTCCTACAGTTTGTTGTGTGTGAGACCTGTATATATAAATGATAAAATTAAAGGTCTTGGGGAGGAGTGGGGGGGGGGGGGGGAGATTGGAAGATTGTAAATTCACATTGATGAAATTTACACAGGTGTTTCTCCCATTTTATTGATCAAATAAACTTGTAGCAATTTTTTCTGACTTTGGTTGCTACATCATGATGTGATATTGATATATCTTAAACAAGTTAAGAAAACGTCATAAATATTGTGAAGTAAATCATATACATGTTCACATTGAAGTATATTGTGTACATGAATATATTGAAGAGAAAATAGTAAACATGTGCATGTTGAAAAAAAAATTATATATTTTGAAGAAAATGGCAAACAGTAATTTGAGACCAAATCTTAGCAGTCTACAGAGTAAATGTTCAAATCTGAAAACACAGGAATCATAGTTGTGACCGAAATTTTAACACTTACAGATAATGTGGGTTTGTTTTAATTGAGTAATTCACTCACATAATATTCAGAATGTTTGTTAATTCTACAACCACACATTTAGGAATTTTACAAAGTCACACATTTTGACTTGGGCGAAATTTCTTGAGATCTTAACCACTGATAATGAAACATGTAATGTGGTTGTAAAGATTTGCTGCACTTGTGCCAAGTAGTTTAATATTTTAAAGATTTGCTTCACTTATACAAAGTAATTTGATATGCACAAAGTATGTTGTGGCTGTAAGTGCTTTGCACTCAGGAGACTGTATATTTCTGAGGGGGAAAAAAGGAATAAGTCGATCAGTACAATGGTACAATTTGTACTCAATATATGGAAACGTAATTCATGTGAAGGGGGAGGGGTGGGCTGTGTGTGTGTGTGTGTGTGTGTGTGTGTGTGTGTGTGTGTGTGTGTGTGTGTGTGTGTGTTTTTCTCATTTCTTTTCCTTTTTTTTTATTCTTTAATTTACTCTAAATTTTCAAGATAATTTGAACTCTGCACTTTTCTTGTTTATCAGTGAAGTGAGGAATTTGGAAGTTTTGAAGAGATGAGATTTTTTTTTTTAATGTACTTTCGACATGAAGGCTAAGAGATAGCACACACAGGATGTGATTAAGTGCAGGATGGAAACCAATCTCAAAACGAAGCATGCTGTCACTTCATGATGCAACACAAAATGTAATAGGGTTATTTCCCTCTGAGAGAAAGAGATGGACACACAGAGAGAGAGACAGACAGAGAGAGAGAAAGAGAGACAGAGAGACACAGACAGAGATAAAGACAGACAGACAAAGAGAGACACAGACAGAGATAGAGAGATTTTTTTAATACACTGAATATTTTCATGCTGTAATTACATATATTTGATTTCCACTCTCTCCTGAAGTGTAAAGTTTGACTAAGTCTGTGTTATGTTGAAGTGATTCATGAAGGCTCTTCCCAGATAAACCAGGCACGATTACTCCCAAATCTGCCTGCTACAGAGCAGACCTGAAGAATACAAGCAGAATGTTTTTCATATCTTTTACTGATAAAAAAGGAAGTAAATAAAAAGATGTTGGGGAAATAGTGATAGAAACTTCTGGTTTTTTTTCACTGACGTGTGCTTTAGGTCACCTGAGTAAACTCACCTTTCTGAGATAATTCAGGTGAACTACTGCAATTGGTCAGCATCCATCGTCCATTGTGCCTTTAAGTAACAATGGAACATTTTTTTCATGTCTTGTTGATAACTACCATTCTAATTTTTATCAAATTCAAAAGAAGCATCTTTGGAACAAGTGTGACATAAATTGTGAATTTCAGGACTTTGGCAACCCTGCAGTAAAAAATGCCTTACATTGACCAGTATTCAAAAATCTGTAAGAAAAACTAAATGCATAGTAATGTAGAGCAGGAAGGCATCTACCAGAATTGTAAATTTCATGATCCCCGGGGTAGAGTTTCAGACTCCATGGTAGGGCAAACTTGATATATGTAGTGTATATGTGTAAAACATTTAAATAAAATCTTCTTAAAAGCTGTTGATACTAAATTAAAACTAAATATATAGGTAGATCTCTACATACTGTAAATTTCATGATTCTAGGGGTAAGGCTTTGGTTCCAGGGTGGGGCCAAAATTATTATAGTGATTATTGTCTTTATCATTTAAAGGACTTCTTTAAGTTTGCTATGATATGGTATAAATATCTAAATGCATATTTAGGAAAAACAGAAAAGGATATACCAAAATTATGAATTTCACAACTCCAGGGTTTTGACTCCAGGACAGGTCCAAGTTAGTCATACTGTGGTAATGTTACATAAATTATGGAAAGTCTTTCTTCTTCATCTTCTTCTTCTTCTTCTTCTTCTTCTTATCGGTAGAGGAACCCAGTCAAAATTGACTATTATGTGCCTTCATCAGCATAGGCACTTTCAGGGGCATTTAAGTTCTAAGAGCCTCCTTGTTTTATACTTTTGCAGAGGATTAGGATTTAGCTTAGATGTTCAGAACAGGAAATTTTGTCTAGATTTCATAGTCCTTGGGAGTAGTGATACTCAGGTGACTGATAAGGCCTGTAGACCTCTTGTTGATGTATCACATTTCATTATTTGAATTTCTGTGTACTTCAAAATTTATATGATTTTTGAATCACCAAATCTGTAGAGAAACAGGAATTCTTTAGGTACACTTTGTCAGTTTTGTGTCTGTACATTTGCCTCTATGTTTGCATCTTTAAAAATCTAAACAGATTTCAACTAAAGCTAGCATGAAGCGTTCTAAAGAGAAGGGGATTCATAATTCAGTTTAAGGGCCAAGTGCCCTTTCAAAGTGGAGATGATTTCTAAAAAAATATTCTTTCAACATGAGAACATGAAGAAAATCATTATACATCCAGATTTTACAAGAAATGGTCATTGTAAATGTTTCTCTGAAGGGAAACTGGTTTCTGTATGTAAAACAGAAACAAACATCTTGTGGTTTCTATTCAGTTCTTTCCAGTGATGGCCTATCCCCTCGCAATTCATTATGAGAGGAACTGTTCATGTGTGAGTGTGTGTCTGTCTGTGTGTGTGTGTGTAACACTGAATTTGTAGACACTTTACTGGTCACATTTTTTTGTGTGATTGATGTGATACTTCACAAGCAGCTTTGCTATTTTTAAGGGAGGAAGAAGCCTATTGATTTTGGAGTCGAAGGTCAAGGTCACTGCAAGACTTCATAGTAAAAGCTTATGACACTCATTACAAGGGGATATGTGCTCTGCTTGTTGAGTTCTTGTTGATTTTCATTTGCCACAGCCAGATGACTATTGCGGTCTGTGGACATTTTTCCAGATTCTTTATGTTGTTTGTGTCCAATTTTCCAGTAATTGCTAAGGGTCAAGTGATGACCAGTCAGTATCGATTCCTGGCCAAAACTGGTGGTCATGTATGGGTCATCACTCAAGGAACAGTCATCTACAACAGCCGCACCCAGAAGCCCCAGTGCATCGTGTGTGTCCATTACGTACTCAGGTAAAAAATTATCATTAACTGAAATTTGGTATGCATACTGATAGTGGTAATATTTGTGCAAATAGAACTTGGTTGTGTATTTAGGAGAAAAAATGGATTCTTATCTTGTTTTATATCAGCATTATACTGGTAATATATTTTGTGTTTCAAGAACTTTCGGAATTTTGTGATTTTTTTTTTCTAGCGGGATTGAAAACCCGAGCACAGTCCTTTCCCTGGCTCAACAGACATACAACCAGCAGCAGATTGCTATGATGGAGGTGAAACTCAGCACTGAGGATGTCTTCAGACCACGACCAGAGAATGTCAAAGTGGACGAGTTTTACTTCCCACCAGGCAGTAAGATGTGTAAGTCAGCAGATGTGTATATCACATGATGTATATATCATGTGCCATGCAAGTCACATGATGTGTATGTCACATGACATGCAAGCAACACCTCCTTGTTGTATATACCAATCAATACAGCTCTCATGTGGTGGGATGTTAAAACTCACTTTCAAAAATGTATTAAGGCATTGAAATATTTGGGACCAAACCATCGACTAGATCTCGAAATATATCCAATTTTATTTCGCTGCTGGTATGATATCGAGATTATCATAAAAAGTGACTACAGTAACTGGAATTTTACTTCCAAGATAAAGAAGATGTGAAGTTATTCTGAATCCTATGGTAACTGTGATGTTTTTCTATTGAAAATGGCTTTACATCAGCGGTGGTGACTTGGTGATAATTGTTAAATCCATATCTCTGGATTGTTAGGCAAACGCATAAAAGTGAATTATTGTACACTTTTATACTGTGTGTATGTTATGGCGACTGTTAAAATAAAAACTTAATTTTCAAAATGTGATATGAAGTAATTTTTAAACGCATCTTATTAAGACACATTTTCAGTTGTTTCAAATTTTTAATGCACTTTTAAGAGGTTTTTGGAGTACATGTACATGATATTTGCACATTGGGTTGTTACATGGAGTTAAAGGAACATAGACATGATTTGAACTGAAAATTTTCAAATTTTATTTTCCAATTTTTAATGTTTACAATGCCTAACTAGGTATTTCTAATGATCAACCAAAATTTTAATATCAGTTTTACAGCACTCACAATTCTTTGTTCATGCCATTATTTTTTTTTGTTGTTTACATATAGTTTGCTTAATTGAAAATACGTTTATCGCAATTCACCTGTGAATTAGAACACTTTGCCTGATACAGTATTGTGTTAAGTGACAACACATTTGAATTACACAATTGAACAATTTGAATAAAGAGCTTTCATTAGCCGGTTCCAACCTGTCCACTTTCTTGCTCCTCACTTTTTCGACAGATAGGTAATTAGGAACATCGGAATATTAGGAAGAGTTTGCAAATTTTAGCAGTCAAGAATAACACTACATTAAAATATTTAATATCATATACTTTTGGTAGCTGAGGATACTTCCTGAGGTGCATTTGGGCCGTTTGTGAAAAACATGTGAATACGTGAGATTTGTTTGCATGTATAAAAAGATAGAATGCTGTGTATGGCATTGTTTCTTCGTTGTCGGCAATGTTAAAATTAAAAATTAACTTTCAATCAGTACCGCTTCTCAAAGATTCACTGCCGCCACATAGTGGTTAGGTTACATCGTAGCAACATTGAAGACGAGCGAAAAAAAAGTACAAGTTTTATGCTTGTGTCATCATTTGTCAATGCAGACTGTTGATTTTTTTTAAAAATATATATACATTTATTCAATGATTACCTTAATCCATAAATGCAGTCTTATACATTTGGACCAATAAGAGTTTTTGTCGCATTTTGCAACTGTATTGCAAACAGACTCAATTGAGTCATCACACAACACATTACTGTGTCAGCCAGAATGTTCTAATTCAAGGGTGAATTGTAGTAAAACAGTGTGAGATCTGACAAACACCAGAAACTGTTTAATTGTGTTCAGAATTAACTTGTAAATTGAAAAATTGAAAAAGTCTGCTTTAAATGAAACTTTTACTAGTATATTTAACCTATGTAAACAAATGTGACACGAGTCTTGTTTACATTAGCTTTTAATTTGAAATTGTGATTGTTTTACTCAAATGAATTACTTTACTTTAAAAAAAAACCTGTGGTTTAGTATTATGATTATATCCTTTATATGTATTTAATTATTCCTAATGGTTGATTTGAATTGTTTTATACTTTATTATGCATGGTAATTATTTCATTACATAGGGCACTAAATTTTATTCTATTCACATGTATAACGTATGTTCACTTATATTTTATTATATTATCTGTAAAGTGCTTTAGAAGACGCAGGTCAATAGAGCGCTATATAAATCTATTGAATTACAATTATGACAAAAAATTGTGAGTTCTGTATCTTTCTTGTAACTCGACAACAGTCATTCAAATTTTAGCTGACCATTAGAAATACCTTAGTTAAGCATTGTAAACATTAAAAATGGGAAAAAAAATATAAAAATTTTCAGGTCAAATCATGTCTATGCCTCTTTAATAATATTCATGTATTTATATATAGAATGTTCTACACAATAATATTTTTTATTTTTTGTGTTTACATTCTCCAATCATTGCTTTCGGAATTCCCAGTCATTAAAATCTATCAAGATTTAACTCACACTGTCCACAACTATCGCATTCATGAGAAAATAGCTATCATTACTAATTACACAAATATATTAAGAGGTAAACACCAGTGTAAATACACAATATGCTGTAGAGACCAGTGTAAATCTGTATATGGTTATAAAAACTCTGTGTGTTGATGATGTTCACATACGTCAATTTCACATTCCGTTGACATGGTAACACTTCAATTTTGTATCAGCCAAACAAAATTTACATTTTCTATATACTGCGTTTTACAGCGTCCATGAAAATTGATGAGACGGTAGACCTGACCCACCTAGCTCCAACATCAGGTGATACCTGTGTGCCGTTAATGGAAGGTAAATATAAAATATTTATCTAATTAAAACACCAGGTGATACCCGAATGCTACTGATGGAAATTAAATGTCAACTGACAAATTTAGTAATTGGGTCACAAGCGTAGGTAGCACGTGTGGAAAATTGGCAGTGGATTAGCATCTACTACGACAATTGTTTTGAGTGTCAAATTTGTATAAAAGGTCAATTTCGCTTTGCTTGTATAATGTAGGACAACTTTTACATATTCAGTATATCTTCAGTATGGCAACTACTGAAACATCATGGATAGATTCCATTTCACAAAAACAGTAGCTGTTTTATTGTAAATACAGGGGTAGACAAACAGATTTTTGAAGCACTTGTCCAAAGACAGGTAGAAATGTCAAATTCACTAGCTCTACCACAAAATTTACTTGCCCCACCTTAATTAAGAAATATATAAATGGAACTATTTCAAATTGGTTATCTTGTATTTTATTAAGTCAATTTATTCAATCTATTTCTGTTTACTCATCATAACAAGGCATATCAATTTCTGTTTCAAATTTCTTGCCAAAATCAGAGATATCCTTGGATTCTCTTCTTTTTGCCGTACTTCGCATGATGGCTGTTATTGCTATTATATGGGTCTTTTTATATACTCCTGCTAAATGTCACAAACTTGTCCATGTTTCAATTCATTAATAGCATTGCACGTTCACCCTGACATTGCATCTAAGTAGATTCTGCACTTTGCAATGAATTTTAACTTCTCTGTACATTTAAGCATTTTAGTGACCATGTCATTTCATTTCTCACTAGAGGAGTCTATTCATTTTAAATCACTGGAAAAATGTTGATTTACTTTCGGTATATCAGCGATCAACGTTGTTCACGCATTTACATTTGATGTTAATATCATATATTTTTTTTCTATTTTACTTTAAAAATTTACTTGCCCACGTACAGGTTATTCTCGTAATTTTACCTGTCTGACACTAATATATGGTTTCCCTGGGCATCAGGCAGTGCTATTTGTCTACCCCTGGTAAATAGGAAGTAGACTTTTAGATATAGGAAAGGACTTAATCTAACCCTGATCCCCATGGGGAGTTATTATTTTTGTAGTGACATGATAACTTGAATGGTTGTCAACATAAAGCTTTCTTATTTTATACACAGGTAGTTGCCCATTACAGAAAACGCCTATCATAATGATTTGGGGTCATGAAGAAAGACTTTTGAGGTTTAAGGTCATAATAGACTTAATGATGCTTTTATTATGACATAATAAGTTGAAATATTTTCAACTTAGACCTTTCATATTTTATTCCGAGTTAGTTGATGATTCAAGAAAGATACCTGTGTAATTTCTCTCTCTCTGTCTGCATTGTTTTAAGCATTCCATGTACTAACTCCATTTTTAAGCAGGGAACATAAATTCTAGCTTGTTTCTTTAAATGTAATTTAGTTTAGTTCTCTGTTTGTTCTGTTATTTAAAACTTAAAGAACAAAATTTAGGTCTGAAAATTTGAGTCCAAATGCTCTTCTTTTGAAGGGAACGTAGAATGCTATTTATCCCATTTTAAAAGTAGGTCAACGACAGGCAATAATTATTCCATCACATTAGGGTCACCGAATAAGCTGCCACCTATATTTGGCATATTGACATTCAGGGGATGGACCTGAATTGGAGCAGACAGTGCTATGTCTGACACAAATTACCAGGGAAAGTAATCCTTCTCACAATGTTAATTAGGTATTCATTAGAAAAAGTTGACATCTGGAAATGTTTAAAGGTTGAAGTGAGTTGAATAAAATCGTTTAGATTATTTAATTATGTATAACTGATCAGAGGCATGAAATCACAAGAAGTTACTGGTGTGGACTAATTCTATAATTTTGTGTAAATACTTGGTTGGCTGTAATTTTTTTATTTTTTGGTTTGTTTTTTTTTTTTTGCAAAATAAAGATAGAAAGTTTACTTTTAATGGAGTCAGTGATGATCAATAGCCATGATGATCTCTTGTAAAGGGACATAACTCATTGGGAGTTGTTAATTTTCAGTAAACAGCCATTTTCTTCACAGGAGTTTCACTGTACTGAGATCTTGGAGAAAATTTTAAGTGGAACAAATACTTACATGAAACTGGTGGGCAACTACATCAGATAAGATTATACATCTGGACTGGTAAAATTTTTTGACAGTGCATTTCCTTTTCCATTTTCAGAAGACTGCGTGCGTTTCTCAGGCAACTTGCCAGTGCCTGTCCTGAAGGAAGAGCCGGACATTTTCAGCAGGAGAGTTTGCTCCCAGCAGAGTTATTCACCGCTGTCCAGTCCTCACGTAAGCGATATTGCCGTCCCACTGTAAATGACACATGTTTTGAACGATTTTCAACAGTTTTTATCCTTGATAAGAGAATCCTACTTCCCCTCCCCCACCCTCAAATAGGTGGTGTTTGTCTTTAATAATCATAAGTAGGAATGATTAGTTATTATATGCACTGATTGCCAGGTATCCGAGTTGAAAATACAGGAGTTGTATTGCAATCACATTGTCCATCTGTCTGTGTGTCTATCTCTACATCACTACTGGGGACATGATAATTCAAGCCATTTTCAAGTGTTGTACAGAAGTATTGTATAATAAGAAAAAGACACCTATAAATTTTTGGAAATTTCATCAAAAATGAAAATAGAATGTAAATCTAAGTCATAGAAATTCCAATTTTTAAAATACATGAGGTATGAACTGCAATGCTTCATACCAGAATACTATTCATGAAGTAATGATTTTAGGAAAATATACTGAAAGAAGTATTGTTGCTTAAACAAAACTTCCACTTTCAAAGCTGAAAATGTCACTGTCTTGTTTTAATGTCTCATACTAAGACAGAAATATAAGCAAAAATTTGTTACACATCTTATTGTAGGTTAGTTATCATCTACATGGTTCTCAGAGATAAACAATACAGTTAATTAATTTAAACAATATCTTATTCAATACTGAATAGGTTGGGTAGCAGGATATTCCAGTATTCCTATATCTGCCTTTTCCCTGGTTACAGAAGGTGAAATCTACATATAATTCATACAGCATCTGTGATTAAATGATACAATTAATGGAAGATAAATGCCAGAATCCCTAGAACAATACTCATTGACTATAAACTGTAGTATTTTTTTTGTCCCCTTTACCGAAGGGGACTTAGTTTACCCTCGGTCTGTCCATCCGTCTGTTTGTCTGTCATTCTGCTTGAGGTTTTGCAGATTTTCCCCACATTGGTTGAAGATATTCAACTGAAATTTTATACATGGGTTTTTCTTGGATAGTTACAGATCAGGTGTGAGTTTCGTTACACTTGACCTACTTTTGACTGAATTGTCTTACCAGTAGGGGACTTGTTTAGTTTTGTAATTATCAGCTTGAGACTTTGGGTACTTACATTTAGAATGATGGTTAAAATTTACTGCAGTGATGTACCCTGAAAATCACCAAAACCCCTGTTACTAGTAAATTGGTGTTTTATTTGGGTGAGGATTACAAGCAATAGTTGTATCGGTGGAGTTTCAATAATTTTTAGAAAGATTCTCTTAATTGTTTACCTGATTGATTAGTTATTAGTTACCTGAAATTAGTTAATAGCACTAATTTCTTGGTCACATTTGAAATTATGATCTTGCCTTTCTTCAAAATTATGATTAATGAAAGTAATTAGTGTATGACTTTAATTAATTACATTGTAATATTAGTATGTAAACTTTCGATCATCCAAATTATGGAGTCATTTTTTTGCATTTCAAGAGCCATGAAAGATGACCCTAAATTTCTTACAATGATTTGTGTTGTCTAGGTTTATCAATTTCAACATACATTGCTAATAAAACCAAACTCAGCTTCTTTCTATAAAAAAATGGGTTTTTTGGCTGTTGTGTTTACAGTCTGTGAGCCCTGCCCCCATCAGCCCCTTGGACTACAGCACACCGCTGACGCCCAGCGTAGTGGATGCCATGGACAAGTTTTTCTCAGCTGTGGAGACCTACCCCAGGAATGATCAGGCTGCTGCAGTATGTATTATCATGGCAACTGACAAGTGTTAATTGGTGTTTTTAATCTAGCTGATGGGTTAGGATTGGTCAGCTCTCCTGCCAAGAGTTCTAAATGTCAACTGATATAAACACCTGATAATTTGTTGAGGTTATGATTAGATAAATTTAAGTCTGTTTATTGCTAGTATGCTTTAAGAATTTAAAATATACTGTAAAATGGGAAACTTTTGCCCACAAGGTGAGTTACACTTATTGATTTTTCTTAAAATTGGTTAATTGTTAACAATAAAATGTCATTGCTACGCATACTGACTTGTGTTGCCAGGATATCCATCTCATTAAAATCAGGCCTGGCCTTCTCCAAAAACTACTTTAAGTCTAAACTTGGATTTACAGTAAGTTTGAGATTTTAGTCAAATTTGACTGCTCAAATAGAAAGAAAACCCAAACTTAAGTGTTAAGATTTTCTTTGAGAAATCCAATCTAAATCTTTGATTTCCTCTGGTGATATTATGTCAGAATTCAAATTTGTGTAGTTAGAGAAGGATTTAGAATTAATTCAGCTGTAAAGAAATTTAATCACTATTTCCTACAATACTGGATAAGTCCGTATCTCCTGCAGTAATCTGTAATATACATTATTATATACCTGTATTCTCATTGGAAATAATGAGAGTTTTCAGCGTAACCAATAGTCCTTATAACTACAGAAAGAGACCAGTACACCATTTCTGGTGCTTTTCATGAAACCTAGAATTGTCCAAAACAGAAACCTAAAACAAAAAATCCACATTTTATTGAATTTTCAATTGCATTATTTTAAGTAGGCCACTTGATTTTCTAGTTTTACATTACATTATTTTATTAATTAAGTAGGTACATAATGTTACAGCGTTTGAAATACTCTCCTCACCCATCAGCTGGCTAGATCTAGATGGTCTTTGTAATTTGGATAGTAATGAGTAACTGTTCTCATTAGTCTGTGTCATATATTTAGATATTCTGTTTTATTTTCTGTTTAGTGTCAGGTATTGATTTGATTGGCTAGAGGATCATATACTGATTTATATTCTCGACAATTGATATCACATATTGATATTCTGATTGGTTTGAAGTATGGTGTATTCTGATTGGCCAGTGTTTTAGTGTTACATATTGATATTCTGATTGGTTTGAAGTATGGTGTATTCTGATTGGCCAGTGTTTTAGTGTTACATATTGATATTCTGATTGGTTTGAAGTATGGTGTATTCTGATTGGCCAGTGTTTTAGTGTTACATATTGATATTCTGATTGGTTTGAAGTATGGTGTATTCTGATTGGCCAGTGTTTTAGTGTTACATATTGATATTCTGATTGGTTTGAAGTATGGTGTATTCTGATTGGCCAGTGTTTTAATGTTACATATTGACATTCTGATTGGTTTATTGAATAGGATCTGGATATGGATATGAGGGCCCCCTATATACCTATGAACAAAAAGGAGGATTTCAGTTTACTTCCACCCACAAGTGATGCATTGTTCGCCATCAACAATGACTTCAACCCTGGGTAAGCAGTTCCTCGCACGTTACCAGTTTAATGGCAGCCTAAACATTCAACAATGACATATGACTTTACTGATGGTTTTTTTAATTTTATACAATATTTTATTCAATTAAATTGAAGGAATTGGGCAGCTGGCATAGCCTGTATAATAAGCGTGGTCCCCTAGGGTACAACTTTTAAGTTTGAAAGGTTTTACGTGTCATGATATCAATTAATGTAAATAAGCATTCCTTAAAACGTCAAACAATTTCTTGATGCACTAACCCAATCCTCCTACCCTGAATATGAAAATTAATATAGTTTTGCCATCTAAACAGCATTTATATCAAGCCAAGTTATGATAAAACAATTTGTTTTTCAGCCTTTTTGGAAAGACTGAGTCAGTGTTTGTACCTAAGGATAAGCTTTACCAAGACCCACCCAAGGAGGCACGTATGAGCATCCGTGACATGTTGGTTGGAAGTACTGCAGTTGCTGGCATTGAACAGCCGCCCGACACGTTTAACCTTCAGCTTAAGCGCCCCCTGGACATGAACAGTCTGGAAAAAGGCCCGCCTACCAAGAAACGTTACACCCAGGAGTATCAGGGTAAGGGACCAGATTATTAAACAGGAAATCTGAAAAAGAAAACAAAATGTTGTCGTAAATTTGTTTTAATTTTGTTGTTCAGTAAAATGTTGTTTCAAATGGATATGCTATCAATGGAGGAACATTTTTTTTCAGAATTTAGCTCACTTGATCACTTGTAAGCGATCAAGTCAGAACTATAACATTTTTATGTGTATGGTTTTTAAATGTAGTTGTGAAGTTAAATAAATGTTTGAGTCTGCATATCTAAATGTTCAAATCATGGCCCCTAAGGGCAGGGTGGGGACACAATAGGGGATCAACATTTTATATGGGGATATATATGATAAATCTTTAAAAATCTCAACAATGAGCCATGATTATTCATGGTAGTATGCAAGCATTTCCAGGTACTCCAGATTCAAGTTTGTTTAAATTGTGGTTACTGGGGATAGGGTGAAGCCAAAATAGGGGGTCAAAATATAACTTGGGAATATATAAGTAAAATTTTCAAAAATATTACAGCAGGGGCCATGAATACTCATAATACACTGCAAGTATCCCCAAGTAGTGCAGATTGAAGTTTGTTCAAATCATGACTCCTGGGTGTAGGATGGGGCCACAATAGGGGATCAGTGTTTTATGTGTGTGTGTGTGTGTGTGTGTGTGTGTGTGTGTGTGTGTGTGTGTGTGTGATTCAGTCACAGATTTCACATTTACTCCAAAGCATTTTGCCTTATGGCTCTTGGTGGATTTAAAAAAAAAAAACAACAATAACATAGATTGACATCATTATTGTGACATCATAGTAAAGACAACTTAAAATATTTAGTGCAATTTTAGTGCAATAAATGTCTGAAGAAGGCACCAAAATAAGTATACACGTAATGATATGCAGAATTCACACTCTTATAAACAACATCTCAATTCACAGAGTTTTTTAAAGTCACTCATAACATTTAGAATAAATTACCTGTTGAGTTTCAGATTAAATTAATTAATTTTTTGACTGGAGTAATTGTTCATTTTCTTCTATAACTGTATAAAATGGGAAACATTTTTAAATGTCCTCGGCCTCACACATCAATGTGCTCACTGTGTAGGTTGTTTCTAAAAGGTGAATCTTTGGTTTGCTGTTTATGGACATGTACTCGATTGGCTACTTTATTACTGGATGTGGCAAATAAACTACATAGAACAAACCGGTTTCATGTTTTGTATATAGATTCCTTATGGCAAGACCTCACATTTCATACTAGGACTTTTAATCTTGTGACATTGTATCATGGCTATATTGTGACAGGGCCTATGGGGTTGGGGGCACAGTGGGATCTAAATTTTTATGGGAATAAAGATTGCAAAAAAATATTTTAAAAATCACGATAGCTGAACAACAGCAGGACCAAGGTGACTCATGTGAGCGATGTGGCCCGTAGGCCTCTTGTTGGTAATTGCTTTGATGATTCATGATGTTATGTAAAAACTTATGTTTATTAAATAGTTCTGGTCATTAGATCTTACTGGTATGATCATGCTGGTCAGTAGATAGGACTTGTCACAGTAATTAGTGCTGGTCAGTAGATAGGACTTGTCACAGTAATTAGTGCTGGTCTGTAGACTATTTGTTAGTAGACTGCTGGTCAGTAGACTACTTGTTAGTAGACTCTGCTGGTCAGTAGACTACTTGTTAGTAGACTCTGCTGGTCAGTAGACTACTTGTTAGTAGACTCTGCTGGTCAGTAGAATGTACTAGTGTTTATCATTGGACAGGGAAATGTTAGTGTTTATCATTGTTAATGTTTGTCATTGGATAGGGAAATGTTAGTGTTTGTCATTAGGTAGGAAAATGTTAGTGTTTGTCATTAGATAGAGAAATATTAGTGTTTGTCATTAGGTAGATAAATGTTAGTGTTTATCATTGGGTAGGGAAATGTTAGTGTTTTTTATTGGGTAGGGAAACTTTACTGTTTATCGTTGGACAGGGAAATGTTAGTGTTTGTTATTGGGTAGGGAAACGTTAGTGTTTATCGTTGGACAGGGAAATGTTAGTGTTTGTTATTGGGTAGGGAAACATTACTGTTTATCATTGGACAGGGAAATGTTAGTGTTTTGTTTTTGGGTAGGGAAATGTTAGTGTTTATCATTGGATAGGGAAATGTTAGTGTTCGTCATTAGATAGATAATTTTAGCTTTTACAGAACCTTTGACTTTGGATTAGGGGGAATACTTTAACCAGGATCTGTGAAACTGATCCTTTATTGCATAAAATTCTATTGGAGAACTAATCTTATTGGTTTATTAGTTTGTGTGACTATTGAGCATAATATGTCGTATTTCTCTTGAATAACAGTCCTAGGCCGCTTCCTCAGAATTCTTCTAGTGTGTACTATGATATGTCTGTGACATTGTTGTGTTTGTATACATGTTGTGTGTTCTTTAGAACCACCACAAAAACACAGCGTCCTGATGAGTCTCCTGGTCAATGGTGAGGACCTGCCCACCGGGTATTCGGTCAAGAAACAACAGAAACACCAGGTAAATAAAATCACCAGGTAAATAAAAACACCAGGTAAATAAAAACACCAGGAAAATGAAATCACCAGGTAAATAAAAACACCAGGAAAATGAAATCACTAGGTAAATAAAAACACCAGGAAAATGAAATCACCAGGTAAATAAAAACACCAGGAAAATGAAATCACCAGGTAAATAAAAACACCAGGTAAATAATAAAATTCATCCATCAACACCAGGTATATGAATTCCGCAACAACAGGTACAGAAATATATCCATCTAGCAACAAACCACATGTAATCCAACCTAGCAACCTCAGATAAATAAATGATTTTAAAATCCAGCCTAGCAACCCCAGGTACATGTATAGAGATCAATTAATCCCACCTAGCAATACCAGGTAAATGAAAAATCACATTAAAATACAGTCTAGCAACCTCAGGTATAGAGATCAATTGATAACTTACCCCATCTAGCAACACCAGATAAATAAATGACTAACTTCATCCAGCAACATCAGGTACACACACACACACACACACACACACACACACACACACACACACACACACACACACACACACAGAAACACACAGATATATATATATAACCTGATATAGCAACCCCAGTTCAACAAATGATATCTGGCCAGCAACACCAGGTAACAACCCAGTAATGTAAAAATAAATTTTTGAATAGGTGTTGTTTAGTCACTTGAAACCATATTGTCAAACCTTCTATTGTTACACATTTATGTTTGTCCTTTTATATGGATTGTCTCCCTTGAGATAAATTTTGGAGCCTTTTTGTGTGTATTCAAAGTTTTTGTATGGATTAAAGGATGTTATGATGTCATTATATCTTAAAATATATACTCTGAAGTTTACAATCTACACAGAATGTTTTCTCAACAGCCCACAGTTTTCTAATATCTCACAGATTTTTGTGTTGCAGTGCAACTCGTGCTGTAGTTAACCTTTATGTATCCATTACAGCCCAAAGCATATATATCAGAACTGAAAGGGAACCACAGTGGTGGTAGGAGGCTGCCGCACAGTCCAGTCCTGGAAGATGAAGAGATCCAGACTCCAGACCTGTTGCTCCAGAATCCAGACTTGTTGGCAGCACTGGAGCTGTTTCTGCCGAATTCGGAGCTTATGTGACATAAATATTGTAACTGTGGTAACTGGTGTTGTGGAAATTTGCACAAGATAGTAAAATTAAGAAACTAGAGGTTGCTATGTAACCTGCATTTCTCTGTGAATTGTAATTAATTGCGTCTCTTACCGCTATTATAAAAGTGCTATCATTTTATCGTATGACATGCAGGATCCAGAATTCTCAGGCGGGGATCCAGTGATTTTTCATTTGTTATGGTTTTCCATTATATTTTTGAATATCATATAAATGACAGATGTTTTTGAACACAGAGGTTTATTACAGAGGAAAGAATTTGTAATAAATTTAAAAAAAGAATTAAATTTTTTGCACATTTTGATATAGGGCTTGGATTCATAATAGACTGTGGCTTGTGTTTGTTAGTGGATAAATCATGTTTGAAAACTGCTTGTAGATGTTGAGCTTTACAAATGCTAGATATATTTTTAAAAATACTGTTATTTTTCAGAAGCTGACTACTATCATCTTCATGGTTTTTATCTTGCTCACTTTCTCCATGACAGTTA
Organism: Ostrea denselamellosa; assembly: GCA_024699665.1. NCBI lineage: Eukaryota > Metazoa > Mollusca > Bivalvia > Ostreida > Ostreidae > Ostrea > Ostrea denselamellosa. The sequence continues at coordinate 5,380,562 of JAMZEH010000022.1, read as the reverse complement.
ATGCACTACTAAATAAATCAAAAGCTCATATCTATTTTATAATATATATATATCTCTATATATATGCATATATATATATATATATATCTTGTCAAAAAGAAAAAAAAAAGAAGAAAAAAAAATAATAATGAAAACTTCAAAAAAAAAAAGAAGAAAAAAAATATATGTATATTTAAAATAAAAAAAGAAAAAAAAGAAAGACTGTAGGATAGGGTATATTTTATGTGTAATCTTGTAATGTGCCGGCATGGGTATGTTTGTTTATGTTGTAGTGCTTAACTGTTTTATACAAATGCTGCCATCATATACTACTTGATCATGTTTTATGGTTGAAATCTTGTCAGATGAAATCCTGATTTGTTTTGCCCTATGCAGTTACTAGTAATGAGCGAATAAAACAAATTCATTGTAATTAAGGAGGAATGACACATTGTCGTAATGACTTACTTCCCTTCAAAACACATTTTGAAAAATATTAGCAATATATTTCTTGCCCTTCGGTGGTCAATTTGTGAGACTGTTGATCTGTGTAAATCACAAATTAAAGTATTGCAGGGGTTTCATATTTCCCTAGTGGTTTTCTCAAAAAAAACCACCAATTTTTTTCATTAAATATGGTAAATTTTAATGTACATTTCCTCCCCTTTTTATCCACTCCGTTTTCTCTGTTGTGCTATGCCTCCTTAAGAAAGTTTAGTTATCAATCAGGAAAATGAATGCTGTGGTAGAAAATGTCCAACATGGGCCAAACTCAGTGAGAAACAATAGTATACAAGATCACACCAAGGCTCTTGTTTTTGCATTGTGTTTTCTCTCTTACATGTGGGAGATTGATCTGGAATGTGACAGATTTATTTTCATATGAAATGTACATGTTTCCAATAGAGATTATTATTTTTAATTTGTTTAACAATGAAAAGTGCGCTGTACATTATCCACTGTTAATTTTCGAGAGACTTTCGCTCGTCAGAGTTTTTACAAAAGTTGACGAGTTTGGTGTTTTGTTTTGGTTTTGTTTTTTTGGTTTTGTTTTGTTTTTGTTTTTTTTTTTTTTTTATTTATTTTTCGTTTGACCTGGTTACCCAGGTTACTGTGGATTATGTCAAGTAGCACTGTGATATCTGGGGCAAGCTGCCATTTGGGGGTCAAAGGTCAAAAGCTAATTGTTGGACTCCCTCCAAGAAATTTCACAGGACAACGCTGCAAACTACTGAATAGACATTTGCCTAAATTTGTAGAAGTCTTCTTATTTGTTGATTTTTCCCTGTTAGTTGAAATGTTATGACTCTTTATTTTTAGGCTTTAAACAAATCTTCCACACACTCTCCCAGAGATGCATAAAAATATGTGTCTGCCATGTATGGGGTTAGGTGAAAGTAACAAAATAATCAAACACTATGTGACATGTACTGGTTTTTTTTGGTTGAAAAGGGATGTCCGAGTAACTGGTCTATACATTCAACAAATGTATTGCCCAGGTTACAGCATGTAGCTTGTGTCGGTAGTGAGTACAGCATTTCTATCAGATGGTGAAATTATCATCTCTGACCGCTAGTAATGGTATGGTACCACTTTCTGATGATGTGATAGTACCACTTTCTGATGATGTGATAGTACCACTTTCTGATGGCTAGTGATAGTACCACTTTCTGATGATGTGATAGTACCACTTTCTGATGATGTGATAGTTCCACTTTTTGATGGCTAGTGATAGTACCACTTTCTGACAGTTATTGTTGTTCGGTCTACTTGCATTCAAGGTCCCCATGAAGCAATGTCCCATTAACAACTGAAGACAGACCACTATTTTCTTAAAATATATTTGAGATAAATATACAGAAAAGTCACTAAGTATCAATAATGGATAGCTGTAGGTAACATTTACAGTGAAGTTTGAAAAAAGAAACAGCGGAGATGCCCCCCACCCTTGGAATTGCTTCAGTGTTTATACAGTTTGTGTATCTTACGCATATATTTAAAGAGATTCTTTATCATATATATGTCATTGAAATGTCATTTTAAAAAAAGTCAAAACATACATCTTAGAACATTGTGTCTGCGAGATTTCTTTAAAGAGAAAGGAAGGATGTAATGAATATTTCCAAGACCCCAATTGTTTTCTGAGTTTTGATTTTTTTTCTTTTCACCTGCCAGGTATTCTATTATTTCTTTTTGTCTCTCTTTTTTTGTTTTTTTGTTTTGTATTGATAGTAGCTTCTTCCCCCCTCCCCTCCCCCGGCAATGAACACTACTTCAGAATACACAATATCTGAGCAGGATTTGATTGAGGTGGGCCTCTTTTTGAAAATGATTGTCCTCAGATTTATCTTTATATATATATACAAATGAATCTATTTTATCTGGATTGTAAAATCTCCAGTATCATAAATACAGACACTTGCCTTCAATTCTTTGTTGTGCTGCCATATCTGATCATCCCCAGACAGGGAAACATAGTATTTGTTGTTTTAATGTGTATATAACTACACAATTCATTGTAAATCAATTCATTGTAGTACAATAAAGATATAAAACTACATAATGTGCTGTGGTGTTTTCATTTCCGTGTTTTTCATGTTTTTACTGAACTTGCACATGTTAAAGGTGAAAATAATTATATCATCAGCTTGAACATTGATTTTTAAATGTGCCGTGGGGCTTTGATGTCATTGGTTTTACTGAACTCCCACATGATAGATGCAAAAGTAATTATCTCGCCCTGTACTTTAACCTTTGTCTGTCTTGTCGTCTGTAAAGATTGAATGTGGCACATGTCATCAAAAAAACTTTCCAGTGAACTGCATATTGTGAAAGAATCAAGCATCTTGAAGAAATGCGACCCAGTCAGTGTAACCTCAAGTATGTGATTACAACTGAATATATTTAATTAAATGTGGTAAAAATTCCTGTAATTAACAGAAGGAGGGAGGTTTATTTTGAGTGTCACTTTTTTATGTGGATGTACTGTTGACAAGGGGCATAACTCCTGCTTATTTTGCTGAGAGGAATGCAGTGACTACTAATACAGTTGCATTAATTAAGAAGATTCTTGGACATGAAGTTGGTCACATGATCAAATGCTTCAATGGCTGAAAGGAATTTTAAATAATTTGCAAATACAACCTGACATTAGATCAAATGCTATATGACATGTTTCATATCAATAGTTAGGCCGTTCTTTATATATTGATTTTGAAAACGGATTACTCTGTTTACCTGATCGAGATATAGGGCTCACGGCAGGTGTGACTGGTCGACGGGGAATGCTTACTCCTCCTAGGCTCCTGATTCCATCTATGGAGTTTCCAGGAGTCTGTTTGCCACACTCTAAATTTCTTTATGGGGTTTATGAGATTGTTCAGTTATTTTCAATTTTCTGGGAAAGTGGGAAACTTTGCACAACACTAAGTCAAAACTTGAGACTGTTTGTACTGTCCAAGTGGAGCCTAGAACCTGCGTAGATGTTAATGGCGTCTATACATGGCTACAATTCAATTTCGTGCATATCCGAAGTTTGTCATTGCTACTGCTATCACAGACCTGACTATTTGTGAAATACGTCTTCAGTCATTGGCCTTGAAGATTATTGTTGTCTCTCTGTAATCTTGACATGGTTCAAAATTTGCTTCCATCCCATCAAAAACATATCATCAATCAGTGACCATTGCACCAGTGTTGCATAATTTATGTTCTGGGTGGTTTAGTTTACGTTCCGGGTGGTTTAGTTTACGTTCCAGGTGGTTTAGTTTACGTTCCAGGTGGTTTAGCATTGCTACTGAAATGCTAAATACTTATAATAAGAGTCCAAAAACATCCTTTCTGGAGGTAGGATATTCCAAACACTGAATGAATAAGATGTCCTTGAATCTATGTGAAGGTGACCAACAGTGGTTAATATCATAATTCCTATAAAGAATACCAGGTGTCTAGGAGGAGTAACACAGATCACGCTCCACCATGAGCCTTGTATCTTGTTCAGGTAAACCGAGCAATCTATCATCAAAATCAGTACATAAATGATGGTGTAGCAATCGGTATGAAATCATTAGTATGGCATCATTCGACCTAATGATAGGTTTATTTATAAATAATCATAACAACCATAGAATTTGCAAAAGTTTAAACAAGATTATTGAAATTCCTATATCATCTGCTTACTTATCAGTAGCCTGTCTCTGAGTAACAAATCATCATATGCAGAACATGCACTTGCATATTGAATCAGTTGAGAGATATAAATACCATATGCAGGTGATAATGGAATACATTGCTACATATATATGGAGAGTCTACGATGGAAAAGCGGAAATCATCCCATTTGTCATAAAGTTGTGTTGCTAGTTTGCCGTAATTATTTTTGTTCACTGAAACATCCAAATCTAAAATAGATGTGGAAGAATCTGAGGTGTCTTTTATTTCGAATTCACTGGGATATATTAAATTGAGATATTAATGAAAATGAACATTGTGATTTAGAATTTTAAAAAAAAGAGCGTTGTTAATGTACCTAAATGTCGAGTTTAAGTACCACAGCAAGAGATTCTCCTGTAAAAGGTTTCAAATAAATTTTGCACCATAAGAGTACATAAAACAGGTCAGCTAACAATGGAGCTTATTTTGTGTCTATAGGCATTCCAACACTGTTGGAAGATCTGATCACCAAAGATTATGAAAATATCGTCAATATTGAACTCCAGCATTTCTTAATGTCAGCTTCAGAGTACTTGTGTGTGGAATCAGAGTGGTGTTTAACAAAGTAATTTTTGGAATGACTGATCACTAGATCTGAATATTCATATGTTGTGGTACAACATGTCTGAAGTTTTTTCTTCACAGCTGTTAATATTTGCATGAAGAAGTAAACATAGGGGTTTGGTAGAACATTTACTGGACTTTGCAACATATCTCTGTTTCTAAGGATTATTGAGTTTTGAAATCCAATATATGTATGGTGACTCGTATTCATTCATCGCATTGACCGGCTTATTAAATGTTTTAATACTGAAACATGATTTTGTAGAATTTTGTCTTTGGAAGGGGAACATTGAGAATGAATATGAAATGTGGAATTAAAGCCACGTGCTTCCAAATTACAGTTGTAGTAATGAGCTTTACAAAGACAGCATTGTTACGAGCATAGCTGATACCATATATATTCCAATGTAACCTATCTAATTCTTTCATTACATCTTGGTAAAAGATAATACTTAAAACGTTAGTAGACTTGAGATCGGTAGACGATTGAGTACTATGTTCTCTTTCGTAGTTAAAATTACTTCTGTAATTCTAAGAGGTCCCAATTTCCATACAATAAAATTCCTGAATGCCGCAAAGAAATTAAGAATTTTATTTTATAGTTGTCTCCCTTTTCATACAAGTAATTCATTGATATTGCCACGCAAGAATCATTATCATAGATAATATTTAAAGATTTTGGTGTTTATTTAATTAATTTTTTTAGTATACATTTTGCTGTAAAGAAAATCCATACAAAATATTTATAATGCACTACCTAAGGTGTGTGGGTGTGTGTGAGAGAGAGAGAGAGCAATGAAATATTTGATTCCAGCGGTTCCAGCAGGTGCCAAACATATCTTTGTCACCATTTGTATATGCAGTATATTTCTGCGCTTCATAAAATGGATTCATTAGTGATATTGCAGCATCTACATACAGTGTCTTCCCTTTACATCTCACAATGTAGATATAACATTTAAGCCAAAGAACAAGGTTATTTTGTATAATTCAGTTTATCTACTTATGGTATTCTGAATCAGTATATAGCTTATTATTAATCAGACTTCTCCTACTGAAGCAAAAGGAACTGCTGAAGGTTAAACGCTACACTAAAAAGCATTCAGAGTGTGCGGTGTCAGTTTTGTTCTACGCCTCTAGAATGTCTGGAGTGTGAATCTTGTTCTACACCTCTAGAATGTCTGGAGTGTGAATCTTGTTCTACACCTCTAGAATGTCTGGAATGTGAATCTTGTTCTATACCTCTAGATTGTCTGGAGTATGAATCTTGTTCTACACCTCTACAATGTCTGGAATGTGAATCTTGTTCTACACCTCTAGAATGTCTGGAATGTGAATCTTGTTCTACACCTCTAGAATGTCTGGAGTGTGAATCTTGTTCTACACCTCTAGAATGTCTGGAGTGTGAATCTTGTTCTACACCTCTAGAATGTCTGGAGTGTGAATCTTGTTCTACACCTCTAGAATGTCTGGAATGTGAATCTTGTTCTATACCTCTAGAATGTCTGGAGTATGAATCTTGTTCTACACCTCTAGAATGTCTGGAATGTGAATCTTGTTCTACACCTCTAGAATGTCTGGAATGTGAATCTTGTTCTACACCTCTAGAATGTCTGGAGTGTGAATCTTGTTCTACACCTCTAGAATGTCTGGAGTGTGAATCTTGTTCTACACCTCTAGAATGTCTGGAGTGTGAATCTTGTTCTACACCTCTAGAATGTCTGAAATAGCCTCTCTGGCTGTGTGAACCTTGTTTTATGGCTCTAGAATGATTGGAATTGCTCCTGTCGATGTGAATCTTGTTCTATGTTGCTAGATTGTCTGGAATCGCCCTTCTCTGGGTGTGAATCTTGTTCTACGCTTCTAAAGCATATTTTGTGTTGCTCTCAGATTACATTTAAGTGATTATCCCTTCTTGTCGATGAGATTGCGTTAGGGTGCAGTTAGCCTTGCTCGCGGAGGTCATTTTATGCTAGGCATGTTGCTTGATGAAGAACAGTGGTCAATCTCATAAATGCGCCTGGAAAGACCAGAGGTGGGATCAGGCGCTTAGGAGGAAAACGCACCCCCTGTTGACCGGCCATATCCACCATGAGCCCTCTCTCTTGATTAGGAAAACCAACTAATCCATAGACAAGATCAGCATATAAAGAACAGCTTAACAACTGGTATGAACTACGATAGACAGCATTTGACTTAAAGACATGATGTTTTTGCAAATGAAGTAGTATTAAAAATCATAGAATTTGCGAATGGTGACTTTAAACGAGACTACAAAAATCCCTAAAACATCAACTTATTTATCATTATCCTGCTCCAATTAAAAATTGATCATACGCAGAACATGCTTTCATTTAAAATCATCTGAGAGACATAAACACTATCGGAGGTGATAACAAAATATTCCGACATAAATCTGGAAAGCGGACGATATTAGAAGCTAAAGTTATCGATAAATGTTTAATAAAATATCCAAATATGAAGAAGATATGGAATACTCAGTGGTTACCGAACTACATCTGCGCCTGTAATTATCGAGCAGGAAATCAGAGTTCTGTTTCTATCGGGGGGGGGGGGGGGCACGTTGTATTGTAATAATTTTCTGTAGAGGGGTTTAAAACCAGACTTTAGATTGTACGTTTGATGGTGAAATGGTGCTCGTTTGTGATTGACTGTTAAGTGGATATTCAGTTGTAACCTTGGCGTATAGTCACTTGATTTTACAACACAAATTTGTTAGCTTCTGCAGATACATCTAGCACCTCCAATAAGATACTTCATATCTTACAAAATAAACGAAAACAAGATAAGTAAACAAAACACACACCATATAAACCATCGATGGTTGATGTCTTTTTCATATTTTGCATATGCCGGTGATATCTAGTTTTCAGGAGACAGCTAAAATCTCCTGCTTCTCAACTGAAGACTGGAATGGCATTACTGGTCATGTAAATATAGTACTGCTATTAGCAATATGTTTTCATTAAATATGAGAAAATCCGAACAATTGATACAGAAAATTCAAAATCTGATTTTTTTTCCTGCAAGAGTAAGGATAACGATGGAAAATTCACCAAGAGGTCAGATTTAATACTTTGTAGTAAAAATCTACGTCTCGCTGAACTTACTTATGACCTGAAGTCTGTGAGTCTGTGACATCATGGGCATGCTTACCTATTTCGGCAAAGAATGTCATAAGTTGTCAGTACTTTAAATGGTAGAGAAAAGTGACCACAGCTTGACCCGTGGTATTTGGATATTTTAATCTTATGAAAATAAATAGAAGCCTTCAATGAAAAGTAGTAAGCGCTATATACAAGATTTAAGGTACTTAACAAGAAATAGGACACGTGTTGAAATTTAGCATTGCGTTGTCAAGGACGCTCAGATCCAGTTGGCTGAAAGTTTCCACGAGTATACTGTAGACGAACATCAGCAAACACAGGCATATTTCACCACAGAAAAAGATCAAATCAGCAATACTTAAGAGTAAAAGCAGATTTTCTCCAGAGTGTTTCGTTGAATTACTCGCTGTTTATTATTTAGGCGTCCCTCCTCTCCCCTGTGACTTCTGTATTGGTGTTTGTCCTTTTGAATCGGATCAGCAATGTGAATTGTATAAAATGAAACACTTAAATTTTTTATACCATTAACATCAATATGCTTAATTATGCCATTTTCATCAATATGTGGTAAGTCTATCAATTAGTGGCATTTTTACATTACCACCAATTTGTGGTATTTTATACCATTGCCATCAACGTGTGGTATGTTTTATCATTACCATTGTTTGGAACAGAATTGAATGAAATGAACCTAAGCTGGGAATAAGTGGAGAAAAAAAGTGAAAATCTCTAGTTCTTGCCCTATGTACCTCTGAGTGCAACATCGACTAGGTAGGTAGGTATCATCAGTTTGTTTTGGTTGGTTGTATATTGTTTAACGTCCCGCTCGAGACTTTTTTTCCATACATATAGAGACGTCACCATTGCCGGTGAGGGGCTTCAAGATTTAGGCCTATGCTCGGCGCTTACGGCTTTTAAGTAGGGATAGATCTTTATCGTGTTACACCTGTCCCATTTAGTCGCCTCTTACGACAAGCAAGGGGTACTGGGACCTAACCCGGATCCCCACGGACCAATTTGTGAAATGAAAAACAGGTGTAAATACTGCCCAACCAATCAACTTATTTCTGTGTAAACTGACAAGAAGCGGAAAGCCTCGTAAAGAATGCGTAGCGTAAAAGTTGAGGCTTGGCAGAATATTTTTGTGTGGATTAAAGGTTGAGGCTTGGTAGAATATTTCCTGGATTCTGCAATATATTTTTGTTTGCATCTCAGATACAACGTTGCAATAAAGAGAATGTCCAGGCTCATACTTTTCACCGACATAGTTTATGTCCAGATGATGAGAAATGATTAATCACAAAATCTGTAGCTCATTTCGTTCTCTAGGCTTTCTATGATACATAAGAACTGACTTTACATTTTTACTTGCAACAACCAATTGCAAGATTTATCAAAACATGCCAACTCTAAAACAGCCCCAGTAATGTATCCCAACTTCGTTTTAAATTTTTTAAAATTTTATTTATTTATTTATATTTTTTAAAATTTTATTTCTATTATAATTGTTATTATTATTATTATTATTATTTGTAGAAACGAAATAGAACGCAAATGAATTGTACGTGAAATGTCATGTAAAAATGAATACAATTTATTATATAGAATGTAATTTATTCTCACTCTTTCTCAATTTAGTCCAGGCAATTTACGGTTTGACCTAGGACAAATTCCAAATGTTTTTAAATATGCTTATTTCTTTTCTAAATGTTGTCCAAATAAACATATTAAAGATATAGAAAAAAAATATTTAGTGGAACACTACTAAATTCAGCGTTACATTTTGGAGGTATCTTTTATGGCGAAATGGTGAGAACCACATTTATCCCGAGTAGGTACATCAAATATTTTTGTATATTAGGTACTTAAATTGTCACTACAATACTTTCAAGCACTCGTGGTAGTGGTTTTTAACAATAAAAACTACAAGTTCAAAACATTTTTCTCAAATATGCTGAATCAGCAGGTTTGCTAGATACCTAACCGGGGGTTTATGTTGCGATTGATTGATAGAGCCCTGCTCGTACCGGCCGCATCAAACCTCATTCTCTTACACATAGGTGTCGCTGCGCTACTCTCCGCATTCACCTCTGTCAACGCTTGAAAAGTAGTTCCATACCACATGACTATAATTCGATCACATGATCAAAACATGGCGAAAGCATGGCGACACCAGTAAAAGTTACAGCCGTGGATTGTTTTGTGTGTTCTGCTAGACAAACTCGAACCCATAAGCTAAAAGGGCGGAAACTCAAACAAGAAGACTTTTTTACTTTAAGAGCGAAGGCAACAGGTGATACACCAAACTTTTACCATGACCAACAGGTACATTCATAATGACATTTTCTCCCTTCACCATCTTACAAATCGCCTCCAACTGCTTATCCTTGATGTTGATAGACTCATCGTACTTCTTCAAGGCTTCGTTCACTCTGTTCACTGTTCCCTCCATTTTGGCTAACACGTGATCATTTTGATTTTTTCCTCCGCGAAATAGTTCCCTGAAAACTTTGTGGATAAAATGTGTGCAAGAGATTATTTACATCAACTAAATTATCATTTATAGTCTTTATTAATAATTACAATAATGAAGGATTTTAAATGTCCATAGGTTCACTGTTTAAAACTTTGCCAAGAATCTTGGCAAAAAACATTTTCAAGCGTTGACAGAGGTGAATGCGGAGAGTAGCGCAGCGACACCTATGTGTAAGAGAATGGTCAAACCTAAGACGTTTAAAATAGGTAGTGATTGCTCCTTCGCCAAGAGCACGGCATTCTGAAGTGAGAATCACGGGTCTTTCGGATATGACCTTAAAAACGGAGGTCCCGTGTCGCAGTAGGTGTGGCACGTAAAAGAACCCTCACTACTAAAAGCCGTAATGAATAGGTACGAACTACCTAGCAATCTAAGAGTTTAATATCCAGACCCGGGTATTTAGATTAGACTGATCACTTACACCGACCTTAGTGTCTCTTATAGATGTAACTCTTTGCCTTGATTAAAGCCATACTAATAATCTGGTAGATTCAATGGCAAATCTATGAGGCCACCTGAGTGCACACAATGGACAAGTGTATATTCTGTGAAATGCCACTTTCTGATGGTCAGGCAACAGTAACCTTGACTGCCAAAGGATGCAATGGAATTGAGACAACCAATGAAGAACGTGGTGGTAACATCCATGTTTTTCCCAGCCAAGTTGTGCATGTAAACTGTAGACGGGAGTATGTCAACCCTAATGCCATAAAAAGAGACCTTCTGACACAGAATCACCCCAATGTGCCATTCGATCATCTGAAACAGCCTTTAATTATAAAGACAACTGTCTTTTCTGTGCTTGCCCAGACATTTATGAGGGTCGAAAAGTTGAGTATAAGTTAGTTCCAGTAAAAACTTTTGGTTTCCAGGAAAAAATTCTGAAGGCCTGTGGTGAATTCAGTGGAAATCGGGTTGAGCGCGTCAGAGCACGTGTACTCTATGTGAAGGACCTTCCTGTAGTAGATGCTGTTTATCACAAGATTTGCAACATCAACTTCAAGACTGACAAGGACATACCACAGATTATACTCGCCCAGAGTCACGCAGCACCAAAATGTAAGCGATTGAGTAGCAGGCAAAAGGATTTTGTTAGAGAAGAGGCATTCCAGAGAGTAGCAGACTATTTGGAATATGGCAGAATACACTCAAGACGAGTCTATTGATCCATACAGTTTCAAACATATGAAAAGTGAATTAAAGAAACACTTTGGAGAGCGCATTGTCATTTTAGAGTTGAATGGAAAGCCACATGTGGTCACCTTCTGTACCACTGTAGCCAGAATTGTTCAGGACTTCCAATGTCAAAAACAAAAGAGTACCTTGAATGAAACAGACCAAATCATTGAAACAGCTGCCAAACCTATAAAGAATAACATCAAGGATGTTAAAATATCCAAAGACACCTACCCAGCTTATGTTAGTATGTCATCTTCTGATAGAGCGCTAGAGTTTCTGCCAGGATCGCTGTTGAAGTTTCTCCGGGTGCTCTTTCCAGGAAAGGATGTTGCTGTAAAACTTGCTTCTATAGGCCAGGCAATCATGCAATCAACACGCCCAATAGTGCTTCAGTCCCCTCTTCAAATTAGGTTGGGTGTCCAATTGCACCACCATTTCCAGTCCAAGTTCCTGATAGAATCTCTCCATGAACATGGGTTTTGTTGTTCATATTCAGAGGTTAAAAAGTTTGAAAGGAGTGCTGCAGTAATGCATGGTACAGAAATACCTAACTTTACTTCAGATAACTTTCTGCAGTATGCTGCAGATAATGTGGATCACAATGTGTGAAGCATTGACAACAAGAATACCTTTCATGGTATGTGGATCATCGCAGCTATTACACCTGCAACAAATGTGACCCGACCTATCATCAGAAGAGCAGATGTGATTTCACAAGAAATAAATATACACAGATTCACATCAGGGAACGACAGTCTGTATTCTATGTGCTATCAGCCACTCCAGTCGCCATGTGTAAAGGAACCAAACACAGACTTTGATCTACTGTGGAAGGTTTCATTGTTGCTCAAGGTGTCCCGACCACTCTGGTCTGGATTCATGCAGATGGTCCATAAAGGTGACAACCCAGGGAAAGCATCAGTGATGTTCTTACCCATGATAGATCTGGATCCAAATTACATGACATGCATATATTTAACACTCAAATTTGTTTCAAACCATGCAGCCAAGTACAACTGCACTGCAGTTGTAACTTTTGACCAACCTCTTTGATGGAAGGCAACCTTGATTGTAGATAGTGCATTTGCTGACAGTGAACTTCACTCTGTGATTGTGCGACTGGGAGGATTCCATACCCAAATGTGTTTTTTGGGATCTATTGGTCATTTAATGGGAGGCTCTGGGCTACAGGAGCTTCTTGGAGTATTCTATGCAGACAATACTTTAGGGCATATGCTCTCTGGCAAAACAGCATCTCGAGCTGTGAGAGGACATCTTCTCACAGATTCAGCACTTAACACTATGTTGACTGTAAAAGCACTTGGCATTGATGTTCCAATCTCATAGAAAAACTCTTAGTTGGAGAGGTCTCAGATATTGATGCTCAAAGCATTGACACACTGACAGAAATTGGTGAAAGGATTCAGCAAGAGAAAAATAATCTTCAGAAACCACAGACTGCAAGGTTGTAGCTTCAGTATATGGAAATGGTTGACATACTTCGACGATTTCTAAAGGCTGAGTGAATGGTAGATTGCGCTCTCCATCTACATAGTTTGCATGATATGCTTCCTTATTTTGCAGCCTCTAGATATACCTTGAACCTGAAGAGTGTCCACATTACCTGCAGAAGATGTCTAAACTGCAAGAACAAAATCCAGAAGTGTACAAACACTTCAGTGAGTGATTGCATGTAGTTCGACGGTCCGACAGACCCTGGGCAGGATTGTCAACAGATCTTGTCATTGAACAGTATCTGATGCGCAGTGTCAAAACAACTGGAGGCTTGACACGTGAGCGTTGCTTGACAGAGACCCAGCGTCTTATGTGGGTTCTGTCCACACCAGCATGCGCTGAGATTAACAGTGCTATGCAGGAATTGACAGGGGTCACATACACTACAAGTGAGCAGCACAAAGAGGCCACTTCAGCACGATTAGCAAGGGATACCAGTGACACCCAACAACTACTGCAATACTTGTCACAAAGAAATCCCTTTCGAATAGATCCTTCTTTAAGGACCATTGCAACGGGAGTTACAGCACATGCAAATGTAAATGCACATGATGCCAAAACAGTAGGCGACAAGATTCTGGTTTCAATGGAAGGACAGAAGGTCACAGACTACACCTTCAAAAGAAGTCTTCAGGCAGTAACAATGGATGCTAAGGCATCTATCAAGATCAGAGATGAGGAGATATGTGTAGATCCTCAGTTGCTCTTTCAGCGCCTTGTTACCGCTGGTGTGAGATGTAATGATCTATCTGAAGTGTTCATGTATGAACTCTGTACATATCCACCAGCACTTTTGACGCCAAATATGTCATGAGACCAGCAAATAAAGCTACTCTGGTAAATGCTTTGTGGTCTCCACAGCTGGAAAGTGCTGTTGGTCCACAAGATCAAGTCCAGTTTGTCCTTGATGGTGGAGCACTGCTACATCGTATCCCATGGTCCATAGGGACGACTTGGGATGGACGTTGTTCACTGTACATGCAGTATGTTGTAAGCAGATATGGAAAGTGCGTCGTAGTGTTTGACTGATACAGCAATGCTCCAAGCACAAAAGACTGTACACATCTCAGACGAAGTGGAGGTGGTGCCGGGATTGCAGTACACTTCACTGGTGACATGACTCTCAAGATGAAAAAAGATTAGTTCCTTTGCAACAAGGAGAACAAGCAACGATTCATTCACTTGCTTGCAGGCAAACTGGAACAAAGTGGGTGTGAGGTGCAACAGGCACTTGGAGATGCAGATGTCCTCATTGTCAAGACAGCTGTTGCTTATGCAGATACACAGGAAACAGTTTTGATTGGAGATGATACTGACCTCCTTGTGTTGCTTTGTTTTCATGCCAAAGATACACAGTACAATATCTTTTTCAGACCTGAGCAAAGGAAAAACTCCCAAAGACCATCAAGATGCTGGAACATCAAAGCATTCCGCACACAGCTTGGTGACATTGTCTGTAACAATATTCTTTTCATCCATGCTATCCTGGGGTGTGACACCACTTCAAGGGTTTTTGGCATCGGTAAACCAGTCGCATTGACCATCAGAAAGGTGTTGCACTTTCTTGAACAAGGACAGGTGTTCATGAGAGGTACTCATCAAAAGAGAAAGTAATCAGGACAGGAGAGCAGGCTCTTGTATGGCTGTACAATGGCCAGGTTGGAGAGGATGTTAACAAGCTGAGGCTGCGCAGATTCTATGACAAGACAATGTCAAGCACAGCAACTGTTCAGCCACATACACTTCCACCAACAGCCAGTGCAACAAAATACCATAGCCTTCATGTTTACCACCAACTTCAGACATGGAAGGATGAAAGGCCTGATATAATAGCTGAGCATTGGGGCTGGAAAATCAGCCATGGCAAAATGATGCCCATCTTGACAGACCTTCCCCTAGCCCTCAAGCTCTGCTTGAGTTCATTAGATGCAAGTGCAAATCAGGATGCCATACAATGCGCTGCATCTGTCGCAAGAATGGAATGGACTGTTCAATGGCTTGTACAGAGTGCAGAGGGGTATGTTCTAACACACCTATGTTGGCAACAGGGTCAGACTTTGATGATGATCCTGTGACAGAATAAACTGACTACGTGCCAGTAACATTTGTCAACCAAAAATATTGGTGGCTACTAAACATTTGAGTGAACGTGAAAATCCGAGTGAGCTTTCAAATATGATGTTATGCACTTTTTAACCTATTTTTGACCTAAACACTTGTCATAACTTTACCGTAATTGATATCAATGTAAACAGGACTTCTAGAAGTTTAAAATGAGGGGTCATTTGCCTTTATATGTTACACAGATCAAAAGATATGCTTTCCCTTTATTGCTGTAGTGATTGTAAACTTCACGGTTTTCGTCATTGACATGGTTGTACTTAGCTACAAATTTGGACCTCTTCCACTAAATATATTTATCTATATTTATAGAATGTCATTGCCACATATTTTAGGAACAAAATAAAACAGAAATGAAAACATTTGCAATTTGTCCTACCTTCGGCCAATTTTGACTACAGAATACTTGGACTAATTAAATCCAAAACAACGAGGGAAATTTACAATTTATAAGGAGTGAAATAGGGAAGAGTAAAATATTTCAACTTTCGAACATCATAGACAATTTATAAGTCCTTTATGTTTTATGCATTTTTTGTTTGTATTTATTACAACAAATTAGGTCATAAAATTGTACATATCAACCCATGCAACCTTCTTTTTTTAAACTTTAAAACTGAGAAAATAAAATTTGAAAATTTTCAGCTCGAATCATGTCCATGTCTCTTTAAAGCCTATAGACTCTTTATACTTCGTTTGGTGTAAATTCTCTCTTGTCATATGTACTCATTTCTCTGCAACATCAACAGTACTTCTTCTCAGTACTCTCAATAGCACTAATACTTCTCTGTAATGTCGATAGTATTTCGATGTTATGTCAATAGTAGTTCTCTATAGTGTTGTTCGTACTTTTATCTAATGTCGATAGTACATTTCTGTAATGTCAATAGTACTTTTCTGTAATTTCGACAGTACTTTTCTGTAATGTCGATAGTTCTTTTTCTGTAATGTCGATAGTACTTTTCTGTAAATTCGACAGTACTTTTTCTGTACTGTCGATAGTATTTTTTTTGTAATGTCGATAGTATATTTTTTTGTAATGTCGATAGTATTGTTTTTGTTTTTGTAATGTCCATAGTATTTTTTTTTTGTAATGTCGATAGTATTTTTTTTGTAATGTCGATAGTATTGGGTTTTTTTTTTTTGGTTTTTTGGGGGTTTTTTTGTTTTGTTTTTTGTAATGTCGATAGTATTGTTTTTTTGTTTTTGGTTTTTTGGGTTTTTTTTTTTGGTTTTTTTGTTGTTTTTTTTTTTGGTTTTTTTTGTAATGTCGATAATATTTTTTTGTAATGTCGATAGTATTTGTTTTTTGTAATGTCTATAGTATTGTTGTTGTTTTTTTTGGTAATGTCGATAATATTTTTTTTTTGTAATGTCGATAGTATTTTTTTGTAATGTCGATAGTATTTGTTTTTTGTAATGTCTATAGTATTGTTGTTGTTTTTTTTGGTAATGTCGATAGTATTTTTTTGTAATGTTGATAGTATTGGGTTTTTTTTGTTGTTGTTGTTTTTCTTTTTTTGTAATGTCGATAGTATTTTTTTTTGTAATGTCGATAGTGTTGTTTTTTTTGTAATGTCCATAGTATTTCGCTTTAATGTCAACAGTATTTGTTGATTCGTATGTACCCGGAACAATAACAATAATCACGACCTGTGTGTGAATCGGTCCGCAGAAGCTTACACAATATGAACGGGTGATTGTTGTTCTCATTCATACATCCGTTTATTAATTATTTAATCACACGGACCGAGTCGTTGTCATTGTACTAACATCGCTGCTACTAACAACTCTGCTAGTACTCGCTGTAAAAATGAGGACCCAAAGTCTTTTCAGAACAGTTCGTATTTGCACAACCGTCACCAAGCAGTGCGATGGTAAGTCTGAACACTTTAAGGAAGGGACTGTTGAAACTTCAGGGGTGGGCGCGCACTGTGCAGTTTCATTGGTAGGGCTGAACAACTATGATTTCTCGTCCGTCCTGTTTTAAATATTTGAAATCAACGAGTTCTCGTACATTCTCGTCTTTTTCAAAGAATGAACTGCCATGCATTCATCATCCCTTCAGCTTCGGTTGAGTATATTCACACTCTCATAGATAGGACCAATACACAACTTAAGTACTTGTGAACTGAACTCGCCAGATCCCGTACTATCAATGTCTGTCCTCGGGGGCGGTTAAATATCTATTTTTAATAACAACGTAAAACTTTCTTCAGCTGAAATCTATTACAAAAGCGCATACACAAACATGAAGCCATTTTCTCAAACACCATTTAAAAATATTTACCCTAATGGAAAGAAAAAAAAAGTAATGCATTTCTAATCCCATATCGTGTTTGAAGTGGTAGAAATTCCCGATTAAAATTCCGTTCATTGGTTATATTCAAATTCAGGTTGTTTACATACAATTATATTTTCTGCGTGTGAAAAGTTATGGGATTTTTTTTTTTTTAACCAAACTAAGCCTTGTCATGTACAAGATATTTACTTTGAGGGAGCATGTTCACTGCATATCTCCAGTACTATACTCTCTCTCTCTCTCTCTCTCTCTCTCTCTCTCTCGAGAGAGAGAGAGAGAGAGAGAGAGAGAATTTTCTTCAAGTAAATCTGACATAACAGCTAGTGGTCGGTGCTTGTTTTGGAGGAAATTAAAATAAGTCAAAATATAGGATGTAGAGTTTGTAATGGGATTCGATCACAACAATAATACAAGACGATACTCGCTTGACTATGTAGAATAGTATACTAGTACTGGGCATGCGCGGATATGTAGAAGGTTCAGTGCAAGGTCTTCACCAAGCTCAATTGCCATAAGACAAAGCAAAACAGGATAAAACGCAAGGGAGCTTCCATGTTAATGGTAGAAACGGGGGGGGGGGGGGGGGGGGGGGGGGGGGGGGGGGGGGGACTAACACCGGTATACACACAATACCCAGCAAAGAAGGTACCCAGGGTTTACCTGATTCACCTATGTCGAAGGAGAAATAGTTTTCTATTACTTTCTCTATGGGACATTGATTAAGAGGTATAAATGGAGTGAGAAAAACCTTTCAAGATTTCAAACAGTGAATGAACTTTAGTAATGCATACGTGAAACAGAGTACTTGTAGAGGAAGAGTTATGCAATTTGCCTAGATAATTGTCACCGTCCAAGTTACTGCTAAAGTTTTACACCCCTTTGTCAAAGACCTTCATAGCAATCAAGAAATAGATTTTTGAAGGAAGAAAAAAAAATAACCGTGATATGAGATTTGGAATAGATTCCATAAAAATACGTATTTTGTAGACACGCCGCTAAACTTTAATGTCCATGAATTATATAATCCAGTCTCCATGGAGGCTAAGGCCAGAACAAGTTTATATCGTTGTAATTAAGGTTTCCTGTTTAATTATGTTAATTATGATTAACATTTATATGGAGTTGTTTCAGATGCATATATTTTAACGAGGAATTCTATTTTGAGTTCTTCTCCTCCAAATCGCCTCTTTGTTTCCATGACAACGTTTTTGGCAAGCAATTACTGCATACTGATTTACTATATATTTTCAAAATAGAGACACTTCCTTGTTCTCTTGGAGTCCATAGTCCTCACAAAAACAGTTCCTAGCCTCATCACGCGCCATTTTTCTCCTGACCACAAATCACATTCTATGCATTTATTTACATGTTGTTTTATGCGGATTCTTAATATTTCTGAATTTAAATACAAAATACAAGATATTTTATTGATCAACGAAGGGCCCCGGAAAACATTTTGATTGACATGAATATATTTCAAATACAGATTCAGAAACAAATTATGAAATTGTCATAATCATTAATGCATAGCAGGATTTTATCATACACAGTTGTGCGCAATATTTAACACCGTTCCTGACTTCACAAAGTTTCGGTTTCTATAGAACGCGACTTATCTTCAGTATAGAACCTAAACTCCTCTCCAATATACGACACTTACAGGGTTTCTACAGACCGCCATTCATTCTCATTATAGAACCACATTCTTTCCGACTTCACGACACCTTCTAAGATCTCTTCAGACCGCCATTATTACAGAACCACATTCCTCCCGACTTCACGACACTTTCTAAGATATCTACAGACCGCCATTATTACAGAACCACATTCCTCCCCAGCACACAATTTAGCCTCGCTGGACATTTGCCGACATCACAAAACCTTCCAGTGACTACTCACTGGGTCTCATTCTCCCGGAAGTGACACTTCTGATCCCTATTGTAATTTTAAAACGAAAAAAGTCCACAGACAAATAAAACAGAACAGTGTTGTGCTGTACATTTATTGTCTTTAGTACTGAGAGTTTAGTGTCTCTTTAAGTGCCCTCGGGATCACTGCGCAAAACTAGTAAATGACGAGTCGCTTTGGTTTTTAGGTTTTATTCTCGATGTATATGCAAATTTCAACTACCCAAATTCACAATAGTTTGATAGTTTATTGCCAAATCAGGGCGCAAACAGGCATATGCCTATAGCATACATAATTGGTGACATAACTAAAGATAACATACAATGAACAGCACAGTATTATTATATTCGTAATATTGAAATAGTGAGTCCATCCAGCCAATGACCACGAAGTTGTTTAACTGACGGTATATATTATCAATATGTAATTAAGCAATACACATTTATACGCAATTACGAATGACATGTATTTGATACATCTACAAAAGGCAGCAAGAGACGGTGCATAAGGATACATGTACACTTCTGTCTGCTGTAGAATAAAAACACATATAGATGTATGAGGAAAAGTAAGAAGTTTGTGTACATGGGGAACTGTGCGAGTGAATTACACCAGACTGCCATGGACAGCGAGAGACAGTGCTAAAGGATAACATAGAATTAGTAAATATTTCACTGTTGATACCAAATCCTAGATGAGAAAGCACCCTTTTGAACAAACGATATGATGCAACAGCCCCTTCCAATGCTATGATACCTTCCCCTGGGGCAGAGCGCAGGGGGTCACAATCTCTGTTTTTTGTTTGTTTGTTTGGTTGTGGGTTTTTTTTTTGGTTTTTTTTGGTTTTTTTGTTTTTGTTTTTGGTCATTACGCATTTTTACCTAGGGCTGTGGATCCTGCTGCCCAATCTGAATCGAATAAAATATTGTTT
Source organism: Ostrea denselamellosa (assembly GCA_024699665.1). Lineage (NCBI taxonomy): Eukaryota > Metazoa > Mollusca > Bivalvia > Ostreida > Ostreidae > Ostrea > Ostrea denselamellosa. The sequence continues at coordinate 5,360,187 of JAMZEH010000022.1, read as the reverse complement.
AAATAATTGTATGCAGTCAGTAAATATTGATATGCATTGGTAAGTGCATGCACCACGAACAGCAATCGAAGTGGAACACGTGGAATCAGAGACTGAGGTTAATTCGTATTATCAATATATAAAAGAAATGCACATTTAAAGGGAACACGGACAGGATTTGAACTGAAAAGTTTCAAATTATATTTTCCTATTTTTATTGTTTACATTGCTTAACTAAGATATTTTTAATGGTCAACCAAACTGTGAATGTCAGTTAAGATACAGCACTCACAATTCTTCGTTATGTAAACAAGGCTTGTGCCATGTTTTTGTTTACATATAGATTGCTTAATTAGAAAGTATCAGGTTTAAAACAAAATGAGATGCAACAAATCCTAGACATTGTTTAACAGTATTCAGAATGAACTTGTAAATTGAAGGGAAAAAAATCTACTTTGAACGAAACCTTTACTAGTATATTTAGCTTATGTAAACAAAAACACGACACGAGGCTTGTTTACAAAGCAAAGAACAGCGAGCTCTCGTAACACAACTGACTTTAAAAAATTTTCTGACCATTAAAATTATCGCAGGCCTACTTAAGCATTGTAATCATTAAGAATGGAAAAAATGACATTCGAAAAATGTTCAGCTCGAATCATATCCATGCCTCTTTAAATAGATACAATATTTGATTCACATACAGAAATGAGAGTATTTGAAACATTTACTTATAAATATGTCTAGTGTATTTTCTTCGGAAATATTTGTACTTTTTTTCTCTTGTTGATAAATATCAGTCAATTCAAATTGTACCCCTCCTCTTTTTATTGTATTGAAGCATATCCTTAAAAGAAAATTGTCGGATGATTTACATTTCATGTAAAATTTAAGTTTAAATTGTAAAATTTCATACTGCATGTACATATAATTCCTCTAGTAAGAAATTTGTCATGCATTGGAATTTACATACCGTCTGAAACTGTAAATTCTGAAGAAAAAAATTCCGCCGACTATCCTGACATGATCTAATAACCCTACTACTGTAGAAACGCGATCAGTCACGACCTAGTAAACAGACGGAACAGAAAGTCGCATGCGTGCAAAACGACATCACGTGTAACCTACTTGGGGGGGCAGTCGCGGTCATTATTCAGGCCTTCTTGCCCAAGTGGTTATCATTAATCTTAGTGACAAACAATCTAACAAAAAATAAACCCCTTACCAAAGAAACATAATATTTGCCCTAAATACGAGAGCCTGAGAAATAACAGGGGTTTTTAAAAATAATAATAATAAAAAAAAAAAAAAACGGTAAAAGGAATAATTAGAAGTATTGTCTGAGTACAGTATTGAAGAAATATGCTCTTCCTCGACGTGTGTTGTTGTGGACCGAGCTTGCGAGACCTTCACACAGGAGAGCACATACCATACATAGCAAGAGATGAAGACCTAGGCCCAGGTTAAACCTAAATATCCTAATTAACGTGAGGTGGAGGGTTGGAGTACCTCACACAGCAAGAAGCTAATCACGTAAAAGCGTGAATCACGTAAAAGCGTGAATCACGTAAAAGCGCGACAATCAGATTTTCCTTGGCAAATTGGGGGGGGTGGGGGGGTATTGCCCTAAATACAACCATAAATATCACAAATAATATTAAAATTCTCTCAATTTATATTTTCAGAGATTCTCATTTTATCCTTGATGACTACATTTTTGGGCTATGATGTTTAAATTACCTCACATAGGTGTCGGAAGCAAATTGAAAAGGGAGGGGGGGGGGGCTAAACCAACAAAAAAAATTTCTACGTCAAGCATACACACAAGCTACTTCCTATTGAATTCATGCACAAATTGTAACTGAAACTACAGTACTTGAGTGAGCTGCAGGAATTGGCTATTGGCTCATGAAAATGTCGCATCTTTTCAGTTCTTTCATTAGAATTGTCCAAAAACGGATAGTCTGTAATCATTCTCACTAGCAAATTCATTTGCAACGCCCCGTAGATCCCTTTCAATGCCTATATTATGTCTATCTTTGCAAAAAAAAAGGGGGGGTGAGAGGGACCCCTGTTCAATTTCAACTGCGAATACACAGTGTTAAATAAACCTTTTTTCCTTCATCAGTATCGGATATCAATTTTAAACATTCAAGACAAATTTTATCATTATGGACGGAAATTTTAATCTTGTTCAAAATCAAAAATTTAGATTACTTTCATGTTAAAAATGAAAAGGGCAAGAGAAAGGGCTTTGAGTATGAAAGCTAAACACGTTGGACTGAAATATGAAGAACGAAAAGATTGAACTAATCAAAAAGGTTACAAGCAAACCTATGCATAGCTATGACGATATTTTTTTCTTTTCACAGGCAAGCATTTTAGCCGAAATCGACAAATTTTACAAAATTCTTTTACGTTTGTTATGAGAAGAAACTGTGGGATGTGGACAATGGCATTGATGAGAATGACATGTCCGACAAACTAGAAGGATATATATAAACTATAAGGAAGCCCCTTCATTTCTAAAAATATGAACGGGAAGAATGGATTTCCTGCAGATTTTTTACACTTTTTTAAGGATCTCGAATGCTTTTCAATAAGAATAGGAAAAAAAATTATTTAATGTGGAATAAATGTCTGTAACACGGAAAAATGTATTATATTTAATAAGTTAACTTGGTTTAGGAATTTCTTTACAATTAAGTCTAACTGGTTAAATTTTTCCCCACTGAAATTAGGCTGTGTGTAACATTGCAAAATTTGGGACCCGAATATTACATGTATACACAAAGAGAAAATTCACTGAAAAATCCTTTTGGAAAGAATAATTTAACAATTATTTAAAAAAAAAAAAAAGAAAGAAAACAAACTTAGGAATATTTATGACCATTTAATGTCAAAATCAGAACATTGACCTGTTTGCGAAAACAAATGGGTAATATTTGCAATTATATTTTGATTCGGAATTTTAGAATCATTATATTTGATCCCCAATTCTATCGCCGTTTTAGTATTTAGTATATCTAACGAGATCTCGTTTTCTGCGTTAATTTGGGCAAATTTTCAGTAAACACGGACAAATTAGTCATTCATAATATATTTACGGTGCTACCGTTGAGCCGAACGCAGCCAGTGTATACTTTTATGTGTAGATTGATCCATCACAGGAACGTAGAATAAAATTCCGAAATTATGATTGTTTTGATTCATTCAACGCGGGACATATACGAGGGTTGTTCAATATGCAATGTGTATGTACAATATATCAAAATCATTTGACTCAAATAGTGAAATGAACATTACCTCCCTTCAAAGAATTCTCCGCGGTTTGAAATTCGTAATTTCAATCTCTCTATTTCCATTTCTGAAATGCGTCACGGTACGCTGATTTAGGTAGACCTCTGAGGCACTGACTGATGGCTGAGCCAAGGGCTTGTCGGGACTTGTAATGACGACCAGATACGAAATTTTTAAGTTTTGGAAAAAGGAAAAAGTCGGAAGGTGCTAGATCTGGAGAGTATGCTGGGTGTGACAAGACGGTGACCTTCTCCAGCTTCAAAAATTGCTTCACAAGCTTAGATGTATGTGATGGAGCGTTATCGTGAATTAGACGAACATGCCTAAATCCTGACACAGGGCGTCGTTTATGATGATATTTCTTGAGCGTTTTTAGTATAACATTTCCGTAATACCGACCTGTAACACTTTTGCCTCACGGCATCAGAATTTGTACGGCTGGATCATCACATGAGAATATTATGCAATAAAGGACCTCCTTTGTGCTTATGGTTCCTTTGGCTACTGCAGGCCTTCTACCGTGTTTAGTTAGCCATATTTTGTTTCCAATTTTTCTTATTTGTTCGAAATAGTGAACCCATATTTCGTCACCAGTAACAATGTTTGCAAATTATCATTGATTGAATTTGGAAAACATTTTGAGCTATTGCTTAGCGGTTTGTACTCGTACCAGTTTTTGGTCACCTGTCAATATATGTGGTATCCATCTGGCAGAAATCTTTCGTATTTCAAAATACGCTTCAAAATGAAATTCGCCCGCGATAGCGACATGCCAACAGCTTCGGCAATTCATTACTTTCGTTACGGTTATTAATTCCGTTTGGTTGAGTGCTGCATCAGCAGTATCGTGTATCTGTGTGTCACGTGATAGGGCCATATAAATAGAAATGCGTGTTTGATGAACTTCATTATATTCTTGAATGTAAATCATTATGTAAATTGCGTAGAGATTTTTTAGATATAGAATATGATTCTGCCCCAAACACCAACAAAATTTGTGAACTCATGTCATCCAAAGATCCTGTAATTCTACAAAATTGGGTCTTTTTATTTTGAAAATCAACAATGTTGTCTGTTCTCCGAACTCTTTGTCTGTTTGACTCCTGCAATTGATATTGTATATATGTAAATACGTTTCATGTACCTCATGTACCATTCCATGGTTTGAGTGTAATAAACTGAACTGAACTAAACTTGGAATAGGTCACTCTACAGCTCGTTTAGAACGTGAAACTCCGAAGATTATGGAAACCAGTAAATCATGTGTTGCATAGTTATGATTTTTTCGGGTATTGGGGTTGGAATGATTAAGAAATAAAACGTTCTAAGGAGCAGCATTCCAAATTTGTATTTCTGTTGTTTTTTCATATCAATACATAAAAATTTAAAGAGTATAATTAATTTATATTCGGACGAACGTAGTGAGTAAGATTGATTGATTGATTGATTGATTATTTATTGCTTTCCGCCACACTCAACAATTTTTCAGTTATCTGGTGGCGTCCAGTTTTTGTTGGTGGAGGAGAGAACCCAGATACAATGTACCTGGGAAGAGACCACCGACCTTCCGCAAGTAAACTGGCAAACTTGCTCACATAACGCCGTGGCCGAGATTCGAACACGCGCCGACAGAGGTGAGAGGCTTTGTGATTTTGAGCCCAATGCTCTGACCACTCGGCCACGGAGGCCCCCTAGTGAGTAAGAATATGATATCACGTATCGTGTACCTGCCATCACTTCCAATTATTTCCCTGATTTTTGAGACATTCACCTTGCCTGTTACAATCACAGATCGACCTGATTTTGCTGCATCTTTGACGGACTCTGTGCTAGTCAGAAATTTCTTTCTCCACCTACGAACTGTTCATAAGATACCTTATCAGACCCATAAACTTCTCCCAATTCAGTAAAAGTCTGCATTACTGAATGACCGAGTTTTGTGCGAACTTTTATATAAGCTCTGATTTCTTCAATATCCTCAACCCGTTTCCCAACCAATTTTACAAAAGTGGTCAACGACTGGCTCTATTGAAATGACTATAAGTTTAAAAGTATGTAGAGCTGAAGACTCATATTTATACCGTTGGAAAGGTATTGAATAGAGCTATTCAAGAGTATTATCATCCTCGAAATCATGCAAAGCGTTATCGCGCTGTGGTACAATACACATTACATGTGGAACAGCCCTCTTAATGCAGTTGATGTAAACAGTGCATTTTGACATCACATTTATTATTGTTCAACAACAAAACGTACGAACCTATTTCAAAATATTTACAAATAAAAATTTAAAATAATGAATGTTTTTATTTAGTCGCCTCTTACGACAAGCAAGTGGTACTGAGGATCTATTCTAACAACCCGGATCCCCAAGGGGCGCGGGGATATATGAGAATAACTACATGATCATCCTGTTCATTCAATGCGGACAAAATAATGTCAGCCGACGTAATCAGTGTATTGTGACGTCACATTTTAAAATACATATCTCGCAGAGTAATTTGAAAGATCTGTATTTTAATCAGGTTGTCTTTGAAACTAACAATTAAAAACAACAACAATACATCCCCCGTTTGTAATTTAAAAGACAGCTGAAAATAATCAAAATTAGCCAAGAAATCGCTCCATAACTCCAACATCTCATGCATTACCTGCGTCACTGCAGGTAATGGTTGCATTACGATTCTATGCACTGGGAATTTCCAGGCAGTTGTTGGTGACGTGCAAAACATGTAAAGACTGAGTGTGTGCAAAATATATGACGACCATTTCTTTTTCACTTCTTCAACAGTCCTACTGTGGTAATGTTATTTGCCTTGTTAATTTTCTCACAAATTGACTCCCGCGCCCTTTTCTTTGAAGCATTTGTAGAAGCCTTCGAAACCTTGAAAATGAAATTGTCTGTTTTCCCCCGCTTTATTAATTGATCTTTCAGCTGTGGAAAATTAGGACTCCTTTTTTTAATTCATCCTTCTGGGTGTTTTTGTGTCGAACCTGAACTTTCAATGAATAAACAAAAAACAAAAAAAACCAAAAAAACAAAATTAAAAAACAAAAAAAACAAAAAAACAAGAAAAAAACCAAAAAAAACCAAAAAAAAAAAAAAAAAAAACCCTCAAAAAACAAAAACAACCCCCCCCCTAAAAAAAAACCCCAAAACCCCCAAAAAACAATGATAGCAATAATCTTGAATGCCAAACCCTGAAATTCCTGTATAATAAACATTGACATACCGTGTAGTTTTCTTTTCATGACGTAACGTGTGTAGACGAGGCTATTTGTTTGATGCATATACAGCGTGTTTTAATTTTATGCAGAACTTTACTTAATTTTGATGATTTTGATAATGAATGATTTAACGCCCATCACATGGCCACACATTTTTAAAGAAAATTTTTTGATTATAGAAATGATTTTGATTGCCAAACCCTGAAATTTATGTGTAATAAATATTGACATTTTGTGCCGTTTTCATTACATTAAGTGAGTTATGAAGGATGAAAACATTTAAAGCAATACAAGCTGTCACTGACGGTTATTAAACAGAAAAATAAAAAACAAATAGAATAACTTATTTGTGGTTGAATATATATAATTTCATTGACTCAGAGTGGATTTAAAGCAATATAAGTTGTCAATTCAGCATAAAATGTCGATTCATGAATTATTGTCTTCCAGACAGTAATTCCTGCTCGTGGTCTCCGATATGTATTGACCTCGGAAGTCACTACTTCGGGAAAATGCGGAAGAGAGGCACTGCGCAAGTGTCAGATTTGTAAACGATTTAATATGCCAATTATATAGCAAATTCATCATTAAGTTTTTATTTCAGCGGCACAATTGGGTAATTATTACTCTCTTACGTTTATAATACTTAAATTTATTTATGACACGATGTAATATAACACAACATACTTATGTGCCTTAAAATATTCATGTTGGTGTCTGACGGGAGGATTTTAAATGGCAATGTAGATTTACGTCCAGCGTACTTAATTATACGAGTTACAAGCCAAATGAAGAACATTGTGTAGAATTTGTATTTAATGTCCACCAGCTGTTCATGTATACCTCTTCCTCTGGTTTTCATCGGCATTATGTTTGCTATTTAGTATAGTTTTAATTTTTATGCTATATAGAGATGAAGTAGTTTTTCATGTAAAAGAAAATTTAAATTAAGCAGGTATTGTTGACAGGCATGTACTGAGAAAAACTATTCTAGTAACAGACCATATTCGAGTTACCATATTCCGGCGGTATTCTAACATTTACTTTGTACTTGAGTCACGTGATTTTTGTAAAATTGAGGGCGCATCACTTCCGGTAAAATTGTTCTTGTTAGAAACGAGTTCGTCTGCTGCGAAATGCCCAAATTCTGTTGTGTTGTGGAAGGATGTAAGTCAGATACGAGGAAGAAGGAGAGATATGGATTCATGGCTGATGTAAAATTCTTTCCATTTCACACATCTTAACAGACCAAACTCTGCAGAAAATGGCTTGAAGTGTTAAGGCGCCGTGACTACAACCGCTCACGTCACAACAGACATTTTGTAGATTGTGAACCAACACCACATCATCGTTACCCCAAGTCTTTTCAGTATAACAACTACAAATATTTGCAGGGAACCCGGCGAGCATCATCTATCTAGAAAGATTAATCAATCACCAGAATGATGGCGCCATCAAAATATGGAGATGTACCTGTCATTGATACTCTTAAATTCAATTCTGCTGCAAGCTGACATAGTCTAACGTGTTATACTTTGTATAAAAGTGACATGTAAATCCTCGATCAGTAAAAACCATTTTAATTTTGGTCCTTTAAAACTTTCGAAATTCATGTTAAAAACCGGATGTAGATGTGCCCGCATCGAGTACAAAGTAAACGTTAGAATCATGCCGGAATACGGTAACTCGGAAATGGACTATTGTATTTTTTAAATGATTTTTTATATGTTAGGATTTCTTTCATTGGTTACAAAGCAAATGTATATTATACATTCTATACATAAAAGGTTTTGTCTATATATAAAAGGTATTGAAAGAGATTATACAGATGCGGTCAAGTGGAACTACCCTCGCCGTGATGTATACCATATGAGAAATGGGTAAGTATCTCGCACATGAACACTTGAGATTTTAATGCACAAACACTACCCAAGCAAGGAATTTGGATTTATGGATATTGTTGCTTTGTTCAATATTTTTGCAGTTCATTGTTCTACAATTATTGATCTCTATTAATACATTATGTGAATTAAATTAAAAATCACGGGAACAACTTTACAAAATTTCAATTTTATTTCTTTGTTCCATTCCATCCTAATTCATCATAAAAATTTGTCTTTGTAACATATTTTATTTAAATGTAACCTTTAAAATGTATATATGGATCTCAATACATTTCAATACAATATAAAATATTGTACTTGCGATATTTGCCGGTGACTGCTTCGAAACCTGTAGAAACTTAAAGCAGTACAAGCTGTAACTGACGGTACTTTGCAACCACACAATTATGCACCAGTTGACACCTATCGGTATAACTTATAAAATCCCCAAGATCTGAAGGAAAATTTAGCAAAAAAACCCACCAAACCCCCCCCCCCAAAAACATGGGAAGATTGTTTTAGAGCATACTTGCAATGAGCGTTTCGGGTAAATCGCCATTACATCGTATACACGAACATGGGAACGATGATTGCCGAACTTAATCGGGTTGCACTGAGACCGAGGTCATACAAAGACGGAGGCTGGCGTGAGTAACTAAACATTTCGTTTGTTTTAAAATATTGCAACGTGTCATGAATGACTAAGTATCATAAGTGTAAGAAAGTAATTTAATTATGCAAATATGCCACTCATATGAAGTTTTATTAACAAATTTGCTTTAATTTGGCATATTAAATTGTTTACAAATCTGACACGTGCGCAGCGTCTATCTTTCGTATTTTTTCGAACTGTCGACTTCCGAAGTCAGTGCACATCGGGGATTAAGAGCAGGAATTACTATCGGGATGACAGTGATTCATGAATCGACATTTTTTGCTGAGTTGACAGGTTTAATGGTTCAGATTCACCCTGATTCTATGAACTTATATATGACATGTTCAATCACAAACATGTTATTATATTTGGTCTTTATTTTTCATTTATTTACCCTCAGTACCCCTTGTTTGTCGTAAGAGGCGACTAAACCGGTCGCGGTAGCTCAGTGGTTAGAGCGTTCGCTTCGTAACCGGGAGGTCGTGAGTTCGAGCCCCCCTCGTGCCATGACCGCGTCAAATTTAAGACGAAAAATATGTAGTGATTGCTCCTTCGCCAAACGCTCGGCATTTAGGAGTGAGAATCACGGGTCTTTCAGATATGATCTTTAAAACGGAGGTCCCGTGTCACGGTAGGCGTTGGCACGTTAAAGAATCCTCACTGCTACGGCCCTGAGCGCTAAGCATAGGTCTAAATTTGTGGTACTTCACCTACAACTGGTGACGTCTCAATATGAGTGAAAATTTCTCGACGGTACGTAAAACAAACAATCAATCAATAAAACAAAATAAATAAAAAATCATTTTGGAATGTAAATATCAAAAAATGTTGTGCATTTAGTCTTTATAAGTTTTTAAAATTGTTTTTTTTTTAGGGGGGGGGGGGGGGGGCATCACCATCCATACAATATCTCGTATTAATGGAATGAATCGTTACCGCGACTGTAATTAAGAGATACTTAATTCAGAATTGTGATATACCTATACAAAGACCTACTGTATCATTTGACATTTTTGTGTTGCGCCATACCTTATAACATATTATCTGCTGAAGGTCACTAATTTATTCTGGCGGGGGTGTGGGTGAATGGCTTCAACCTTATTCAAACACATCAATTAACTTTCAAAACTAGTTGACAATGTTTATAATGAAGTGTTATACTATATTTGCTGTACAGAAGAGGATTTTTGCGTTCAAGGGCACATGCTATATATTGCACACACTGTGTCATCGCCCTTTTGTTTCTGGAACATCTCTGGAGTTTTCATTCGGAATACCTCAGATTTTCTCCGCTTCGAAGCAGTTGATTTGCTTTTGGAATATAATGAAGAGAAACTTATATTCAATAAAAAAAGATATGTCACTGACGAAAAATGTGCATAGTCATGTTTAAAATGTGAAACAAATTTTTTTTCTTGTATCTTTTTATCACATTCATCACATACGAAGGTTGTCCCAAAAAGTTGTGGACAGTGCTATTAATTTTCAAAATACCATCAAATCCAATTTAAGATTTTTTTTTTTACATGAGAACACTTTTACTTATTCTAAACAAAATGTAAAAATTGAAATGAGTAATAAAAGAGATAAACGAGATGTTACTGAATAATGAGAGATCCGGCGCACGTTGAATTTTTTTTTTAGATATTTTCTTTGTAACACCTAATATTCTAGATGAAAGCAAATAGTTTCGTATTAATTGTATCGTTTTCAAATTTATACCAATGAGGTCAGTTATATTTTCCACGTGATATACTGGTTTTACAACCGTAGGACGTCATAAGCGGCAGGGAAGTGACGTCATTTTTATAAATATACCTGTAATGAAATTTCCGCAATATGGCGACGTCAATGGAGATCACATGAGATCACCGGAATGTTAGCAGGGCATTGTTTAAATTGTGAAGGGGATGATATCAGAACCGAAGATGGGAAGGCCTAAAATATATATATATGTTTAAAAAAAAAACCGACGGCAAAATCCTGACAGTAGAGAACATCACAGATGAACAAGAAGTTTTTGCGCCGACAGCTACAAACACATGTTATAAAAAGAGTAATTATTATTATGAAACTTGGTACATAAAAATCACAAAATGAAGCTACAAAAGAAATTTTTTTTCTAACGAATAAATGAATTATTAACATTGCCTATGACTTTTTGGGACAAACCTCGTATATTGTAGCAATGATAACAACTGTATAAATATTTTTCTTTAATTCTAACTGGCTGTGACCTACATGATTTGAAGCAATGACCGATATTTTAGGGTAACCTCAGAGTTCATTTGCTAATGGACAGAGAAATGAATTTCAATTTATCAGAACACAAATTGGACAACATTCCAACATGTACCAACATCACTGCTCAGCAAAAAAACCTGTGCGGATATCCTACCATTTGTTAAGAAATTAATGATAATGTACATGTTTGCGTGTGTCAATATGTAACTGAAATAACAAATCTCTGTTTCCTTAGGATAATTCTTGTTAATTCCTATAATTATAAGTAAATCCCGAGTTTAAACGGTTGTTGATCTCTAATTTTACGTACACCTTATGGAGGAGTAAAGATGATAGTAGGTATTTATTTATTATTTTGAATGCATAACATTTCATCATAGACCAATCAACAGCACTGATAATTGCAAACAAAAAGAAATTGCTTGAAACGTATTTTATATCGATCGTACACGCAATAACTATAGATATATAAAAGTTTGGGCAAAGCAGAACCGCCCGGTCATTGCGCAACAATACATCTTTTCATGACCATGTCTATTAACCTGGGGGGGGGGGGGGGGGGGGGGGGGTTGTTACTCCGTGGCCGAGTGGATAGAGTATCGCGCTCAAAATCACAAGGCCTCTCACCTCTGGCCGGCGCGGGTTCGATTCTCGCTCGCACCGATATATGTGAGAAAGTTTGCCAGTTTACTTTCGGAAGGTCGGTGGTCTCTTCCTGAGTATATGGGTTCTCTCCTCCACCAATATAAACTGAACGCCATCAGATAACTGAAAAATTGTTGAATGTGGCGGAAAACAACATTCAATCAATTAATCTATTAACCTGTAAAATCAACACAATGCAAGTTCTAAGTGGAAGATGGCGTCCATGGATACCGCATTCAAGATCTGTCCCAGGGGGAATTTCACAGTTTCTCTTCCTTGACCCTTTACTGCGAAAAGGAACTCACCTTTATGTTTAAGGTAGTATCTCTGCAAGATATCCATTGGGAACTGATATCACTTACACTCAAATTGTCTTACAACAAAGGATTTTTAGTGACCTTGACCTGTCATATTGAACTCGATGCTATACATAGATCAAGAATTCTGTAGAATCATTTAACTTCATTGCGGTACGTTTTAGTGGATTGTTCAATTTTTACAGGTTTATCGGAATGGTAATTTCGTAGGTTCGTTAAACACGTGAGATAGTACTTAGGTGTTGATTATTTTTTTTTTGTATAAAGCCTTACTATTGCAAAAGAACCAAATATTTTAACATTTCAAACCAAACACCTGTTTCCGAATTTCAAATAAACACATGAATTGGGTTGCATACCTGTGTTAATCAAACTGACATATTATGTACAAAGTTGATTTATATTAATAATATTTACAATAGTATTTTTATGTTTTACATTAAGTGTATACTGTAATTGGGTGATTTACTTGGGTAAGTTCAGTGGAAATAAAAATTTATGGAATGCAAGGGTTAATTGCTGAAATGCTTTTTGAAAATAGAAAAAAAAAGTGCACCTCGGGTACCAATGGTTTTCTCGGGGTAAAAATTTCCATTACCCTCAACTATAAGAACTACTAAATGTCATCATTAGATGTATAGCACTAAGGTTTGCGGCAGTTAGCATTACCGAGACGGAAAGCTGTCAATTATGACGTCATATTAACACAAAATCGATATCAAGCGTAAACATTTTGTAGCTTATATATTTTCGTAAGATAAAATAAGATAAATAATGATATTTAAAAAAAAACAAAAAAAAAAACAAAAAAAACAACAACAACAACAAAAAAAAAACTCGAAACAATTATATAGGATATAAACATTTTCTCATTAGTTATTTGTGACCCTTAATGTTGGTTTGACGATCCCATACATCCGTTTTACCATCTATTTACCAAGAACCTTTGCGCATGTGATAATTTTTATGATATCACCCGTTGTCAAGTATTATTTCCCGTTGCTAGATATTATCACCCCGGAGATTTCCGTTCTCAGAGTGTAACAATATATTTATCCAAATGTTCCTAGACCAATCAGATTTAAGTAAATTACATGAAAATATAATAATCTTGATTGTTTAACACCTTCCTCTCGTCTTGACTTGAAATCTGTCACTCCCACTTTCAAATTGTCGATTTTTTTTAAAAATAAAACTCTGAGCCTTCTTAGTGCAATATCCCCAAGTTAAGGGTTTGTTATCACTTTCTGAAAAATGTAGTGGATCACAAACTCTTGACTTTTGAGGATGCCTAAGTGATTTGAAATATCCGTAGTTTCGGTTTCACCGAAAGGGAAGTTTCATAGCAGATACCCACAGAGTCGTAACTACATACAGGCACTCTCTTCTTCTTCTTCTTCTTCTTGTATGTTTTTCCATTCAATTCTATAGATAAAAAAACCAGTCATATGTTTTACATTTTTCTGAGGATACAGTGTACCCGCGAAATGTACAAAAAATGAACCTCCACGAAAAATATGCACTGTATATAATTAAATTAAAACACACTGAAAATGCAATGAAGTCAAAATACGCTATATATAAATTAATTGAAGAAACACTGAATACATAATTTGAAATACACTAAATATAAATTTGATTTAAAATACACTAAATGTACACTTAATTTATGATACACTAAATATGCAATTAATTTAAAGTGCATTAAATATGCAGTTAATGTATAATACACTAAATATACAATTAATTAAGGAATGACTTAAATTTTAAGATTATAAAACTTAAACTGATCCAAAACAGGTTATACTCGAATAATATGGCCCAGGATTAAATTTGTTCCTTATGATTTAATGCAAAAAGACTAAAGTATTAATTTCTGTTTAACAAAATGTACATAAATACTGAAAAATACCATCATTTGAGTCGTGCAGTGATTCACTTAGCAACCACGACGAAGCGTCTAGCTGTGAAGGCAGCCATTTTAGTTCTACGGAGGATATTTATTAAAATTGTAAACTTAGTTATTGAAGGTGAATTTCACTACGAACTCCATAACAGAAAATATGTGTAGCTATGTATGCAATGTGCATTTTGCTGCCCTTTAAAGACCGACTTTAAAGTAGCTCCGACAACCTGAGAAAATACATGAAATTGTATTGTTGACGATCTACCAAAAATAAATCTTCCAATATCAGGAAACGCAATAATTTGCGGCTTTTAAAGTTTAAAAGATTTCTACTACATGAACACTTAACCTTGCATGCAACATTTCCACTGATATTAAATCCGGCACAGGAAAACACATAGGCAAGTGGCTAATCGCAATACACATGCCAGTGTGAGATGACGTCATCTGATAGAATATGACGCAGTATTTTTTCCCCTGCTCTGTGGTATTGTAGCAATACCCCTTTCCCCCACTGAAAAATGTAGTTCAAAATGAACAGGGTATTGTTTACACATTAACTGGAATATATTATTTTTGTTTTAAAGAGGCATTACAGTTCATTTTGCACATGTTAATCGAGTGCTTTTTAAAACATGTATCGATAAAATGATAAAAGTCATAACAATACTGACAAGTTTGAACATTAGGGATGCATTAATTTGCTCTCCGGAATTCAATGGTTTCTTCCTTCTGACGCGGACATTGTACATCACGTGATTCAGTATGACAACACACGTGTTGTGTAAAAGACTTATTCCACGCTTCCTTATTGATGTCTTTCTCATCTTTGTTATTATTGTAATGTATGTTCTTTGTAACCTATAAATAGTACTGTTTTGGAAATAAACAACACAATAAAATACGTCGACCTAAAACATTTTGAAAATAAATATATGATGGTATGAACTGCAACACTTGACGTCGCATACTTTGTGACGTGCATTAACGCTTCATGAATAGTTTGTCGTGAAGCTTTGCAGTTTATACTCGGGTAATTAAAAAAAAATTGAAGTTAATTTTTTACTTTCGTTTCTATCAGACTTCTCAGCCGTTGAAATTAACGTACTATATCTCTCTGTATTCATAAGCGCATTGTTTACAACTGCAAAGCATTCGTGATAATTGGCTAGCACTAAAATTTGTAGAAATATCGAAAGCAGAAACATTTACAATGTAAATATTATCATTTGTAAACGTACCGTAACGTCACAATTGTGTTAAATTTACCGCGTCGATATTCATGATTAAAGGAAAGCCCGGGTACTCTATATATAATGATTGATTGATTGATTGATTATTTATTGCTTTCCGCCACACTCAACAATTTTTCAGTCATCTGGTGGCGTCCAGTTTTTGGTGGTGGAGGAGAGAACCCAGATACAATGTACCTGGGAAGAGACCACCGACCTTCCGCAAGTAAACTGGCAAACTTGCTCACATAACGCCGCGGCCGAGAATCGAACACGCGCCGACAGTGGTGAGCTCTATATATAATATATAGGAAGAAATATCAAAATATGTATAATAAGAAACACTATCTTATAGTACAAGATCTTTACCTTGATTTGAAATTCAGAAAATGACGTCGAATCGCTCGGTTTATTATTACAAGTTAAAATCACGTCACTGTATAATCAAATCTCGTTCAACCAGACGCTCGTCTATCTCCGTAAATATCCGACGATCAGAGTGTCTGGTAAAGACGCGCGATGATGTTTGTAACGTCAGAACGAGGCTTACCAAAACAGTTGCTACATATGCAGCCGAAATCACCAACGAAGCACTGAAGCACCATTATTACGTGAAGTCGAACCGGAATTACATTAGCGATCCCCAACGGTATCTGTTACTATCACCTGCCTGGAGCTCTTTACCACACTCTCTGCTCGTCGGAGATTTACGGAGAAAGCCGAGTGTCTGGTTAAACGAGACTATCAAATTGTTGGTTACTTAACGAGAACTGATGTTTCATTATTAGGATAACGTGACATTAAAATAAATCACATATGCATTTTTGGTTATTATAGCCCCCCCCCCCTTTTTTTAATTAGTCTGTTGAATAAAGTATTTATAGGTCCGCCGAGTTTAAAACGAATGTTAAGTAGAAACTGGGCCAGGAACACTTTCGGAAACGCTCTTAATATATTATCGTTTCCGAATTTATCAGTGATCAATCGTTTCATTCACGGATACCTAATCTTCACGCAACTGATTTTCATTCATATTTTAAAATGGACCTTTAGCTTGGTTTGTCAAAAAATTTTTAACTGACATGATTTAAAAAAAAATTACGACGACATCCAATTTTCTTGCAAATTTGTACTTAGAATTATACCGTACACGTGGTTGAGTGTAAAAGTACTACCAGAGACACATGTAACATAAATTTGTCTGGTACTACTAGTGACATAGATGTGAACATATTTATAAGAATATAGTTTACAAAGCGGTCGTGTCTTAGTAGATGAATATCAAGGGACAATGACCTATCCTGACAGACAGTGAATTTCTGAAATAATTTAGCATTGATCTCAGAGCTGCCTGACACTTAGAATATTTAGTACCCAGTGAAGCCAACAGATCTGTTGTTGTAACTATTTTCGTCACTTTCGTTTTCATAAGCATAGACGCAGTAGATGGGATAATTGTTTATTCTTGAAACGCATGGAGGTCCTCGATTATCTCATTGGTCATGAGTGACACACCTCCCTAAAATCATGTAAACACAACTTTGTCACGCGATAGAAAATGTCGGCAAATTCTAGTGATCTGATTGGTGGAGAGGGACACACCTCCTTCCACAGTCACATGGTCAATGTTGGCGTATAAAACGCATTGATTGATTATTTTTTCAGAATTTCAACACTTTTGAGAAAGAAAATGCCGCACCACAGTGACAAGAAAGTTGGAGTAGTGGGTTGCCCAGTACACCACGGCCAGGTAAGACAATATTACTGACCAAAATACCTGCTATAAATACCTTTAACACATGCAGAAACTTGGTTTTATTCTCTTACTTAATATTTTATTAAAAATAAACAAACTATGACTTCGAGAAAAAGCAGATGTCATAATTTGCAGGGATTTTAGTCCTGCTTCATTTTGTTTCAAATGTATGCATTGTTTTGTAGCTTTGTTTATGATGAGAAATTTAATGTCTTCTCGTTTTTCGCTATACGTAATTTATTTTATTGGATGGTACGGACAGCGCCCACTTTAGGCGATGTTTAATTGGTCCAGAGAGACAGCACCCACAAAATAAAACGGGGAGCATTTAAAAAGTAATAACGTTAACATCATTTGAAATTTTCGTCCAAATTTTAGGAGATTTAAAAACAATTTTGTAGACATGCGTATTTGTAGATGGGATTAGCCTTGCTGTTGTTAGTAAAAACCGCGTTCCTGACCTTGTAAGTTTTTAAGAGGGAAAAATCCAGCCTAATTTTTTTTACGGAGAGTTTAAAAGTTTAAATAAAAATTAAGATAGAATTAGATTCGATTGGATGAATCGAGAAGTCCCATGGTGTCTATTGTGTTTCTGATTCCTAGTATAAATACGTCCACCCGACATTTGATATTCCCGCTAGATACATCCAAGGCGCCCTCATTAAAGACCACAACGTGTTTACTTTTTTCATAAAGCAGTATTTCAACACGAAAAAATATTCAACCTTAAGCATTTTTCCACCTCAAACAATACGAAGCTCTAAAGAAAAAATATTATTACATCAATACTTTTAAGGTCATATGCGCTACTTAAAATTTTATAACATTTATGTTCATTGGATCTTATATATATATATTTTTTTTTTTCATTTTAACATGGAATGCGGGTGTACATTCAATAGACACGACAATTTTTATCGCTATTTAAGAAAATTTGTCACGGTTTCTTAGAAGAAGTCCTATTCGATTATTTGTTATTCTATTATTTGTGCGCAAAAACAAATGCACCCCATTTATATGGATAGTTTGAAATAAAAATACACATCCAATTTTATAGCTACTAGTATAGCATTTTAATCTGTTTAAAATAAAAAAAAATCCTTTGAGGTGTGCAGCTGCAGACTTGAATTTGATTCAAATATACTTTATACATGGAATCTGAAAGCAACAGAATTGTCTCCTGTGTCACATCGACAAAATATATCGCATGACGAAAAACAAAATTATGAAGACTGAATTCCTATAAGGGCATATTCTGGGATACTGAAAGAGATTAATGGCGCTAAAATCACGGTAGCGTTAACTGAGATAAGGGACAAGAGAAAGAAAGGGAAATAAAATATGACATGGAGACCAACAGAAATTCACAGCGCGTGACGCTATAAAAATACGGGACTCTGTAGTCGGACAGCAGCGCGTGACGCTATATAAAGACGGGACTCAGCGCGTGACGCTATATAAAGCCGGGACTCCGTAGTCGGACATCAGTGTGCGAATTGTAAATGACACTATATGCCTCGTGGGATAGCTTTGTGCATTGGTGAATTTTGGGATTTAAAAATGAAAAACACCTGAAATTATCAGGAGGAATATGAATAGAAGTATTCCTATTGGAACACTTTTTAAAACTTGGAGTTCAAATAGCAAACAATTTCAGAGAAAACGCCCTCTAGAGTCAGTGTCAAAGGAAGTTGTAATTTTGTTGATCGTATACCAATCGAAAGATGAAAACTAGATTTGTGAGGAATTCACATAAGGAAAAAGCATCTGAAAGGTCTGGCCATGATCCATTGTCCTTAGAATTGCAAATAAACAGAATGAAATCGTCGCTTTAAATGTCAAAATCATTGGTAAACTACAAGTAATGGGAGATTTTAATACTTTGTTTTCAGCTCGATATGAAATTCCTGTTTCACACACACGAGAGAGAGAGAGAGAGAGAGATTGCTTACCACATTATTAATTAAAATCCAAAAATTGATCATTTGTTTAAAAAGAATTACTGCTTTTGAAAAATTGAAAATATCTTTAAATATCCATGGATTTGGCTGGAACATTTGGACATATTACCGCTTCTCAGAATAATGATTCCCCCCCCCCCCCCCCCCGAAAATATAGGAAAAGAGAACCTTTCAAAAACCGTCAATAAAGTGATTGGTGTTTTGGTTTGTTTTTTTTTTTTTTTTTTGGTTTTTTTTGGTTTTTGTTGTTGTTGGTTTGGTTTTTTTTTAATTCGCGATCTTTAATTCAACATAGAAAAAAACCCCATCATAAATGTTAAAACAAAAGAAGAAAGTAAAAAAAAAACAACATAGAAGGTTGTATAATGTACTCTGACTGAGTTTATAAATATCATATACTAATTAACAATCAGATACATACTGTAATATACCAAGGCTAAAATCAAAGATACAATATTTTAATAAAATTATTGATTGGATATAAATTTTAGACATATTACATACCTCACTTTCTATGTTTGGTCCTTAAGAAAACAAAACTTTAACAACAAATATAGGTAATACTAAATAGGAAATGCTGTGGGATATTTTGTTGTAACATGGTTCGCTCTATTCTTCATTTTTCAATGTTTTAAATAATTTCCATTTCTTATCAAACAGGTCTATACAATTGTTTCTCCGTGCTATTTATTTTTCAACTTTATATAATTAGTCCAGATAGCTTTAAAATTATTCAATGAAGACAGTTTCCTTTACATTTTGTAAAGTATATATATTGTTTCAAATGATAGTTTACCATGTCAATTTCTGAACTTCCAAAAATAACCTTACAAAAACCGACAATAAAGTGATTGTTAATTACAGTCTTTATTAATGCTAAATTACACGTGTGATTGTTTTCCTGCAGGCCAAACCCGGCACGGAGAACGGGCCTAACGCTCTCCGAGAAGGAGGACTCATCAAAAAACTGGTGGGGTTGGGACTGGACGTGCATGACTACGGAGACGTGGGGACCCCTAGTCACGAGGATGACCACCACTTCGATCTTCCAGTGAAGAATCCTAAACATGTCGCCACAGCCTCAGAAAATGTAAGTCGAAACCTATCCCATTCCTCATCCGGGTCTTTACATTCCTTGATTTTTCTTTTATTTACTGTAATTGTATTTATACAGACGCAATGAAAAGTTAACGCGTTTTTCAACGCAGACGCAATGGCGCAGTCGTGAGTTTGCACAGTTTGGAAAAAAATGTTCATTTTCAACGCGAGAAGGCTAAACCATGATTACCGCTGATATAAAAATCGGGGTTGCACATTTGTCGAACGATTGACAATATCAACATAGGCCGTCTCTAGCCTGAGTGGTACAGCTTTGTGATTACTTAAGATGGAACGCACGTGTGAACACTATGGTTATTTTATGTATTATATTCTATTGTTTGTATAGATTGCTGCTGATGTGTATGACGTCATCAAATCTGGAAGAGTCTGCCTCGCTTTGGGTGGTGACCACAGTATGGCCATCGGTTCCATTTATGGTCATTCATTGGCGGAACCGGACCACGTGGTGATATGGGTTGATGCTCACGCAGACATAAATACCCCACTGACGTCATCTTCCGGAAACATGCATGGAATGCCCTTGTCGTTCCTTGTGAAGGAATTACAGCCTTACATTTCCAAGCTTCCTGGATTCGACTTCATCACTCCATGGTAATTTACGTCCTTTTATTATCTAATATTTTGTCCTTAATCCTAAACGCCGCGTTAATATTTTCAAACTACTTTGAACTATTCTTTTTTAAATTTCTTTCTGTGTCATTGAAACGTTTTGATTAAATTGTTTGACAGCTTGTCTGCGAAGAATATCGCTTACATTGGACTTCGTGACGTGGACCCCGGAGAAAGGTGAAGAATATTTCTAAATTATTTTTTTAAACAAATATCTTTTTTGTATGGTCAGTCAATCGGTGTCATTTATTTGATGTACATTTCATCTTGTCTTTTATCAGGTTTATCATCGAGAAGCTTGGAATCCACTCATTCTCAATGTCGGAAGTGGACAGACATGGAATAAAAGATGTGGTGGAAAAAGCTCTTCATTTTCTGGACCCAGAGTGAGTACTGCCAAATGTCAACAGTAAACGTTGCTTGTATCATAGGTCACGTGACTGGGAGGTTCAGGAGTAGGGAGCTTTTTAAATATGCAGTGTCTGTTCTTTCACCAAAAGCTTGACATTAAACAGTGATGGCCGTAAGTTATTCTTTAGAAACCCGTACACTGTAGACATTGGAATGACAGAACAAAGGTCAACGTACATTCTATACTGAGTCGATATGGCTAGCAACGCAGCGACCCCTTATATAACCCTACAGACCCCGTGGGGATCCGGGTTGTTAGAATAGATCCTCAGTACCCCTTACTTGTCGTAAAAGGCGACTAAATGGGGCGGTCTTTCGGATGAGACCACAAAAACCGAGGTCCCGTGTCACAGCAGGTGTGGCATGTTAAAGGTCCCTCTCTGCTCAAAGGCCATAAGCATAGGCCTAAATTTTTCAGCCTTTTACCGGCAATGGTGACGTCTCCATATGAATGAAAAATTTCCTAGCGGGGCGTTAATAAATTTACAACGAACCAATTTCAAAAGTCTTGATGCATGACGTATGTATTTACTAGTATATTGTACATATGTCACGGTAGTCTGGGTTTGACGGCAGCACTGACAAACTGCTCAAGCCTGTCTATTTAGTGGATTTCGAAAACAATGAATTAACGCAAGTGTCTAGAAATATGCATCTCATTTCACTTGGAACGTCTGGAATTACACTACTAAAGGGGCCACTTCGTATTTACTTCAAAATTTCCGGGAATATAATAGAGAACGTTAGAGAAATCATATGAAGTCCTCTGCAACATCCAGCAAGCTTTAAATGACCAGTTTTATTATCAATTTTGGCTAACATTACAAGTAATCTTGTGGATTATTTTACAACCCGTCGAGAATTGTTTCCTTATACTGAGACTCGTCAGCTTTAGGTGAAGTACCACAAATTTAGACCTATGCTTATTGTCCAGGGCTGTAGCAGTGAGGGTTCTTTAAAGTGCCAACGCCTGCCGCGACACGGGACCTCCGTTTTTAAGGTCATATCCGAAATACTCGTAATTCTCACTTTTAAATGTCCAATGTTTGGCGAAGGAGCAATAACGCATTTATCGCGAGATTTTCTAGACTTAATCAAAGATTGTTGCTGTATAGAACAACATGTTCCAACCAATATCATATAAAGCATCACAATTCATTACACAATGCTAATGTCAATGCTTTTATTATAAAAATCAAACCCTGAAATATAACCACGCACACAAACGACAAATATTTTCGAGAACACTATTAAATATAATTCAATGCATCCTATATCTTTCTGTTTATTCAGGGGAGTTAAGCCCATTCATCTGAGTTTTGACATCGACGCGTTGGATCCCTCCCTGGCCCCCAGTACTGGTACCCCCGTCCCAGGCGGCCTCTCCATCCGAGAAGGCAACTACATATGCGAGGAACTCGCCGCAACTGGTAAGATCACAAAGAATACCATCTTCACGTTCTGATATTATTGTTCCAATAACACCGTGTCACTTCGCTTGATCGAGCGTGCAAGTATTTGAGCGAGGCGTCTCATAGATTTCAGTGAAGCAGGTTGTACTTTTGTTCAAAGTGACCAATCACATTGAAAGAATGGCATAGTGTGGTCATCGAAATTCACTTTTATTGAAATCATACAGCCAATCAATGAGTGAAATTTGCATGTTCGGTCAAATGAAGTGACACGCTGTTATCGGAACGATAGTACTTCCAGAACAATGGAATTTGTGCATGAATTGTTACTGAGAGTTATATAGAAGCATAATTTTCAAAATACAAATAGATAACTATTGTGCATGCAATGTGTTTTCAGGTCGATTGTCATGCGTGGATTTGGCGGAAGTTAACCCAAGTCTTGGAAATGATCGTGAAAACCAGATCACAGTCAATTCTGCGCTTCAAATCATAACTCATTGCTTTGGTGGCCGTCGCCAAGGTGTTTACCCGAAAAATTACAAAATTCCTGTCCCGATCCATGCAGATATCGTGGCCCCGCCCCCTTCATAAGAAATCATTAAGGGGACCTGGGTGTAAAATAAGTTGGCATAATATGGGAAGTGGATTATATGGGTGATTTAATGGATGCGTGTGTGAGTGTGTGTGGAGAGAGAGAGAGAGAGAGAGAGAGAGAGAGAGAGAGAGAGAGAGAGAGAGCTTGAGCTTTAGCTTTGTCTTCCAAACTATCTTATGGATATACACAATGTAGAATGTAGTTATTCGTAGATGAAATGTATTCATCAACATTTGACTAATTATTTTAATTTCATAAACATAATGTATAAAATCATCAATACTCGTGTTTCATTGAACATTTATCATTTTAATGTTTAACCACTTTTCTCTGATTGTTGATTAATCATATTTTTGCTTGTTAACGTTTTTACAAAATTTGATTAGCGAATTGTGTGCTATTGATTCTTTTAGATTGTTGAATAAAAAACTGCATATCTGTCAGTCTTATTCATTAGCAAGATTCCGTTACCAACAAGAATCCGTTATAGGATTAATCCATAATAGCAAGAATTAGTTATAGGAAGAGTCCTTGATAACAAGAATCTGTTTTGGGAGAGGAGGTACAATGATTATCATTGATAAGGAGAGTCCGTTACAGGGAAGATCCGTTACAGAGAAGCTGCAGGACTGTAGCTCTCTGAGAAAGTATTGGAGTAGACCAGGACCCAGTTGCACAAAAGGTGGTTAAGTTTAACTGACATTTAACTTTATCTAAATGTAAGAGTTAATGACATGTTAACTGTTAGTTAAAGTTTACTAACCTTCGTGCAACTGACAGAGATACATTCCTTACAAAAATCCTCAATGTAGTGGGCCACTGTTTTCCTGCGCACAAACAAGTTTTTGTATCACTGCACTGTCATGGCCCCGGAAGTTTTAATACAAAATAATCCTAAGTAACATATGTTCCCACTACACTTCTTCAATCAATTATTAAACCCCCATTCCAGGTGAAACTGGATATTAGTTGAGTTCGTTTATTTACGCAGCTATCTGAAGTTTAATTGGAACCTAACCCTAATAGAAAGGACCCCATTGCAAATAAGTTTTCTAGCTTCCATGAGTTATCCTTGGTATTTAAGTATATATATTTGTAAGTATGTATATATCGAATAAACATTTATTAATTTATTTATTTTAACCCCATTAATTATTTTATTTATTCATATTTTCAATCTTAAACACCAATGTAATTGATGTGGAACTGTGAGTTTTCTTTGTCTTTAAAAGTGTTGTGGGGAAATATGTTGGGAGATAGTTTTTAGATGAAAATTTTGAGATGGCGTTGCAAGAATACAGCAAGATAAGACCTCAATCGCGCGCAGAAAAAGTTGCGCTGTAAATCAAAGCTGATTAGAGGCATTTTTGCAATTTTTTAACAAACAACACAGTTTATTGATTTAGGTATGATAAAGTGGCAATTTTCAAAATATTGATAACAGTTTTACAGTAAGCCCCACCTTGGGACCTGACCCCAGACCTGGATTTCTCGAAAGAAACTTGAGTAAAAAACTCAGACTTAAGTCTGAGATTTTACTCAAATTTTGACTGCTCAAGTAAAAGAAAACTCAAACTTAAAAGCAATATAAGCTGTCAAAATTGTTATTTTGGGGTCCTAAAATTTAATCGAAAATTTTGTAAACATCTACCTTCTAATACCTGATTTTCTCGATTAAACTTTTGACATGTTGTATTTTTTGCATTAAATGCAAAAATGTTCAACAGTTGAAATTAAGTCTTCCCGTACCTTAATTTTCCCAACATTATTTCCGTATGCAATGACCTAAAGTTGAACTCATTCGGCAAAATCAAATGCGCAAGCGCAATATTTCCGGTAAGCACGAAAGATGTCTGACACGAAAGGTTCGAAGCGAGGGAGAAAGCCGACTTTGGAATTTTGCGTAATGTTTCGAGCGATCCCTTAAAACTATCATAACTAAAGAACATACTATCATAACTTAAAAAACATATAACATCGTTAACAATGCCAAAATAATGATGGTAACTAGAATTTTATCTCACCTCGCCGTCCATATTTTAATGACCCGGATACAACCCGATCCACCCCGATCAGCATCAGAATCATTCATGTCAACATCGTTTATCTTCGGGATTGTCGCCGACGATTAATCAGCTGCCATTGTTAGGGTCAAACGGAATGTCGAGGAATATATTTTTCATCACGTAAAGGTGTGTAAACGATGCATAAGAGAGGAAATTCGATGCAGTTCTTTTTTTCAATCATATCAACATTCATTTAACCTCTTTTAATGCCACTATAAAAAATTGCAATTTTGGCAGCTTATATTGCTTTAAGTCTGAGATTTTTTGAGAAATCCAAGCCAGGAATAGTAAATTATTATAAACAATCCATTTAACAGTATGTGAGCTTTATGTCCAGCATAGATTTTCAAAAGCATTTGGGTCATATACATGTCCAATCTAGCACCACCCCGGTTTTGGCCACAGCCCTCAGACCCCAGGGAGGCAGGGTCTACAAAATGTGCAAATTTTGCTCCCCTCCCCTTATATATATTATGTACCAAAACGGTTCAGCGGTTAAAAAGAAGAATCTGAAAATATCAAAAGTTAACGATAGCAGATACCAATAGGTCACCTGAGTGACTTTAAAAAGCTGTAAGTCGAATAAAAGTTTTCTCACAGAATTTTTCCAATGTCATCTGACTCGCGATAGTTCACACAGACTGACAGGTGCGTTCAGTGGAAAGGAAGAGCTTATTCACGCGTTCATTGCTTAATTATTCATGAGGTCAAAGACAGGTTAAGATTCGTAAACAGGGTATCAGGTACCCGTGAATTTTACACTTTTGGCACCAATAGAAAGGAATGTAGCAAAAACACACAAACAAACGACAAAAACAAAAACAAAAAAACAAAACACCCCAACAAAACCAGATTTATAAGAAATTACGAAAATAATCTATTACACATGTACAATATATGGATAATAACACAGGCAACTGATTAATATTATATTAAAATTAGATTGATTAATTAATTTGCACGTAGTAATTAAGTTTTGATGATCGAACAAAAACCGGATGCTTGTTAGGTAAAGGAACATCTAGTTCTATGACGGGGCTGTATTCAGTGCAGGAGTGAGTGGAGCTGGGTTAATTTGGGCCTGTTTTCTCTTTCTTTTCTTTATTTTTTTTTTGGGGGGGGGCTTACTTTCCTTTAGGGAAGGTTGTATTTATACGGAGGAAATCTGTATGTTACAACATACTGAGTCTCTTGAATACTTACATTGTAGTATCATAGTATCTTTTTTTTTAAATGGTTAGTATAATCAATGGCGGATCCAGAAATTTCGGACTGGGCGGGTGGGGTAGTCAAAGGCTGGGGAACTGGGGCTGTCATGAAGTAACCCGTGGATTCTGGCGTGGCCCAGGGGTCAAAGTCCCTTGAAGGTACTGATTTCTGACAAAATAAGGCGTATGTGTTTTAGTGGTTGAGAGAGAGAGAGAGAGAGAGAGAGAGAGAGAGAGAGAGATATTGTGTAGTATTTGACTCTGAATTCATTTCGCTGTGGATAGAACTCAGACATTTATCTTAAACAGAAAATTCCATTTTATTTAAATGAAAGTTTTTCTTTTCTACTTCTTTTCAACATAAAACCAGATTATATTCCCAAAGCTTGATTTTTTTAAATTACTGTGAAAAAAGTAGACTGACAAATACAGTAAAAAAAAGGTAGACTGACGAATACAGTGAAAAAAGTAGACTGACAAATACAGTGAACAAAGTAGACTGACAAATACAGTGAACAAAGTAGACTGACGAATACAGTTAAAAGATATCCAAACGAATTCTTCAAGATTTTTACAAACACACAAAAAGATAACGCAGAAGGAAAGAATAACAAACGGCAATTCCAAATTGTTATAGACTGAATATTTTTGGTATGGAGGGAAAATTAATGACAGCGCCAAAGACAGAAGTAATTAATTGTGCTTCAACTGAACGTAACATGACACACAGACCCGCCTTAAGCTACCGAATTTTACAAAGTGGGACACAGATTACGTAACTATATCAACATTAAATTTCAACTTAGAAAACGCATACTTTTGTCTAGAGGATATTGTAGGAGAGGGCACGAGTCGTCTTGAGGGGTCCTTTGGGTACTGATTCCCGCCCGCTCGCCTCGGTATTATCAAATTGTCTCTGGTTTTGAGAGTAAACTACTTTTTAAAAGAATTGCTTTTAAAGAATGTGTACAGTACAGAGTTACCATCACAGAAGAAAACAAATGTTTTACAATCACGTGTGCGCTGTAGTTTCTATTTAAACTGACAAAGCTGGATACTTTGGTTGCATAGTTTGTTTTTGTTGTGTGTGTGTATTGTGTGTGTGTGTGTATTGTGTGTGTGTGTGTGTATGTATGTGTGTGTGTCTGTGTGTGTGTTCTATTATTTTGTTGTTGTTGGTGGTTTATCTTTATAAAGCTTTCGTCTCGGTGCGAGTTTTATAACAATGTTATGGTTTTCCCGCTTTACGGAAGGTTTATTGTAAAATCTAATTACAAGATATAGAAGAGTTCGAGGTCAGTGCTTGGTTTACGTAGTAAATAGGATATAAATTTCTAGGTGATATTTAGGAGAACATTGGCGCACTAGCCAAAAAGTAAAATAAAGCTGCAGCATTTAGGTCAAAGGTTCAGAAATAGTCAGAATCGGAATATCTGTCTCGTTTAGGGTTTTGAGGTTCGGATGACATGACCTTGTTTGGTGACGAGGAGTTGACGCAAGTGAAAATAATGGGAAAATAATATTTATGGCTTTCAGGTCGCCAACAAGGAGCCCTGGAATCTCTGGTTAGTTAAATAAAAGTAATGGTCATACGCAGTAGTCACCAGCAGCTTAATGGAAGAAGGAAGGGATAGATACTAACTGCCACTTTATGTATATGGCGGCCGCCATTTAACTGGTGGTGGCCACTTCAGATCTGGCGGCGCCATTAGTTTAACTGGTCGCTGTCGTTCAATTTATACGGCGGCTGCCACGTAACTGGCGATCGCCACTTAATTTTCTGAAACCGCTAGTTACTCAACTCGAATCTCTCTCTCAAAATCACACACACACACACACATATATATATATGTGTGTGTGTGTGTGTGTTTAGCATTATCTTTTGTCTGTCTACTTGCAAACTTCATACGAATTCATATGAATGTTTAAGATATCAAATGTTTCTCTTTCTTTTCACATGCAAAGTGCAAAGTAAGTTATTTTCACACGCAAAGTAAGTAATTTTCACATGCAA
Source organism: Ostrea denselamellosa (assembly GCA_024699665.1). Classification (NCBI taxonomy): domain Eukaryota; kingdom Metazoa; phylum Mollusca; class Bivalvia; order Ostreida; family Ostreidae; genus Ostrea; species Ostrea denselamellosa. The sequence continues at coordinate 5,331,641 of JAMZEH010000022.1, read as the reverse complement.
AATAAGTTATTTCCACATGCAAAGTAAAACATGCCGCTTTCCGCAGAACTGGAACTCCATATGATCAACAAAGTTTAGAAAGAATTGGGTGCGAAATCTACACTCGTCGTCGCAAGCCACAGCTGAAATATACGCTCCTAAAAGAACCCCACCCTTTATAACCTTCTAATAGACGTATTACGTATCGTTTACGGTATTCTTGTTTTCAATGTTTTAGATGGCTTAACGTTTTTGTTGTCGGTCGCAGGAGACGTCGAGCTATTGTTACTGTATTGGAAAGTGCGCGTGGGCAAATGGTATTATTTTCGTGGACCCCGAGATCCACGTAGAAAATATATAAGCGAGGTTAAACCGGATGCTATGGGGAATATTCAGCTTGCGCAAGCACAAGTTTTTTTCAGAGCCAATAGGAACATCACTAGGCCTTTTCCGTCAAGTTGAGAACAACAAACAAGCAAACAAACAAACAAAAAATACACAACACACACACAAAACAAACAAACAAAAAACTACAACAAACAAACAAAATAATAATAATATAGAAAATCGTAGAAATCGGTTTATACAATTGTATTACAATTGTTATGCCCCCCCCTTTAAAAAAAAGAGGAGGCATATTGTTTTGCAATGAGCTGTAGGCAACGTGTTGATGACCCTTTGATTGTTAGCAACTTTCCACAGTAGTCACTCCTAGTGAACAAATGCATGATTTTAAGGTCAAAGGTCAATGTGAAACTGCTATAACATAGGCAAATCTTATTCGGCGGGGGGGGGGGGGGGGGGGGGGGGTCCGGCAATTGTAATAGACTGTATCGAAATTATGTTCTGTATATTCTATTGTTCAATTAAGTGCGATTTTACAATATGGTCCATATTTTTATTCCACAGCTTATTTACATGTAAAACACTGGCAGCCATAAACAGGTGTAGAGTGAATTACGAGGAAATTAAAAATCCCCCGTAGTATAAGGTCGCGTGAAACTCGTGCCCCGGTGCTGTATAACTCCTTCAAGGAATTCTGTTTTGGTAGATAATATGTAGAGGACTAAATCATAGAACTGACTTTTTACAATCGTTTCTTTTTAAATCGTTTATATTATTCACTAAATAGTAGAAACAACTTTTCTAAATCGTAGGAACGTCCTTTTAAAAATCGTAAACAAATTTCGGTGTTTTCTTGATTAATTGTTTGCTGTTTTCCGCCACACTAAACAATTTTTCAGTTATCTGATGGCATCCAGTTTTGGTAGGTGGAGATACAATATACCCGGGAAGAGTTTGTACATTGATCCTCGTATTATCACCGAGCACTAAAGGTAGTATGTGAGAGGAAAAAGACAAAATCGGCAAAAGAATGGGGATAATTTCTACATATTATCGCTGTAAATTTTGTGAGCCATTTTGTTCATCTGTCGGTACATTCCGTTGTTTTCGGTTTAAATCGTACGAAGCCTCGCAATGAGTTTCAAGTAACTGATTCATTAGTCGTAGTGCAATATCATATTCACCAGAGTTCTCAATAAATTTCGAGAGTAGAAGGTGAAATTAGAGAAAATAGGAGGAAAATATTTCAGTGTCATTGGAGGCATTTCCTTGTGTTTAAGCAGTTAAATATAGCATTAAAATCACTGTAAAATGTCAGCAAAATGTGTTTACATGAAAAGATCTAGAAATAAAGAGGAGAGCATATGCTGAAGTTGCTTATCCTAACAAGTCCATACCCTCCTCTTGCTAGATAATATCCCCTCAATCCTAGTTACCTTACAAAGTCTATAATCAGTAACTTTACAATGCAGACCACAAATGCTGAAAAGAATATCATGCTTCCGAGTGAGACTACTAGTTTATAATAGTTGTATGTTCTGTTTATGCATGATGTAATAATTATATGGTACTGACTCTCTGTTTTCAATAATGTCTACCAATTCAGACGTTCAATTCATGTAGAAAAGTTATTGGAAATCTGAACAAGATTCAACTCCCAATGAATGCTACCCAACCTGGGTTTCTTCTTTCAATATTTTGTTATTTTCTTCGCGATACACATGCTACTTTCGTTTTGCTTACTATCGGGATCGGGATTACCGAAAACAAAACCTGAAATACTCTCTGATTTTGTATTTTTGTAAGAATGGCAACTTAACCGTGACGTTGTGCAGAATTTATTTCACTACTTTAATATTTATCCTGCTAACTGCTAATCCGAAATAAGGATTCTTCATGAAACTACGGAACTTTAGATATAAATGAAATTTGCGCAGGTTATTATGCAAGTTTTTGATGATATTCATGAGCAACATACTTCGCGGGAAAATTTCTCATTGATTATTCTGGTCTCCCTTCCCACAATATCCCGTTCGTGCACTCTCTAAATTAGCAAACGGAATTGTGGTAATGGGGACCAGACTACTTATTGACCTGTTTTGTAGTAAATTCATCAGCAAATAATGAACTTTTATTACCAAAAAGTCGTTATTTAATGAATGGACAATGATATAATCAACGACATCAAAAACGGAATTGCCATTCTGCCTTTAGAATATCAATAAAGTCTAATGTTTCAAAGTCTTGAATCGTAAGAAACTTTCAAAAAACAGTAGGCACTATTTAGATTTCGCCCATTGACATTAGCTGAAAGGCGGCAAAATCCTGCATGATCGCTGGAAGGCTCCCGAGCAAGCTCGACGCCTTAATAAAAAAAATGAAAAAGCCAAGACTCCAATGTGCGATATGTAAATCAAATACTCAGCTGTTCAAAAATGAATTTTGTGATTATTATTGTAATATTTTTTAAACAAATCGTTATTATATAGAAAACAGTGATACGATTAAACTGATGAATGAATTCAATGTAAGAACGACGCGAACAACTTGATAAATCCACAGGTGCTAAACCTTATATAGCACTAAACACCAACACTGAGAAAAAATTCAAAGCATCGGATTTATTTGTAGATACGAGGTGAAATAAAAACAAATAATGACCAACGACACTCGACATCCAAAGTGTCGGATGCGAGGTCAAATAAATAAGGATAAAAAACTTAACTGAATTACTTGGATTTGTCAATGAACATTTCATGCTTTGCTCGGTCAGCGGTCACACCATGATATATATTAGGTCGAGAAAAAGGCTACTCTTTCTGATCTAGAGGAGATCGGGTTAGATTGGTGTATTGGTATCAGCATGAATTTAGTAGCTGATCGCCAGCAGATTATAATGTAAATTATTTGTGAGACGGAACTTATATGATCCCATTGTACCGGGGCCTCAACAATCAAAAATCAAAGAAAAAGTCGACATAGGAATTTTAAAAAATCCTAATGGATAATAAGTGAAGGAGATTCTTCATAATATGACGCCGATGTCTTCTTCTGAAACTTTGAAATTATTTCTATAAATTCTTTTCACTGGTTCACAAGCTACTGAAATTAACTTTCACAGTCACGTACACTGATCTTGTCTCCTATTTTTATTTTCGTTTTAACCCTGGAGTACCTCAGGGTTCTGCAATAGGACCATCGTTATTTCTCATTTTTATGTCAATACATATATTGTACATTATTTACTGATCGTAATTCTGCTGAACGTATGTCTCATGATTCAGGCATAATCACGAAAATATTAACTGCTGTGAAGGAGAAACTTAAAAGCGTACTGTGACATTACATATGCCAGAAGTGGTGTAAATCAAGTGTGGATTCTTAAAAATTCTAAAAAAAAAAAAAAAAAAAAAAAAGTTTAATGAATTTGAAATCACAAAACTTTTCTCAAATTAACAACATTAAACCGTATGATTTTACTATACACGACCATACCTCACAATAAATTAAAGACTAGATTTTTTGACATCATAGACAATTGCTTTGTCATCAAAAATGGTAAAAGGAAATATTCATATCTAGTGATCGGTCATCCCAAAAATTATTTTGTTAAACACTACTCTGACTCCATGCACAAGTACTCTGAAGTTGATATTAAAAAGATGCTAGAGTTCCTCATTGACAATATCTTCGTAGTCTTTGATGATCGGGTCTTCTAACAGTCTGTTGGAATTCCAATGGGCACGAATTGTGCTCTCTTATTAGCTGACCTGTTTTTATAATCTTATGAAGCAGAATTTATTCAAAGGCTTCTGCATGAGAAGAAAAAAAATATCTTGCTGTGGCCTTCAATTGGACATGTAAATATATCGACGATGTTTTATCTATCAACAATGATCATTTTCATTCTATGTCGATTCGATATATCCCAGTGAGTTTGATATAAAAGACATCATAGAGTCTTCCACACCTGCTTTGTACTTAGATATTTTACTGAAAATAGATCCTGGCGGAAAACTAACAACTCAACTTTATGACAAACGGAATAATTTCAATTTCTCCATCGTCAACTTCCCTTATCTAAGTGGCAATATTCCATCGTCACATGCATATGGTCTTTATATCTTCCAACTGATTCGATACGCAAGGGCTTGTTCTGAATATGATTAGTTTTTAAATACTGATAAAGAAGTTGGTGTTACAGGGGTTTCTACAGTCTCGTCTAAGGTCAGCATTTCACAAATTTTATGGTTGTTATAATGATTTAGTTTGCCACTACAATTTTCCATTAGGTCAGATGCTGTCTGACGTGTTTCATACCAATTGTTAGGCCTTTCTTGGCACACTGATTCTGACTACGGATTACTCCTTTTACCTGATCGGGAAGTAGCGCTCATGGCGGGTGTGACCGGTCAACAGGGGATGCTTACTCCTCCTAGGCACCTGATCCCACCTTTGGTGTGTCCAGGGGCCCGAGTTTGCCTATCTCTCTGATTTGTATTTGTTATAGGTATTACAAGATTGAATATTGTTAGCTATCTTCACCTTTACATTCTAGCTACCGGAGAAGTACAATATTCACCGAAGAGAGAGTAATTATAACTTTGTATTGACGGTGAAAATTTCAGCGATTGTTTTACCGCATAGCGGCTTTTTTTCCGCGGGTGTAAAATTTGGCGATCTTCCAGCTCATAGGTATACAAATAATTTTAGAGGGATATATTTGGCGAACATAGAGTTCCAAAACATAAAAAATGATAAGTACTTATTATTGATCACAGGATAGGCCAATCTGTTTGTGGTTATGTTTGAAAGTGCAGGAGCGGCCGATTTATTTGTGATTATGTTAGAAAGTGCGCATGGGGAAATGAGAAATAATTTTTTTTCGATAGAATAATTCCTTATTGATAACATGTATAAAAGTTCTGAATAAATTTTATTATTTTTTTTTTAAATATATAAATATAAGTCTTAAGTACTTTAATCAATACGTTTCAGTTTTAATCATCATTGACACATTAAGCACATTTCAGAAGCTCGTTAGGTTTCTGCAATCCATTGAAACTCGATATCTAATAATATTCGTGTGTGCTTCATTTGCATGCCGTCATGATGACACTTCAGCATTTTATACGGGGCCTCCGTGGCCGAGTGGTCAAAGCATTGTGCTCAAAATCACAAGGCCTCTCACCTCTAGTCGGTGCGGATTCGAATCCCGCTCGCGCCCATATATGTGAGAAAGTTCGCCAGTTTACTTTCGGAATGTTGGTGGTCTCTTCCCGGGTACATTGTATCTGGGTTCTCTCCTACACCTACAAAAACACTGGGCGCCACCAGATAACTGAAAAATTGTTGAGTGTGGCGGAAAAACAAACAAACAACAATCAATTTTATAAATCAATTTAACGCCTTCCATTCAAATTGCCTAATAAGCATGGGCGGATTTAAAACGGGCATGGAATTTTTTTTTGTTAGGTCCCCAGTTTGACCTGATGGAGGGTCCAGGGATCAAAGCTCCCATTTTAACTGTAGTTTAATAATGACATCTGTGGTAATCTAATAGAATTTTCAAGCACATATGCTGCAATCTAATTTGGGAATAATAATGTTTCAATTTTTAAACTTCGTTCAATCTTGTTTGATAACGCTGTTAGCTCCCTTGTCTAGCATCTTTTTCATAGGCTTACTTTGGTGACGTCCGTATTTTTATGTTTTCTCTGAACTTCCTTGATATCCATTTGTAGCACTTGTAAGTTTAAGATCTTTTGAGGCGCACCTGCTAATTTTAAAATAATTTATCTTAAGTTCTGCTGCAATTTCAACCTAACACGTCCAATATTGAAACCTAAATTATGGATATTTCATGTAAAATTTCATACATTTTGATAAGTACTGAGGTAATCCTGTCAGTACTGAGAAGCACTGATAATTACTGATAAATACTGAGGTGAATCCTGGTACTGATACGTACTGACAAATGCTGTAGTTGTTGCTCTTCTCCGGTACCATCGGTCAGGTACGCAGTTAGCATTCATCAAAAAATCAATGACAATAAACGATGGCTAACGTAGTCTACTACTTACATTAATCCACTACCTACATATACTCCACTACTTACATATACTCCACTACTTACATATACTCCACTACCTACATATACTCCACTACTTACATATACTCCACTACTTACATGTACTCCACTACTTACATATACTCCACTACTTACATATACTCCACTACTTACTCCACTACTTACATATACTCCACTACCTACATATACTCCACTACTTACATATACTCCACTACTTACATGTACTCCACTACTTACATATACTCCACTACTTACATATACTCCACTACTTACTCCACTACTTACATATACTCCACTACTTACATATACTCCACTACTTACATGTACTCCACTACTTACATATACTCCACTACTTACATATACTCCACTACTTACATATACTCCACTACTTACATATACTCCACTACTTACTTGTATTCAGCTACTTACTTGTATGTTTAGAACGTATATAGCAATAGTTAGACAGTATATTCACTGAATCAACTAGACTAGAATTGATTTTTTAGAGGAAATCTTAATACTAAAGGATTTTAAGGTAAAAGTATATTCTATCTTCCATTGTCAAAATTACTGTGAAATATGTCAACGTGAGATGAATTATTTAAAGTTTATAAAACCTATTTCAATGCGTTAAAATGATTAATAATCAACATATATTTAAATGAATTTCTGAATTTTATTTCATTTAAATTACTCGCTGCATATCAAATCTGCAAAACCGATTCCATTACAAGGCCCCTTTCATGAGCCAGACAGATTTCACGATATGCACCATTGTGTTTATATGTCATCTTCCGTTTTAGAATATTTCGGTCATGGAGACAGTTTTTTTTTCTCTTGTTTTGCTAACATGGGATCCACGGAACTGGAAGTAGAGACTGCATTTTCCGTTAATATCAGAAACTTTATTTTCCTTTTAACATCAGAAAATGTCTTAGAAATACTAAACCAGCGCCTCGTGCTTGTTTGTTGGTTATGTTTTGTGAAAAGGCATAGAAATATTCATATGTGGTGTTTATATTGGATATTAGGCAGAATATTAGTAGATACAGATGACGCAATTTCAACAACAACTACAGCTCCAAAGAGATTGTGTCCTTGAATTAACCTTGATACAAAATTATGATCCTCAAAACCACACAGAAAATTGCGTACAGTCTTTTAAAGTTTGTAAATATACCTGATCACCAAAAACTACGAAGATACTGTCAACAAGGAACTCCTGCATCTTTTTAACATCAACTTCAGAGTACTTGCGCGTGGAGTCAGAGTTTATACAGTTCCAATATTGATTCAATTGATTGAAATGTCTATATATCCAGTACTGAAATATCTTTAACAATCCCTTATTGAAAATGAATTTCAGGGACCTTTCCTCGTCCCTCTTCTGTACTACTACACAGATATTAATGATGTACACCTAGTGTGGTTGTTTGATGTCCAGAAGTCAACAAAGATTGCACAGAAAATCCGTCTTTTTGTTATTTTTGTAAAAAAAAAATTTTTGTTTGCTTCTTTAACTCAAAATCCACTTTTTAACCATGTTTCTAGTTTCTACATAAAATCAAAACATTGAAAAAATGTTGCACCTTCAAAGTTCACATTCAAGACAGTCTCTGTATTGAAAAATCATCAAACGTTCAACTTGAAAAGATTGCAGCTTCAATGTAATTTCATTGATGATATGTCACCTTGGATACTTCAGCTGTAATTCAACGTATAATAAACACTGAAACAAACATCATGTGCCTGTTGAGATATCACTGAAAGGTTTAGGAATATTCTTAAACAAAATAAATGACAGTTGTATATTTGACATATATGGTGAAGAGCTTTTAAGCTTTCAATTCATTTGGAACGACCTCACAATTGAAACGTGTCCGACAACATTCAACCTACCCGGACTTAAAAAAATCATCATACGCAGAGCATGCTCCCGCGTATTGAATCATTTTGGAGATTTAAACACAATATGCAGATAATAATGGATTGCTATATAAATATATGGGAAGTCTTGTAACAATATATAAGCGGTTTCTACGCGTGTGTTTTGTTTTTACAGTTTGGACCAGTAGAACTGGAGATGATAAATCACACGTCATATTTATAACATTGCTCATTTTGTTGACACAAATCTTCAGCATGTGAAATGTAGAGAGTGCGTGACCTTTGCGTGGTTTCGTGTCTGTTATAATGAAACACACTGGGCTCTGAATGACCCATCATTAATTTAACGTGTCATTTATTCTAAAACGGTCCTGAAATTTCATACCTGTTTCCTGACACAGATTCCAAATCCCAATTAAAGACTTGTGTTATCTGAACTCAGCCCCCATTCTAAGTTGTTACCGTACTGGAGAAAGTAGAAATTCATTACATAAATAAGAAATCTTTCTAATTAATTGTGATTTGGATGTATTATTTGGTATAATTAACGTTGTGATGAAAATTACATAATACTATCTATTTGTAACATGCTTGATATATATATATATATATATACGGAACCCGGTGAATGAAAGTTTGTCGCATATCGCTAGCCAAGTATTTACGACAAATTCGGTGTCAGAAAATGGGGGAGGGGAGGTGCTCGGCCAGATTAATGTAAATTATTAGTTCTGAAACTTATTTGTTCACTGACGTCCACAAAATGCTGAAATCAAGCATGTTACTAATTAATTGTAATTTGGATGTATTATTTGGTATAATTAACGTTGTGATGAAAATTACATAATACTATCTATTTGTAACATGCTTGATTTCAGCATTTTGTGGACGTCAGTGAACAAATAAGTTTCAGAACTAATAATTTACATTAATCTGGCCGAGCACCTCCCCTCCCCCATTTTCTGACACCGAATTTGTCGTAAATACTTGGCTAGCGATATGCGACAAACTTTCATTCACCGGGTTCCGTATATATATATATATATATATATATATATATATATATATATATATATCTCCGTGCGTCAGTTTATTAGGATATATAAATCTCGTGGAAGAATGCTTTTCGTTGACTTTTATTTAGTTCAGTTTATCATTCATATACAAAAGTGACAAATTGATTTCTTTATTTATCATTCTATGCAAATTATAGCAGCATGCAAATTAATTGTTCTCTTCTATTTTTCTTTCTATTTTCACCTTTATATTCTAAATAAACAAAACAGCTTGTTTGATTTTAAAATTTATATCTCTTAGATTATTTTTATGCAATAATTTACAACTATTACATTAAAGCTGGGCCCTCCGTGGCCGAGTGGTTAAAGCATTGCGCTCAAAATCACAAGGCCTCTCACCTCTAGTCGGCGCGGGTTCGAATCCCGCTCGCGCCGATATATGTGAGAAAGTTTGCCAGTTTACTTTCGGAAGGTCGGTGGTCTCTTCCCGAATACACTGTATCTGGGTTCTCTCCTCCACCTACAAAAACTGGACGCCACCAGATAACTGAAAAATTGTTGAGTGTGGTGGAAAACAATCAATTAATCAATCAATACATTATAGCTAATAATTCTGTAGTAATAAATTGTTACTAAATTTTCCAGAGAATTTTAGCGAGCAATATCAGGGCAATATTTACTTAACTTTAGAAATATTTTTCTAATAATTTATCAACACTGTTTTGCGATCAGATAGGACCTAGTGAATCATGTTGTGACACAACGGTCATAGAAAGAAAATTAATATATAAAGTTCTTCCGAACCATTCAGAAATTTTTAAAAAATGTGACAGCTCTCTCCGGTGACGATTCAATTCTGCTATGAATATCCATGTTAACTTGTTGCTGTAACATTCGATCCACAAGAAAATAAATAACGATTGATTGACTGCATGTTGTTTAACGTCCCTCTCGAGAATTTTATATGGAGACGACACCATTGCCGGTGAAGGACTGCGAAATTTAAGCCTCAATAAAACCAGAGGCGAACTAGCAACACCAAAGGAAACAATTCTCGACCGACGTCCACAATGTCTAGCATCCTTTAATCAGCACAATCGTTTTAGTTGACAAGGTGTGTATTGTGATCTATATGTCTGAAAGGCGTACATCATCAGACTTACTGCAAGATCTTGTCCGTTCATGTAGAGGCAATTCAGGCAAGCCGTGTATATAATATTGAACACGTGACCTGTAAAAGCATGTTTGTGAGAGGAATCAGAAAATTGTTGAAATCTAGGAACATTTTATGATAATGATGATGAAGATATTGCCATTGTGTGTTAATGGTGAAAATATTACCAGTGTGTTGATGGAGAAAAAAAAATATTGCCAGTGTATTGATGATGAAAATATTGCCAGTGTGTTGAAGAAATTATTGCCATTGTGTTGATGATGAAAATATTACCAGTGTGTGTTAATAGTGAAAATATTACCAGTGTGTTGATGAAAAAAAAAATATTGTTAGTGTATTGATGATGAAAATATTGCCAGTGTGTTGTTGATGAAAATATTATCACTGTCTTAATGATGTTGCCGATTCTTTAGTTGTTGTGATGGCGGTGGTTTTTGTCATGATTTTTCGTTTACATATGCGTTCAAAATATTAGGTAATTTTGCCTAAGGAAATACTTTTTGGCAGTCCTGTCACAAATAGGGAGCCCCACTCCGACTTTGATTCTGTTGTTCATGGCATTTATTTTCCCTTCTTAGCAAGCACTTTGAATGAAACCATGGAGGAATTTTATAAAACAATTTTTCTATTTTTTGTCTTTTTTTTTTGGTAATTTTGTCTTTTTTTTTTCCAGAAAATATTTGTGATTTATACTCTGGTACATTTGAATTACCTCGTGCTTCGTGGTATTTCACGGCATTTGCCGGTTTTTCCTTGGGGTTCCGAATGTTTCCTGCTTTACCCAGTGGTTTTTTTTTTATTTCCCTGCTGTTTCCTGGTCTGTACTATTTTGTAAATATCTTCCATGTAGACGGGAGATGCAACACCTTTATTCAGCAAACAACAGAGAAATATATATAACAATAGACTAGAGTACATTATGACACGTACATACGACAGCAGCTAAACGTGATAGAGATAGAACTACAAATATACTGCGATATAGAGATAGAGCAGTAGCTAAACGTGATAGAGATAGGACTACAAATATTCTGTGATACAGACATAGATCTATAGGTATACTGTGATATAGAGATAGAACTATACTGTGATATAGAGATAGAACTATAGGTATACTGTGATATAGAGACAGGACTATAGGTATACTGGATACAGAGATAGGACTATAGATATACTGTGATATAGAGATAGGACTATAGGTATACTGGATACAGACATAGGTCTATAGGTATACTGTGATATAGAGATAGGTCTATACTGTGATATAGAGATAGAACTATAGGTATACTGTGATATAGAGATTGGACTATAGTTATACTGTCATATAGAGATAGGACTATAGGTATACTGTGATATAGAGATAGGAGTATAGGTATACCGTGATATAGAGAAAGGACTATAGGTATACTGTGATATAGAGAAAGGACTATAGGTATACTGCGATATAGAGATAGGACTATAGGTATACTGTGATACAGAGATAGGACTATAGGTATACTGTGATATAGAAATAGGACTATAGGTATACTGTGATATAGAGATAGGACTATAGGTATACTGTGATATAGAGATAGGACTATAGGTATACTGCGATATAGAGATAGGTCTATAGGTATACTGTGATATAGAGATAGGACTATAGGTATACCGTGATATAGAGAAAGGACTATAGGTATACTGTGATATAGAGATAGGACTACAGGTATACCGTGATATAGAGATTGGACTATAGGTATACTGTCATGTAGAGATAGGACTATAGGTATACTGTGATATGGAGATAGGACTCTAAGTAAATGACCCTAAAAACAAAGGTCCTGTGTTAAAGAAATATCATTGCTACGGCCCTGAGCATCATATTGATGTTTAAATTTGTGGTACTTCACCTACAGCTGGTAAATCTGAATATGACTGAATAATTCTGGAAGGTACATAAAACAATATGTACCCCTGTGGACATATAAAGGACCAATGACTGTTTTCCATCTCTCTATTATAGATACATTTTCTAAGACTGACAAGACTATGATATTTAGCATGTGCAGTTGATAAGTAAAGATTATCTGATCAAGATAGAGGGCTCACAGAAGGTGTGACCAGTCAACAAGGGATGCTTACTCCTCCTAGGCTCCTGATACTACCTCTGGTATGTCCTAGGGTCTGGCTTTACTTCTAAAATTTGTATTCTTTACTATGAAATTGGTCACTGTTTGTTATCTTCACTTGTCCATCGAAACGGCTGTATCAGTGTATATGACGTCTGCTATGGATTTATATCTGCGACTTAATGACCGTCGCCTTCCCTGTAACCACTGGAACATACAAGCTTCTGGTGAGAAAATTCCTGGACTGAACCTATATAATTGCAGCCTGATTTAAAATTTATGATATTCATCCGATTTACCTCTGGTTGTGTTCTGTGGCTTGAGAATCACACGTTTTGAAATTGACATATGCCATAATGATCTATTGATTTTCATTCTTACTACACATGTATAATGATTTTTTTTTTAAAAAAAAGATGTGTTTGTGAGACACTGCTGCTCTTGTACCAAGCAAAGTAATTTTTGTACCCACAGAGAGAATGGTCTTATCACAAGGAAAGTGAAATATGCAAGCCCTATCACCAGTTCTTCAAAAATTATGGCCTAATTAAAATTTTTTTAAAAGTAGGTCAAACTCTAAAATTAAGGTCATAAATTCAAAAGAAAGGTTTTGTCAAAAGGAATACAGATGTAAAATATGAAAGCCCTACCACCATCCATTCAAAAGTTATGGCCAAGTTAAATTTTTTGCAGACAAACAAATAGACAGAACAAAACCTACATGCTCCCAATGATTAAGGGGGAACATAAAAATCTTTCCATTTCTCCTTTTCCTTCAATTTATATTACTTTTTAACAGCAAACATAAAACACAAAAAATATAAAAATACAAAATTTTTATTCACTTTTTCTTCTTGTTATGAAAGGTACGAGTTTTTGATTTAATAGAATTAATGAGAGATGATATGCTCTCTGAGTCAAGCTTGCTGGATTTCGCTGACGGTCCAGTTTTGCTGATGTCAGCGTCTGCCTTCCGTTTTCCTACACATGCATTTACTGTTTTTGATGTTTGCCCTGACACTCTTCTTTTTATTTTTTCTTCAATAATGGCATCCATAGCTTTAGATTTTCGGAATTCTGGAGCTGATGGATCAATGTTGTATAAATGGGAATCAAAAATCGCACCAAATCTGTCATCCTTCACATTTATCTGAAATCAATGTTTATCATCGATCAATTTATTACGTTAATCTTTAGCAATTGAAAACAGACAACCAAAAAATAATATTAACATTTCATCTTGATATATGGTATTTTTGAAGAGCATCTGTTTTTTATATGGACATTCTATTATTTTTACTGTTTGCCTATTTTCACTTTGCATGAAAATTTCAAACACAAAATAAAAATGTTACAAAAAAATAGTTTACTTTAAGATGAAATAATACACCAGGGAAATCTAATATGGGTGAAAAGTGGAGGAGATGTTCAATATTTTGAAATTGAAAACTTTTAAATTCATTGTAATTAGTCAAAGAATGCAGTATTAGTATAAAGTAATCCGGAAAAAAATTCAAAACACCTGCTGGATTCGAACCCATGATCTAAAGATCATTTGAGATGTTCACCTACTGAGCTACTCAGCTTAGCAATTTGAATGTACAAGTACTGCTGATATTTCTATTTTCATTCATGTTTTAAAAGGAAGTCAGCCATTATGACAATATAGTATATACCTCCTTAATAGGTCGAGAAGATTGGGCTATTTACACAGTAATCTCCACAAATGCAGTTCATAAAATGAAGAAATTCATGAACATACCAGGAAATCCTTGTCCTTCTGTTCCTGAGATAGCTTCTTCTTCTTCTTGGATTCTTTCATGATCGACTTGATACTGAAATGTTTCCTGTTGTCAGTTTCTTCGTCCATCATCAACAGTTCTAGCTCCCTCTACAATCACAAGGACATACAACATACCATACAGTCAACTCACGCGTCAAAATCTATTTTCATATTCATGCAAATCAAGGTCATATGCAAATGAGTATTCAAAATATGCTTATAAATCAGTAATTCACCTTTGGTATGTTCAGGGGTCTGCATTTGCCCAACTCTTTTAATTTTATATTCTTTATAGGAATTACGAGATTGATCACTGTTCGTTATCTTCACGTTTTCATTCAATTTATTTGAAGCGAGACAGTGTTTATAGAGATGTATGAACTCATGCAACTCAAAACCACAGATGATTATGAATGAGACCAAAGTACATTGCATGATGGCACGTGAAGACGTCAATCAATCTGGTGCAAGCGGTGGAAAATTATCTGCAATTGTTACACAAGTTAAGCTTATGTAACGTAAGTTTCAATAAATATATTTCAATGTCACTGTGTGCACAGATCCTGCGAGTGGTTACTTTGTGTCAATGATGCTGGTCTGTGCAATTTTAAACCCATATAAAGGAAATCTATTAATCTCTTATTACCCAAATAAACAGAGAGCATGGCAAAATAAACATGATCTTGGGAAGAAATTCTGCTTCCTCTCCTACCATCTTTGGTTTCAGTTATTTAGTGCTTTTCTTCCAATCTTGTTCAGTTGATATCATTTGTTTTTCTTGGTAGTAAGCAAGATATGACATCAATTATGATGTCACAATCAAAAACTACTCACTAAACCCCAGTCACCACAGGCGTGGATTCAGCTTTTTTCATCAGGAGGATCCAAAAGGCTGGGGATCTTGGACCTGGTTCCAGGGTGAAGCCTATGGAATTTCCATGCTTTTACAGATAGTAGACTATGCGAAATCTGCACCCAAAATTGCGGTACAGTAATTTTCACATTATATTATGACCTTGAATTTTGAAATCGTTCCCAGTGAGTGAATAAAGTCCATCAAGAGAGTTGCTAGGGTGAAAGATGACTATATTCTGAGTGAAATTCCGGGGGGTGGGTGGGGTGGGGTGGAAGGGGGGGGGGGGGGGTTCCAGACCCACCTCCCCTCTCCCCTCTAGATTCACACTTGCACTAAATCTACCACTACCTAAGTCACTAAACCTATGTCAATACATCTAGTCACTAAATGTAAATCACTACGTTCTCCCACTGTACATAAGTATGGTTTTACTGCATTTTTAAGATTTCATTTGCATTAAAACTACTTATCTTACATGCTTACAGCTCTCAGTTCCAGGGATTAGAGCTTGTACAATATCAAAAAATCCCATTTTTATGGTAATTTTCAATATAGATTTATCTGTGTTGTCCATCTATTATGTTACAATACAAAACACAGACAGATTAATCTTGCTGAGATTGACTTCAGCTGCTGTAGGTGTCAGTTCAATATAATTATCTCAGCTGAGCTAACAAATATCTCACTGAGATTGATAAACAATTTCTCTCTGTCCTCAGTCTCTATACCTGCTTTTCATGGTCCACAGTTCCCAATTCTTTGTCTTTTCTTTTCTTCTGTCTTGCCTTTTTTGACCCTGTAATAGATATTACAAAAAACATTAATTTTTTGTTCATATCTTTATTTCATGCGAAGACCTTAACACTGTATATTCATTTACTGAAAAAAATCAAATGAATGAAATTTTAATTGAAACTGAATCCCTGAATGTCAATACCCAGCAAAGTTCAGAAGCAGAACAGACTGTCAAACAATAAGCTTCTGTAAGCTTTTTATATAACATGTATACAAGTGTAGTCCCTAATTACACCATCAATGTATACAAGTGTAGTCCCTAATCACACCATCAATGTATACAAGTGTAGTCACATTATCAATGTATACAAGTGTAGTCACATTATCAATGTATATAAGTGTAGTCCCTAGTCACACCATCAATGTATACAAGTGTAGTCACATTATCAATGTATATAAGTGTAGTCCCTAGTCACACCATCAATGTATATAAGTGTAGTCACATTATCAATGTATATAAGTGTAGTCCCTAGTCACACCATCAATGTATACAAGTGTAGTCACATTATCAATGTATACAAGTGTAGTCACATTATCAATGTATACAAGTGTAGTCACATTATCAATGTATACAAGTGTAGTCACATTATCAATGTATACAAGTGTAGTCACATTATCAATGTATACAAGTGTAGTCCCTAGTCACACCATCAATGTATACAAGTGTAGTCACATTATCAATGTATATAAGTGTAGTCCCTAGTCACACCATCAATGTATACAAGTGTAGTCACATTATCAATGTATACAAGTGTAGTCACATTATCAATGTATATAAGTGTAGTCCCTAGTCACACCATCAATGTATATAAGTGTAGTCACATTATCAATGTATATAAGTGTAGTCACATTATCAATGTATATAAGTGTAGTCAGTAGTCACACTGTTACCTTTTGATTTTTTCCCAGTGTCTTCCTCATCATCACTGTCCAGTTTTTGCCTGAAGAATGGATCATCACCTACATCACCTGGTAATTCATCATCACTGAAGGCTGATTGATCTTCAGTTTGTTTATTACTGGCCATCTGCTGAACAGGAAGAATGGTAAGTGGTTTTTTTTATATTTTTTTTTATTTTAATCTATCCCTGGTCTAATCTTTCTCTTTCTGTCCAATTTTTCTATTCCCCCTTTCCTCTCACTTCACTTACAATTTCTCTTTCCTCTCTCATAAAAGACTGTTCACATGGTGTCTGACTTCTTTTTTTTTTTCCCCTTCCCCCATCTCTCTCACATTCCTATTTCCCCTTTTACAAGTGTTGTTTCTGTCTTGTCTCTCACTATCACCTTTCAATTCCCCTCTCTCTCTCTCTCTCTCTCTCTCTCTCTCTCTCTCTCTCTCTCTCTCTCTCTCTCTCTCTCTCACCTTCTTATTCCCTCTTTCTTCTCTCTTCATTTGACGTTTCTCTTTTTTCTTCATTAGATACTGTTCCCATGGTGTCTGGTCCTTGGTCTCCTCCTTATGTTTTATCACCTTCTCCATGGTGTCCTTCAACCCTGACACAAACATTAATTTCATTCAAACCACTGACAGCTCATAATGATGCCAGCTAATTACAGTAGAACTCATCTAGTGCCCAACAAATACGGTATCTACAGAAAAAACAAAGTTTCTTTTTTTTTTCTGAATCCGCTGAAACATCCTTGTATTTCTTTAATATCAAAATCTGTTGTAATGAATTCAGATATAGAATAAATAGTGGAGACAATTGGTTATATGGTTCTCGCACAAATTACACTTAATTTTGAGACAATTTTTTTTTTGATTTGGTGAGTAAATAGAGTCCTTATATATCATACACTTACTGCATGATAGGAAAGGAGATAGAGAAGTTTATTCTTCCGAGAAATAACATATTCCAGGAGGGCAACACTTGCGGGGAATATTATTTCTACTGGGTGAATATCTTTATATCTCTCAAACATTCATGCAATAAGTTATTTATTATACAAAATGTACCATGACCACAAAAATACAACTGAAGTTGCAAAAATTTTTGGATCTGCTGAACTCACCCTAACAGTAGAAACATTAAAGTATAAGAATGTACGAGTATAGAAAAAGCTGATATGATAACAATTTCTTCTGTTTCCTTGAACTCCCTGAATGCTGAGTACTTCAATGGGCAGTGTGTCAACCTGAATCAACAACTTGTAATCCCTCCACATGTGTAAAAAAAAAATTTCTTATGTACCTTATGAAGAATGAGAATTCACTTACGGGAAATGACTCGGATGTACTGTGACATCACCATAAACCATGAGGGAGTGCAATATCATGAGAATATGTGATGTTTGAGGGAAATATCACACCAATTATATAACTCACTGTATAGAATTAGTGAATTGTAATAGAATACTATGTATGCTGCAATAGGTTGGCACAAATATTGTTCTGGTTTCTATGGTTACCTGGTTCCCATGTGACCTCCATTTTGATATCTTTCTTTTTCTTGAGGTTTTTGTCATCGTCCAGGGACTGCAACAAACTGCGATATTTCTTAATCTGACTCTCCTCGCTGTCATCTTCAATATCATCTTCCTTGTCATTAACACTTCCAACAGGCCTGCCATCATCTACTATAAATAAATACTTATTGTTAAATATTAACAAAGTGACATGTTGACATGTTTCTCTGTAATCAAACAACAAATTATAATGAAATCTCTGTGATATCTATCAGCATATGCATTGCCCTCTTCATCAGAGCTAATCTCTGTGATGTTTAACAATGTATTCACCTCCCTCTTCATCAGAGCTAATCTCTGTGATATCTAACAGCATATTCACCTCCCTCTTCATCAGAGCTAATCTCTGTGATGTTTAACAATGTATTCACCTCCCTCTTCATCAGAGCTAATCTCTGTGATATCCAACAGCATATTCACCTCCCTCTTCATCAGAGCTAATCTCTGTGATATCTAACAATGTATTCACCTTCCTCTTCATCAGAGCTAATCTCTGTGATATCTAACAACGTATTCACCTCCCTCTTCATCAGAGCTAATCTCTGTGATATCTAACAATGTATTCACCTTCCTCTTCATCAGAGCTAATCTCTGTGATATCTAACAACGTATTCACCTCCCTCTTCATCAGAGCTAATCTCTGTGATATCTAACAATGTATTCACCTTCCTCTTCATCTGAGCTAGATGCCAGATATGCCTTGAAATCTTCTTCATTAACATCATCCGTCTTCTTTTTCTTTCCTTCTGATGGGTTCCTCATGGTTACTTTGATTCGGTCCTGGTCTGTTTCATCCCAGGTTAAGTTCACCTGAATTGTTTAAAAAAAAAGTTCAGTGATTCATAAATACAACAATGAAAAAAATCTTATTTTGATCCAAGCTCCCCTCCCCCCTCCACTTCTTCACTGTTTTCATGTTGCAATAATACACTGTATCACCTGCTCTGCAGTGAATATCCAGAATAACAGATTACTAAAACCTCTACGTTACATATCTACTCTGCCACTCTGATCAAATGCATTGAAATTACTTTCATTTGACTTTTCCTCTTGCTATATCGTGTTTTCTTCTACAGGTTTGACTGATTCGATATTCATTCTATATAGGATACAAGCCTGCAACCCAATCCCATCAATTTACTGAATAAATATTGTTTTAAATATTCATTCTATGCACCCTGTGTAAGTCATTCACAGTGCATATTGTATAATATTTACGTTTTTGATGTTTTTGCTTTTGATATCCCTACAAACTGTAATGACTACAGTCATTTCCTCATGAATGTGATGCAGTTGTAAACCATGCATGTATGAATCTTGATAAATATAGATGTATTTAAAGACTGGGAATTCTGACAGAAATGAAAAAGCAGAATGTAAATACAAGAAATAAATTTCTTATAAATAAATAACTAAATTGAAAATACATGAAAATGAACTTCATGAATTATGCTGGTGTGAAGAATCGAAGATCACACCCTCACATATTTTCAAAAATGAAATTTATTTCTTAATTATACTGGATGCAATGTCACCCATGAAAATATACAATTTGTCAATGTCACATCCACTTCATGGATATAACCTCACTGACCTTTGACTGGGCCAGGGCAGTCGACACGAACAGCGACGGGTTGTAAGTTGCAGGCATCTCTGCACACTCGGACTTTGGTTCTTCTGTAAACTCCATTTCATCTGGGATAAACCTGTAGAACAGCATGAACAGTAACACACATACAAAACAACAACACTGCAAATACTACTAAATACAAGGCTATTTGTTACTGAATACAAGGTTATTTGTGGCCTGTGTTTTCTTGCAAACAGTTTCTTTCCACTTTAAATTCACCCTGATACAGTTGTGATTTCACTCAGTCTTATGTTCATCCACTGACAACAAGCAAAAATAAAAAGGGGCGAACATTTCCTTCTATACAGTAATTAACAGACCAAGCAGATGCTAACATATTTATGTCCATACTGGGTCACACTGATAAAGTATTAAAAACAATGGAAATGCCTGCATTTTCTTGCACTGTGTGGCGAGGATTAAAGCAATGTACCAAATGTCAAATGAATGTATGCAAGCATGATGAAAAAAAGTGCTGAAAACTGATTTGCTGGATTGACCAACAGAAAAGCAAACCAAAAGTCCCTTCCAGCTTCACAGACTGATCACTAATAATCTTTGCCTAATAACTGTGAAGTAAATTTAGTATGTGAAAATGTGAACCTATATATTATATAAAAACTGTAATATGCGATTAAAGAAAAATGGCTGAAATTCTGTAAAGTTGTTGATGTTTTTTTAAATGAATTACAAACTGAAATACTGTTAAATAATCACAGTGATTTTACGGACAAAACAACCAGATTACTTGTATTTTCCAAGGAAGTAAACATACAAAGGCATTGGTTATTTAAATGGATAAAAACTTAGGCTATATCCAATTGGAAATATGGCCAAAATTCAGCCCTCGAGACAATACTGATAAATCCCCGACTGATAATAATATGTAACAATAAATCATTATATGCCGTAACGGAGTTATATTAAATTATGATGTTGTTTATTTCAAGTAAAATATCTACATTTATTTTCCAAGAAATGCCAATGAAAGGCATGAAAAAAGATATCTAGTTTTACACATTTCAAATCAAGTTTGTTTTTTTAAAAACTAAAAAGATGATCATTGGTTAATCTATCTCTATGTATCTAATCAAAATGCCGGTTAGAAATACTAGGCAATCTAAATGCGTAACCCAATGACTGTTATGACGTTTTACTTCCTAGTAGTTCATGGCTGGCCCAAACGTGTAGGACTCATCTCTAGTCACTGCAAACGTGAATCCTTCTTTGTGTACATCAGCACAGGGCTGATGGGCCGATTTCTAATTTCAAACACTGCTGGACTCATGATCTTACCTGAGATCAAGTTTGGTAGAGCTGTACTCATGATCTTACCTGAGATCGAGTTTGGTAGAGATGGACTCATGATCTTACTTGAGATCGAGTTTGGTAGAGTTGGACTCATAATTTTATCTGAGATCGAGTTTGGTAGAGCTAGACTCATGATCTTACCTGAGATCGAGTTTGGTAGAACTGGACTCATATTCCATGCCATCACACTCCTCATAAATCTTACTGGCAGTTTCTATGGAATCTGTTTCCACGACAGCATAGTAATATTTCAGCCGATTCAGCTGGTATTGGCGTAATTTCTCACGATGGTAACGAGTTCCTGTTGAAAATAACAATACAAAAAACAAATGATTAGATCATTGCTCAATGAAATGTAATAAAAGACACAAGATTAGATCAAAATTCAGCCTTTGGATTGGATGCTCGATTCACACCTGGGAGGCCTGAGTTTGATGCTTGATATCAGAGCCACATCAAACCTAAGATGTTTAACATAGGTAGAAACTGTCCCTTCACTGTGCATTAGTAGTGAAAACCATAGTTCTTTCAGATATGACCTTCAAAATGTTATAGTAAGCATAGATACAATATACAACCCTCAATGCTACGATCATTCACAGGTCAAAATTTGTGATGTCTCTACACCCGTGAAAAATTCTTGAATGTAATGTAAAACAACATAAACACAAACAAATCCATCTAAATGAAGTCTTGAGGAGTATATAGAATTCCACCCTGTCTGTTTATCTTCTGTGCAGTTGCGTTCCTATCATAACTTTGCAAAACAGCAGCATTAAATGCTCATACTTTATTATAACTTAAGAGACTGTCATGAATCTGATCCACAGAAATTTAGACAAAGTCAAGGTCACTGGGGAAAAACGTTGAAAATGTTTTCATGCCAAAACTTTATATGAAGGCAATACATAGAATAAGTACTGACATTTTACACAAATTTTGTCTCTGACCTGAGGGTGTGTCGGAACCTCAAGTCCTCATCTGCTGGAGCATGTCAGTCAACGAAAGAAAGGAAAAAAAACTGTCATGGTGAAGGTCTCTCAGAAAAAAATTCGAAATTTTTTTGTAGGCAATAACTTTCTGAAAACATTTGATATAAATGTTGTTTATGACCAAATGTTGTTGTCCTAACCCTCTTTCTTAGTTTTTTGCCTGAGATCAAGATTACTGACAGAAAATAACTTGATATTTGAATTAGAAATAAAAGTTACTTTGTATAGTTTTGCAACCAATATAGATGCATTGTATGTTCACACTTCTTTCTTTATGACCTGGTAATTTGTCAAAGTCACATCAACAAAGTCAAGGTCACTAGCAAAAAATTATTCAAGGTCACTGGAGAAAAATACAAAATTATTCAAGGTCACTGGAGAAAAATACAAAATTATTCAAGCTCACTGGAGAAAAATACAAAATTACTCTTCAAAGTGTATCTTTAGAAAAGAGAGGCCCTAGAAATCATGTTGTACACAAAATGTGACCAGTGTGTTCATGTCTAGAAACATCAGGGTCACTGTTTAACTGATGAAGCTGAACCATGTCAGGGAACAGTGACGAAAGTCCTATCCAAATCACCGTGTCTTTGAAACACATCACACACACATACATGCACCAAAGGTTCAGTGCTTTTGAGTTTTTCTGTCATCAAGGTCATCTACATAAAATCAAGGTCAAAGAAAGAAAACTTGAAGTCTACTGCAAAGCCATACTAGTGTAAATACTTGATTTTCAATCTAGTTGATTTTTTGGCAATGTCATGCACCTGTGAAATTACCCTATGTTTCCAGTTTGTATATATCCCTATAAGACAAAAATTTAAATCTACTAACAAACATTTATTTCTTACATTTATATTTCCTTATAAAACTGCATAATATATAAGTGTAGGCTTTTGCTTCAAGTTGAAAGAACACTGTAATGTTTCAGGGCCTTCATCGAGAAACAGCAGACAAAATATTAGTAAATGTTAATATTCAGCGATATAGAGCCTACCATAATCCTTTAATGTGCATACTGTCAATCACAACCATTGAGCAAAACCCTGCTTTATTTGCTCATCTGAAATGTTTTCAAATGAAATTATCATTAACTTCTATTTTGAGGGTACATGAAATTTTTTATCTACTTTGTATTCCTATAATGTTTACCCTGAGATTCATCATAATCATCTTCATTTTCATCATTTCCCTCCTCCAACATGTTTTCCCTCTTGGATTGAACGAGTTCTGTCGGTCCTGATAAAGCCTCCTCCTTCATTCTCTGTAGTCCAAACTCTGATGGAAACACCTAAACATGACACAATATAAACACTAAACTCTGATGTAAACACCTAAACATGACACAATATAAACACTAAACTCTGATGTAAACACCTAAACATGACAAACTATAAACACTAAACTCTGATGTAAACACCGAAACATGACACAATATAAACACTAAACTCTGATGTAAAACACCTAAACATGACACAATATAACACTAAACTCTGATGGAAACATAATTAAATCTATACACACAAATATACACAATCACAATGGATGTGTGTGTGAATGCATGCACATGTGTGTGAATTTAATTTATATGTTTACTTTAGAGTTTAGTTATTTACACACACACACACATACATACATAAATACATATATATATATATATATATATATATATATATATATATATATATATATATATATATAAGAAACTCTATTAGAAACAAGGTAAGAATTGAATGATATGAATAAGCTATAATTAAACTCTTGACAGAATTTCCTAAACATGACACATTATAAATGAAATGGTTTAAATAACAAATCTATTGGCTATTACCAAATTCGGACAGATAAACATAACAAATAACAATTACACAATATACAAAGACATGAAAAAGTATCCATGAGTCAAACCCAAACTCTCTTCATTGTTTTGAATAAAATATAAAACTGATAAAATCTGTATGTTTTTTTTGGGGGGGATCCAGCTTCAGTTGGTGGGGTGGCTCCTATGAACCTTACCTTGACTGACCGCAGGCTGCCACCTGTTGGTACAAATGAATGCAGTAACATAAAGATGTCCTGTGCCTTGATTCGGTCCCAGTCCAAGTTACACACTGCCAGTCGACGACCTAGTTCCTCTGCCTGGGGGACGTCTTTGTCAAGCTCCCCCCAGCCATGGTCAAACTCTTCTATAACAGTAAATTTACATTTGAATATCATAGCCTATTCATTTTTATTTTTCAAGAGCTTTTCTGCCATGTCTGCTAACAACCAGATTTAGAATTCAAATATGGCTTTCAAACTTTCTATCACCACATCTCAGATGATACACTTACATATTTCTTCAATACTATTCAAATATATTTAAGGAATCACTGTGTTGTTTGATGGGAATGTGAGGTGCTTAATTACAATGAAAAATGTAATAATTTGCATCATGGCTCCACAGCTGTGCATAATTTATTGAGTTTTCCATTGTTGTTAATCATTTCACATACCCAACAAACTACAAAGCAATTCCTTATATCCTTTCCATAGCCATAGTGTAAAAATGTATAACTGCTAAAAACAGAGATTGTGGAACACCCCCCCCCCTCCCACCTATGCTAAGCCCCAGGGGGAAATATCATAATATATTTGAAATAGTTTGAAAAGGGAAGTGGCATACAGTTGTTTGTTAAAATTATAAAAGTCTGTTTCTACTGTGTCCAATTCTATAGATCCTTGATTAAATAAGCAATAAGCAGAGGAGTTTCATGAAAGCATTTTTGCGGATCTACAAACCCTTCAAAATTGGACTGGTATAGGTTCCACTTAATAGGCACACACACAACCCAGGTATCAAAAGAAAGAGAAAACTCAATAGAAGGTGACAAAAGAAAGGCGAGGTCGAAAGATGAAAAAAATTACATCCTAAAAGTCTTTCACAAATACTTTTTGTCAGAGTGATCCCTGCGACATGGCCTTTGGACACTTGATGACTGATCCTGATGCTCATTATGTAGAATATTAAACACTTTTCCTTCATGCAGAGTGTGTATTGATACAGTGCTTCTAACTTTTTTAAAGATTTTTTTCTACCCCCCCCCCTTTAGCAGAACATTCTTTAAAATCTCCATCCATCAAAAGGATATAAAAATCATAAACATCATTACTGCCTTAATAGAAACTGAAATACACATGACATTCCATGAAAATGTCAGAAACATCGCACATGTCCTTAATAGAAAATGAAAGTTACACATAGCATTCCATGTTAAATTCCATAGTCCCCGCCCACTGACCTTATTCATTTGCATGCAAGTGAGAAATTTACATAAGTTGAAGATATGGAAAATCGACACATTGGTGCTTCAAAGGGATATCAGATAAAACAGTGGAAAATGTGAATATACACATATAAATCTCCATGTGTGTGTGACCTTGTTGAGATAATTAAATATCAGTGACCTTGTGGAGATAATTATATATCAGTGACCTTGTTGAGATAATTATACATCAGTGACCTTGCTGAAAGGTGTTCATCATACACGACTTACCACGTTCATCTTTTTCCTCTTCACTGTCTTCATCTTCAGAAGATGATGACGTCTCAATGTTACCTTCTCCCCGAGCTAGATCAGGACCTTCACTCAGACCTGTAATTAATCATCATCATCATCAATGATCCAGGTATAACCTTTACTCAGACCTGCTACAAATCTATCAAACTTCATCAACAATAAATTTCTCCAACAACATCACAATCAATAGCATTTTTCATTTTTATTTCCATCACTTTTAACTGTAACTTTATAGGTTCTAAATAAGAATTAGAATAAAAAATAATGGATGTGAGCAGATGTTGGATGAATTACCAGAGTCATCAATGTCAGAGTTCTCATCTCCTTCCTCTTCTTCTACAATCTCCTCCTCCTCCTCTTTGTCTGAGGAATCTTCTTCCTTAGTTGCCTACAATACAGAAATTTACATTTACCTATCTCCCATTACAACAGGTGTCTACAATATATAGATCCTCTCCCCTTACAACAGGTGTCTACAATATATAGATCCTCTCCCATTACAACAGGTGTCTACAATATATAGAACCTCTCCCATTACAACAGGTGTCTACAATATATAGATCCTCCCCCCTTACAACAGGTGCCTACAATATATAGATCCTCTCCCCTTACAACAGTTACCTAGAATATGTAAATACTCTCCCCTTACAACAGATGAATTACAAAACATATATACTTTCCACAAGCATTTACTTGACAGTGCACATTTAAA
Organism: Ostrea denselamellosa; assembly: GCA_024699665.1. Taxonomy (NCBI): domain Eukaryota; kingdom Metazoa; phylum Mollusca; class Bivalvia; order Ostreida; family Ostreidae; genus Ostrea; species Ostrea denselamellosa. The sequence goes on along the minus strand of JAMZEH010000022.1, from coordinate 5,304,933 downwards.
AAATAAAATAACTACATTAAAAATTTCACCGGGTGATGAAGTTGAGTGGTCACTTGAACAAATCCTATGAATCATATTAGTAAATTTATCACTTACATTTCCACTTAAAACCTGTGAAATACATGAAAAACTTGGCAATAAACACAAGCATTTCTTTCATACAGCTCCTCAGTTACCTTTGCTTCCTTCCTCAATGATCTCTTTGTTTTTGTTGAGTTCCGTTTTATAACTACCTCATCTGTCTCTTCATCTGAAGAATCACTGGTGGCACTTTTTACTCTCTTATTTTTCTTTGTATTTTTGTCCTTTGCATCACCCCTGTTTGTCTTCGTTTTCTTTCCAGTGACAGTTTCAATATCTCTCTTTTCTTTGTCTATTTTTACTCTTGTCTCTTTCTTTAATAACTTTTTATTTTTTGAAATTTCAGATTTCCTTGCTGTTTCTTCATTTTCACTTTTCTCTTCATCATCATCATCATCATCATCATCACCACTGCTTGATAATTCATAGTACTGTTTCAGATTCTCATTAGTTGTAACATTCATAGGCTTCCCTCGTTTATCAACAGAATACTTGAGTTTAAAACGTTTGTCTGTGAACATGTCTTTAAATCTCTTGTCAATCTTGACCTTTTTCTCATGTTTGGGCATCCTGCGAAACCTGGGGTCTTTTGTAATGTGAGAAAATCGAGCATCTTTTCCAACTTGTTCCATTGCTCTAAACAAGATGACAAACTCCAAGTTGAAAATACACTAATTCTGTAACAGGAAACACAAAATGTAATACTGACAGACATTATGCATTATAAATGTTGTTTATATCTTAAATTGTTAAAGAAAATTGGTTACAATGCCACACATATTTTACATCTAGATTTTCATTGTATGGTTAACCATCAAAAATATTGATGACTACTCAATGGTATGAACCGATGATTAATTATTTACAGAGTACAAAAATGAGAAAAAGTAATGTGGAATGTTCAGCATAAAGGATAAAATTACAATTCACATTCATCTAATTTAAAATCAGAATTTGCCATTTTAGACCAGAGTTTTGAACTATTCCAGTATAGATCTTAAATTAAAACATATCAAATTGATGGCATTTATTGATTTAGTATGGTATCACCTCACACTAACAATATGCTATTCTCAGTTAGAATCATCAAGACTGGATATTTAGAATGACACTTTTACTAAATCTCAAACCAGTGTCACACAAAGTGATTCGGAAATGTTGCCTGAACTTTGGCCGCTTGTTGCGATTGAAATGGGTTACACTGAATTTCTTCCCTACTTTAACTGTTTGCTTTAGACACCCTATTCACTCCCTACTACAATGAACCTTGCATTTCTTGCCTTTACATAGTGTAAATGCCACAGTAAATAAAATAGGTTATTTCTTAACCCATTTCAAATAGCCACCATGTGATTAGTCATTTGTGGATACAGTCATCAATATATAGACAAACATCGGAATGATCCAGACTAATCAAATGGTGGCCTATGAAATAACTAACTCTATTTACTGTGGGATTTACACTATGTATAGGGGGGGGGGGGGGGGGGGGGGGGGGGGAAGCAATTTTCATTGTAATATGGAGTTAATAGGATGTCTAAGGTGAAAACTTGAAGCAGGCAGGTTTTAATCGCAACAATCAGCCAAAGTTCAGGCAAGATTTCATGGATCACTTTGTGCGACACTGGTTGGAGATTTGGAATAGGGGCAACTCCAAATACCCAGTCTCAACAAATTTTGTTGAGATTAACAATACACAGGTGTTGGGCTCTTAATAAAGTGGGTGCGTACAGAGAGAGAGGGGGGGAGAGAGAGAGAGAAAGCATACTATGCAACACCCCCCCCCCCCCACCTATGTAACCACAGGGGCTCGTCACGAATTGACCCTCTCTATGCTATATTTACAGTGTAATTACAGATAAAGATGGTGATAATTTTAATAAGACAGAAAATTCGTGACGAGCCCCTGTGATGTAACAGTGAAATACTTTTTAAAATCAAGCAAACTTATGATCACAATCCACTAATTTATACGAACATATCGGATTCAGTATCATTCCAAAAAACCTTGTAAATCCGAATAGATCTAACAAACTGTTTCTCTTTACTCCGCTGTTTGTCACGCTGTGTCACTTCTAAGTAACTCGAACATGGAATAGTCGAGTAACTTAATACACAAAGATACAATGCCAAAAATTGAATATCTCTATATAATAAATATATCATTATGTTTAATTTAATCTACTAGAATATATACATTAACACGACCTTTATTTCACAGACACAAAAACTAATAAAATAAATAAATTTATAAGAAACAATAATGTATTACATAACAAGTACATAAGTATGCCACCTCTACACTTCCGGTAGATAATGGTTTTGTAAACATGGGAAATTTAAGCCTACTAGATGAATAATGAATGGATTTTGTAGATTTATTTTAGGTAAAAGTCATTTTTTGTAGCCTGCAATTTTGATGTTTTACATGGATTCATACCACAGGCTTTCATTTAATTTTTTTCCCTAGGTGAAAGCCGTATATAGGATTGCTTATTAACCTCAAAATTGCTTAACAACTCTGTATCAAATTACAAGAGAACCAGATTTCTGATTTGAAAATTTAGATTAGCGAACATTCTATGATATAATCAAGCACCTGGTACTGAAATCACAGTGGTGACTCTCCTAGTAATGACAGCCACTTGACTGAGGTTCTGGTTCCAGCAATGTCTGCCAGTACCAAGTTTGAGAGTTTTCTTTTAAAGAGATATCTATGTTATTTGTTTTTGTCAGCATTAAGGGAACCCCAAGTAACTGTTTAAAATGTCTCCATATATGCTAGTTCACTTCCTACCCAGTATTAGCTGAACTCCTATAATTACTCTGTGCTAGCCGGCTACAGATCTTTGTATAATGTTCTGGTAATATGAAAGTAATATTTTTTTCAGGTCCACAAGTTTCTGCAGGATGGAAAAAGCATCTCGCAATGAGCTTATCAGGACTGTTGAAGCACAAAGAGAGAAAATAGCAAAATATGAGGCAAAACTCAAAGGTTTGCATTTAATTTAAATTGTGGTGATGTGTTTGGTTGCTTTCTGCATTTGTTTAAACATTTATTACTCCTCCATTGGTGAAACTGTCTGTGTGCCTGTTTGATAGTCTGTCGCACTTGGTTTTCCACACTTTTTTCATCATGATTTGTTTTAGAAAGTGGAAATTTAGTACTGGGTATGCGGCTTACTACTGTATGTTTACAATTACAGATCAAATTTAAATTCCATCACAGGTGAATGATTTCTATATGATATATAGGACTTGTGTCAAATGTAATTTTCCTGACTTTTTTCCAATGCTTTAACTTAGGAATCTAAAATTCGATAGGGTAATGATTATATACAGTTTGTAAGACTTCAGTTAAATGAAATTCATTTCTGTTTTAAGGACCTTTTTTCACCATGCTTTAATATTTAGTATGTGTTTTACTAATATGTGTTTTATAGATCAAGTTTAAGTTTTGTCACAGTGGACTGATTTTTAAAAGATTTATGGGACATGTTGCCGAATGTACTTTTCCAGACTTTTCTCTACAATGAATCTGAAATTTGATAAACATGTAGTTATTAAATGAGTAAATATATGCTATCTTTCACTTTTGTTAAATTTGAATCATTGTGACAAAAATTGTAAAATATAGTGATATGGCTGAGTTAATTAATTCTTATACTCTGTCTAGTGCTATTTTTAAGGCATCGAGCTGTGGGATGTTGCTGCAACATTGTCTTTCAGCCAATCTCAATGGATGAAATTAAATTAGTGCCAATTGGTTTTGAACGTTTCTTAAGATTCAAGACTTTAAAACATGGAATTTAATTGATATTTGAAAGGCGGAATAAAATTTCCGTTGTTGATGTCATTGTTTGTTATTATATCATTGTCCAATAGTTAAATAACAATTGTTTGGTAAGAGAATTTCATTTTTAACAGATGGATTTACTATGAAACAGATTTTCCCACGAAATTTGTGCCCCATGATATCATTAAGTACATACAAAATAATACAAAATAACTTGCTCAAATTTTGATTTCATTTATACCTAGAATCTCATTTCTCTGAGAATCCTTATTTCAGATCAGCAGGAACGGATAAATACTGTAGTGGTGAAATTGCATAATGTCACTGTTCAGTTGCTTATTCCAAAAACACAAAGACTATTTCCGGTTTTGTTTTCGGTAATCCTGATCCTGATTTTCTATTAAGCAAAACAAAAGTAGCATGTACATTGCAAAGAAAATAACAAGTTGTTTCGTGAAGAAACCCAGGCTAGGTAGCATTCAATGGGAATTAAATCTTGTTCAGAATTCCTATAACCTTTCTACATATTACATTAAACTTTTGAATTGTTAGGCATTATTGAAAACAGAGAGTTAATACCGTATAATTGTTATATCGTACATAATAATAATAATAATGCACTTATATAGCGCCTTATCTAAATATACTCTAAAGTGCTTTACACTATGCTAAAATGCAAAGCAAAATCATACAGAATACATAAAATACTTATTAATGCCAGATATCAATATCGCACAATGAACAATTGAAACTATGAAAGAAATAAGCTAGAGAAAATTAGAAATTAATTCATATCATAAAAATCATGAAATATAAAATATGTGCTAAAAAACACTCTTCTTTTTTTTTATACCGTTCTTTGGCATGTTGCATAAAATACTGATTATAAAATATGTCAAATCAAAAAGGTCACACATTAAAAGCCTGACGAAAGAGATGGGTTTTTAAATCTTTTTTAAAACAGGCAAGTTTCTGAATCTTCCTGATTTTAGATGGAAGACTGTTCCATAAAGTGGCCACTGCTTTATCAAACCTGCGTTCTCCGTACGTCTTAGTCTTGGTTACAGGCATATCTATCAGATGTGCAGATTCCGATATAAGAGATCTGGCAGGTGTGTATGGTTCAGTAAGTTCTGACAGATATGCTGGTGCCAGATTGTTGAGGCACTTAAAGACATACATCAGTATCTTGTACTGTATACAGTAGTTGACTGAACAGAAGATATAACTTTTATAAACAAGTAGTCTCACTCTGAAGCAGTGATATTCTTTTCAGCATTTCTGCAATTTGAAGTTAATGATTATAGCCTTTGTAAAGCAACTAGTCTTAAGGGTATACTATATAGTAAGAGGGGGTTATGTGCTTGTTAGGATAAGCAACTTCATCTCAATCTCTCCTATTAAAACATAATATCCACCTGCTCGTTCTAAAATATCTATTGACTTTTTATTCAAACACACGAGATTTAGACATCACATGTTAACAGAAATGCAGGTAGAAGGTTGAGAATGTTGAAGAGACTAGGTAGATATTTCATTGCTCAGAAGACTGAAGGTGAAGTTGTTCCTAACACAATAATGGAACTCGGGACTGAGGATATGAATGAAGCATTGTTTGATGCAACAATAAAGACAACTTTCTTTGCAGATGATCATGGACATACTTTGAATATATAACAATTAAAGAAAATGCAATAAGCTATACTGGGCTTGGCCCCAGCATTATGTACAGTATAAACTTGTCGAATTCATTTTTCCTACATTTTTTTTTATCTATTTATATTTATTTTAGTATGCATAAATTGTTGATGTAAGATTATCTATTCACAGAAAATATTATGCAAATTATGACTTGACTTAGGGACTGGTGGAAAACATATATTGCTATGCACTGTTAATGTTATAGATTGTGTATCATAATAGTGTTATTTATTGAGACTCTGGTGAAGCCTCGCTATGTATGCTTTTCAGACTTGGTTTTGGCTTACAAAGGACTGTCTAAAGAGAAGGAAGCATTAGAGGCCAGTTTTAAGATCCTCTCACAGAAGAAATCTGAAAACGAGGCTTCATTTACTGACCAGAAAAGGAAGAATGAAGGAGAAGAGCATTCAAATACTAATGAGAAAGAGAACCAGTTTACTGATCCACTGCAGGTCACCAGCCAGGTAAGAAGATGCAATAGAGAGCACAGCATTTATTTTCCCTACTGTAAGGGAACGGTGCCCACATCCAATCCATGGGCCAAAATAGAACAAATTGAGAATTTTCTCTCACATCAACAAATGACAGTTCAATTTTGGATGATTTTTCAGAGTGCCGTTCTTGATATTTCAGTTTCTGAGAGTGTGAATTACTAAATCAGTCACAGACAAAAATTTGACATGATAAATGCTTATTGCTCAGGACGTGTGTCTCTATATCCTGATTTCATAGAGAGTAGACGAGAAAAACCATAATCCGAATCAGTAAAGCACACTTATAACAAATGCAAAATGAACATATTAATAATAAACCATTTTATACATTGAGCACACTTGTAATGTACAGTGACACATTAAGAATATATTGAACGCTCTTAATATATTGAGCATACTCAATATAATGAACACATTTAAAATAAATTCTCGCATACATATATTTCTAAATAATGTTTCATTCCTCATTTTGATATGATTTTTTATCCTGAATTACACTCATTGTACTGTAGGACTGATGTTATGTCCTTGGCTTGCTCCATCTACACTTGTATGATTTGGTTTTATAGGAGGACAGCAAGGATGGAGAGATTTCAGAGTCAGGATCCACAGAGTCTGACCAAATAAAAACCCTCACAGAGTCCTTATTTACCCTGACCCAAGAGAAGTCCAAGTTAGAGGGCAATTACCTCGCCGACAAGAAAAGGTTGCTGGTAAGAGAGTACAGTGTATAGATACAAAAATATCCCGAAATTATACACTGGCTGTTAGCTAATTATTACACTGACTATGCTTCTCTATAAGCTGTGTAACACATAGACTACACTTCTCTATAAGCTGTGTAACGCATAGACTACACTTCTCTATAAGCTGTGTAACACATAGACTACACTTCTCTATAAGCTGTGTAACACATAGACTACACTTCTCTATAAGCTGTGTAACGCATAGACTACACTTCTCTATAAGCTGTGTAACACAATGACTACACTTCTCTATAAGCTATGTAACACATAGACTACACTTCTCTATAAGCTATGTAACGCATAGACTACACTTCTCTATAAGCTGTGTAACACATAGACTACACTTCTCAATAAGCTGTGTAACACATAGACTACACTTCTCTATAAGCTGTGTAGCACATAGACTACACTTCTCTATAAGCTGTGTATCACATTGACTACACTTCTCTATAAGCTGTGTAGTGCATTGACTACACTTCTCTATAAGCTGTATATCACAATGACTACACTTCTCTATAAGCTGTGTAGCATATTCACCACACATCTCAAATATATTTCATTCTTATTTTACCAATTTGGCTGATACCAACAAATTTTTCAGCAAGAAAATGAGGACTTAAACAAGAAGATCATTGAAGAGAAAGGGAAGGCTGACCTTGAAATGAAAAGACTGGAGAACCAGATACAAGAGGTCTGTAGCTGGTCACCTGATCTGAACTGTTTCCATGTATATTATACTCAGGACTGAAGTTTGTAACTGAACAGGATGTTTTACATACAGACAATTATTGCCATGCTTGTTCTTTTAAATGTTTGAGTTATCTCTCTTTGCATTATGATTTTGCAGTTGAAGATGCGTGTGCGAGAACAACAGATGGAGAGAGAGAAGGAAGAGGGTGATCACGCCCTGATGTTACGTGAACTTCAGAAACTACTGGCACAAGAGCGTACCTCGAAAGACCAGCTGGAAAATCAGGTCTGCAGGGAAAGGGGATTGCTGAGGGGAAAAAAAGGCTGTCAAACAAAAGAAAAAATCCTTTTCTTTCATTAGGAGTAAATGCTTCATGACAGTTTTATTCAAGCTGAAAATTTTCAATTTTCCCCCCATTTTTAATGTTTAGAATGTTTAACTAAGGTATTTCTAATGGTCAGCAAAAATTTGAATGGCAGTTGTTGACTTATATGAGAAATATAGAGCTCACAATTCTTTGTTATGTAAACAAGGCTTGTGCCACGTTTTTGTTTACGTAGGTTAAATCTACTTTTGAAAATTTCAATTAAAGTAGATTTTTTTCAATTTACAAGTTAATTCTGAACATAATTAAATAGTTTCTAGTGTTTGTCACATATTGTTTTGTTTTAAACACTGTATTTTCTGTTAAGCAATCTGTATGTAAACAAAAACATGGCACAGGCTTTGTTTACATAACAAAGAATTGTGAGTGCTGTATCTCACTTGTAACTCAACAACTGATATTCAAATTTTGGTTGATCATTAGAAATACCTTAGTTAAGCATTGTAAACATTAAAAATAGAGGAACAAAAATTGAAAATATTCAGCTCAAATCGTATCCATGTCCCTTTAAAACTACATTAAGAATAGATCTGAATGAGATTTACTACGAGTAAATATGACCAGTGTAAGCAGTGTATGCTTAACTGTATTCTTTCAAGTTTATGTGATAGTGATATGACTTTTTTTTTCTAAATCCGTTGGTCCATGATATGCTCTGTGTTGTAGCTGGATGATTTAAAGTTCACACTCTCGGAGAAAAGTCAGTTGTTACCAAGTATGTCACAAGCCTACGAAAAAAGAATAACAGAATTGACCTCTGAACTCAAGGAGGTTAAGGACACGTTACAGGCAGAGAAAATCAAAGCAGAGAAACCTCCGGAGGAACTAAAGCAACTTCAAAGTGAGATGACAAAAATGAAGGTATGATAATGGTAACAATAAAGGTAGGATAAGTTACACATAAGTAAGGTACCAGTGAAGGTAAGACACACAGGTAATTATAATAAAGGTAAATATACATGTGTACAGTTATCAATAATAGTAACATGACTTACATGTAGATACAGGTAATATTAAAGGTAAGATAACATGCACATAAATACAGGTAACAATAAAGGTAATATACATGTATGCACTGGCAATAAAGGTATTGAGATAACAGGTAACAATAAAGGTATTAAAGTATACAGGTAACAATAAAGGTATTAAAATAAATAGGTAACAATAAAGGTATTAAAATAAATAGGTAACAATAAAGGTATTAAAATATACAGGTAACAATAAAGGTATTGATTATGACAATGATTGTATGTTGTTTAACATCCCTCTTGAGAATCTTTCACTCCTATGGAGACGTCACCATTGCCGTGAAGGGCTGCAAAATTTAGGCCTTTGCTCGGTGCTTAGGGCCTTTGAGCAGGGAGGGATCTTTAACGTGCCACACCTGCTGTGACACAGGATCTCGGTTTTTTCAGTCTCATCCGAAGGACCGCCCCATTTAGTCACCTCTTATGACAAGCAAGGGGTACTGAGGATCTATTCTAACAACCCGAATCCCCATGGGGATAACTAAAGGTATTGAGATAAACAAGTAACAATAAAGGTATTAAAATAAACAGGTAGAGTAAAGGTATGGAGATAAACAGGGTAACAATGAAAGAGTTTAAGGATTTTCTTTCAACTTCATAAAGGTGTTGGAGTACTGTGTTTACTTTGATGGTAACAATTTTCTTAAAAATAACTGTTGTTACTCACTGTCATCACCATCTTGTTGTCATGGATCTAGTCTCACAAAGATAAGTTAACTTTCATTGTCAGTTAGATTGTCATTAATCCTTACATCTAAATGATGTTAACTATAGTGTAGATTTTAACTGTCAGTTAAACTTAACTAATTTTTGTGCCACTGGGTAAACCTGTTTTAAGAGTTTATGTCTAAAACGAGTATATAAAGTGTGTTATTACTGTGTTAAAGTAAAACGAGTTTATAAAGTGTGTTATTACTGTGTTAAAGTAAAACGAGTATATAAAGTGTGTTATTCCTGTGTTAAAGTAAAACGAGTATACAAATTGTGTTATTCCTGTGTTAAAATAAAACGAGTATACAAATTGTGTTATTCCTGTGTTAAAATAAAACGAGTATACAAATTGTGTTATTCCTGTGTTAAAATAAAACGAGTATATAAATTGTGTTATTCCTTTGTTAAAAACAGAAAGAATATCAGCTACAGCTCCTGGAGGAACAAAAGAGAAGCTCCGAGTCCGACATTAAACTGGAACGATATCGTCAGACAAGTGAAAACCGTGTATCGGGTCTGGAATCTAAAATCTCTGAACTTTCAGACATGGTGGGAAATTATGAACGGTACAAAGTTCAAGATCAACAGACCATACAAAGACTGAAGGAACGAATGTCTCAGCTTGATCTGGAAAACACCGCACTGTCACAGTCTGCTGATCAGATTAAGAGTTACGATGAGGAGTGGGGAAATTTAGAAGCATCACAGCTCGGTGAGCTCATCGTCAAACTGCAGGGGTTTTTACGGGAAGCTAACCAGCAAGCTGCTACACCTGTTTTTTTGGAAGGTGAGAGGTTCATTTAATGAGTCGTGTTTTGAAAAATCTATGTCTGCCAAATGTGCTTCATGTTAAGAAAAGTTGGAGAAATATTTCTGTGAGAAACTATTTTTCTCTTCTCCTTGTTTTAGATTGAATAATTGTAGCAGCTGTTGTTATATATCTGAATGTAAAATATTGATAGCTGTGTTTTATTTCATTTTTGATTATTCTTGTCAACAGTTATGAATGAGATAATTTGAATTTCTTGGAGACGTCTATAAAAATTAGTGTAGATCTCATTACTTGCATTGTAAATGATCTTTCAGACTTGCTCCGAGACGAAGATGGAAATTGTCCAAAGTGTAGAAAGAATCGAGAGGAGCTAGAGAATGTGAGAGAAGAGTACGAGAGATACAAACTGAGAGCTCAGAGTGTGCTCAAAAATAAAACAACCAAGGTAACATGTCAGCTTTATAACCAAAGTACTGAAAATACCGAGAAGAGATAGAGAATGCGAATCAGGAATACGAGAGATATGAACTGAGGGCTTAGAGTATGCTCAAAAACAAAAATCAAAAGGCTGAAAATATTGATAGAAATTGATTATGACTTTAAAGGTTGATCGATTAGAAAATGATCATATTGGAGTTGAGTTTTTGTGAAAATTTGAAGGTCGTTCAGAGATTGCTTTGTCCTTCTTTTAGACTTAATAAAGACATTCAACATTTCAATAATGATCAGGGATAGTAAAAGATGCAATAAAAATCAGGATCCAAGGATGCGATATATAGGTATCGAATGATAACATGGACCGACATCAGCTTTATGGCTCAGGACCAAAATTTAAGGTTGAGTGTATAATATACTATTACTTTATATAAGTATTTGCATGTTCTGACAAATTTCTATTTTGTAGGATTCTGGGACCAGTAAGGAAATGGAGACATTGAAATCTCAGATAAATGAAACTCCGAGAGGAGGATGAAGGTATCTCACATGCAGCATGAGGCTGAGCTAGAGGAAAGAGAAACAGAAGACAGAGACAGCTCACAAAACTCTGGTGTCTGTCCAGGAAAAGCAGAAGGCTGAAATCTCCACTTAGAGGCAGAATACCAACATCAAAAGAGCGAGCTGGAAATGAAATCCGAAAACAGCGGGAACGGACTGTGTCACTGCTGGCAGAGAAAGATCGGGATATTGAGGTGTTGAAGACCTCTGTACCAATATATGATGATCGTTACTTTGTGCAAAATCCCCCAGATTCGGGAGCTTCTGCAGAATTCCCTGGAGGGAAGGTCTGAGGAGGAGAGGGCTGTATCCCGGTTACTGAACATGTCTTCCATAAATCAGGGTGATTCTAATCTTTTCTACCGACAGGAACTCTCCAGAAAGGAGGTAGAAATAAATGCACTACGTAAACAAAAGCATGAACTTGAGTCAGCTCTGAGAGAGTTACAGATGAGCAATTTGTCTAAAGAGGAGTCGTTTACAGAGCAAATCGAGACATTGAGAGAGGAAATTCGACGAAACGTCAGGTGTAAGGCCAGAGAAGGAGCGAACTTGGAATATCTGAAAAATGTGACATACAAATTCCTGACAAGCTTTGGATCCCAAGGCCAAACAACAAATGTTGAATGCTATCACCACCATTCTACAGTTCAGTCCTCAGGAGAAATCCGTTGTTCATACACAACTGAAGAGTTGGTGGGCGGGTACTTTATGATCAGAGTTAATATCCAGTACTCTGCAATCAGGGGTAATATCCACAATTCTTTAATCAGGGCCAGCGTGTTCATTTCTTTTTCTGGGAAATATGTTTAGTTTTTTTATTGTCATCTGCTAAATATAGCAACACTTGGGGGTCAATTTTCCATCATCTGCCTCTCTAATTGTCACGCTCTGTAGCCATGCATCTGTAAAAGACATTCGTAGTTCAATAGCTTGTATATTCTGTATGTAAAGTTAATGTGTACCATGATTGTGGTTGATGTCTTCACTGGTGGATGTCATCACTGTCTGATGTTTTTGCTGGCTGATATTTTCGCTGGAAAGACGTCTTCACAGACAACACATATGCTTGTTGGAACACTAAAATTATTTTTATTTATGACAGTGAATTGATGGCTGTGTTAAAATTGTAATAAACAGTGTACTGTATGTAGTCGACAAGGAAAAATAACTACTGTGATGTCAGAGAGAATCTAATCGGGCAATATTTCTTATTGTGATTTGTTAATGACTCAGTTTTTATCTAATACCCGCAAAATCTTGTTCTGGAGTACTGTGATCGAATTGGATTCCGTTTTTAATATTCATTTTGTCAGTCATAAGTGTTGCATACCTTGAGATTTCCCCCATGTGCTATGTAATTCAATCACTGCTGCCAATCTTTGTAGACATTCGTTCATTGTGTGTGATGAGTGGCACATCTCTTGATCCTCTGCACTCTAGCTTGATTTTTATCTTGGGTCTTGTACAGAACTATAACTTCAGAAATCAATCGTATTTACTAGATACGTCACATTTTCTCATGACTGGCAATTTTTGTTTGATTTCAGAATATATGGGGTTAAGTACCTACCACAATCAAATTTAGAGGGAATTAATTGTCATGTCCCAACATTGCATATTTATGAAAATGGTTTTCATTATAATTTCTTTATTATCTATGAAATTTTTGTTTTTGATCGAGGAAGTTGTGAATGTTAAGAATTTTGTAATGCCATACTCAGAGAGTATTCAATTTTATTTAATGTTTGTTTGAAATTATTTCCAGAAGAAATTAGCTGAATTTCAGAGAAATCAAATTATGTTGAAAATTGAGGGCCCGTGAAAAGCATGATGTATCGTTCACGCTTTATCAACGTTTTTGTTAATGGACCAATCATGAAGATACAATCAACCGATTGATTGTTCTGACATAGAGAGAGAGCGTATGTAAAAAGTTATTAATAAAAACTTAAAATCTGTAAGTCCTCAAACCTTGTGTGGGGGCACTTGCTTCCTGAAGGTTTCTGGTGTTGTGAATGACGTAGTTCTCTTTAGTGAAGCATTCTTTGATGATACGCGGGAAGAGAATTCGCGATAGGAGGGTGATTGTTTTAACAGATTATATTTTATTTTTTTATTCGTAAGTGTACAAGACATAGTTCACTATATATTTCGTTCACTAGGTATAACACTATGCTAGACTCTCTCACGTGTATCTTGCAACAACTGCTGTAGGAAATGGCTCATTATATTATCACATTTTTTTTTTATTGTGTTGCCATTTTATCGAGAATGTTGTATGATACAATGCCTTTATCATGATTAAATATATTTATGTGTATCAGTAGTTGTGTTTTATCAGTACAGGGACTGTTTTGGTGGTGGTTGGACAGTGATTACAAAATGGAAACCGTATTCCGCGATATCCTTACTGCGGTGTACTACATTTGTAGTAGGGAGAATTATGTCCTTTAGTTGCTGCTGTACATGCCGATTAATACCGACCATTGTAATTTTATTAGATGTCATTATCTTCAAGGTTTGATGTAGTGATTTCTTCTCTCATAATTTTTTTTTAGAGGGATTTCCATCTTTTCCTTTTTCTTTTTTTTTTCTTTTCTTTTTTTGGGTGGGGTGGTGGGGTGGGGTATCATTTTTACAATATTTTTAAAAGTAGAAAGTCTTGTTTTTGCGTATACGATTTGCAGAATTATTGCCCATAATTTAAAATGTAAAAAAAAAAAAGGGGGGGGTTCAAATCAAGGGAAAGTAGTGAACGGTTCAGGACAGTATGTGCGTTATATATTCACGGACGTAATACTATACGGTAGCGTTTTTCAAAAAAAAATAAGGGGGCGGGAGTAGTCGGATAATATATTTTGTTTAAAATTCTTGACAATCATAAAAATGATGATGATGCTAATAATAATTGAAAACTAAAAGAAAAAATGTTATATTCTTAAATCTTTGGGGTGGGCATCGCGATATTCCTCGCACTATCGAAGTTGTCGATCATGATCGAATATGAAATTAAATAGATGTTTTGACAGTTTGAATTTTGTCCCGCATAGCAAAATATAATTATAAAATCAACTGCTGAACCAGGCAAGAGAGAGAGAGAAATCAAATTCGGTACTCAAACTTTTATCTGAAGTGGCGCTTCGCCCTGCGGACTCGTCAGATTTTTAAACAATTTGATTGTAACTTTATTCTACCTTGACACCAAGAATGTATAGGTAGAGAGAGATACCCAGTGTGTGTGTATATATATATATATGTGTGTGTGTGTGTATTGTTTGAGTTGAGGAAGGGAAATTTGACAATCCCAATGTTCATGTCGTTAATCATTTAGTGCTTTTTATTATTTTTGTATGTGATCTTGCATCTACTTTGTGCCCCCCCCCCCCCCCACCCCCCCCCCCCCCCCGAAACATACACACCTACACACACACAAACGCCCCATTACTTGCTACGTTCGGATGTGGGTGGGTAACGCAGATAAACAAACAGTTTATTGTTTTACAACATGGCAGACGAATGGGTGGTATGTTGGAAAGAATCCACAGGTGCTTGACGTTTGAAATATATAAATTTTTTTAAAATGTCTTTCTGTAATGAAACTATTCACAGTTTCTTTACAGAAAGACTCATATTTTGTATAATATGTATTTAATGTCGAGCACCTGTAGAACTTCCTGTATAAATGTGTGGGTTCAATAAATGTATATCGCGATCTGCGGGTGTCTTTGGTGAACAGTGGTCAATCACATAGGTCAGCTGATAATTAGCTATTATAATTCTTGGTAACCTTAGACTTGATATTCAAGTGCGACAAGGCATCTATGGCTGTAGCTACAATGGAGACTTGTGAATTTCTAATGATCAGATACAGATGATCAAATGACTGTCATCTTTAGTTATAATTAATCAGCTCCTTTGATTGTCTTATTTTATAAATAATATTACACAAACACACACACACTCGCACATACACAAACACACTCACACAAACACACATAGACAAACACACTCACACAAATGCACACAAACACGCACACACAAATACAAACACATACACAGACAAACACACTCACACAAACACACCAGGCCCCATGAATTTACTTATCTATGTAGAATATCTATATGGCAACACAAATTCATGCTGAGGTATAAATACATTCAAATTGTCAAAGAAATATCTACTGGATCCGCCACTGACTACATTCATTATCTACTGGATCCGCCACTGACTATATTCACTATCTACTGGATCCGCCCGCCACTGACTACATTCATTATCTACTGGATCCGCCACTGACTACATTCAATATCTACTGGATCCGCCACTGGCTACATTCAGTTTCTACTTGATCCGCCACTGACTCATGTGATGTTGTGAAATTTGTCCAGAGTTGTGGCTGATGTGGATGGAGCTTCTCTAAGGGTATTGTATAGCATAGTTTCTCTTAGCCAGGAATCTGTTGTAAAGCTGCTTATATTACATACCACTTGATATTGAAAATATGCAGATAGACGGGGGGGGGGGGGGTTTAAATGTCAGTACAGTATGTAAGATATACCAGGAAGGTTTCATTTCGTCATTTATTATGAACAATGACCCTGAAAATCTCATCAATATCAGTTCTGGTCCCAGGATCATGAAACATCTTAAGCTTAAGTCAAAATCTGAATATTGTGATGAAATACAATGTAATTGAGAACTAAATCCTCCGAAACTAAAATTGTTATTCAATATTGTTTCATCAAAGTTCTAGGGTGTGTAAAATGAGAGTAATGCACATCTTACAGGTGATTGAAATGATTAAGTCTGAGCTAATTGCATGATCTCGGGGCCAGTTTTAATAAGTTTGAATTAAAACTCGGTGATTTAGTCCACCACCACTATTTGGATCCGCCATATAAATTCTTGAATCCCCATACCCGCACTCATCCCAAACAAATGTTTCTATACTGAAAAGTAAACCTGTGTTTAATTCTTCAGAGAAAGTAACAGCCCAAACAATGACAAGGCTTTTTCCCCGAACTGCGACTGATGGATCAGTATTCAAACTTTTGCGTCATACAAAATTCACTCGACAATTTTTATATTTAATATTCCCCATATGTGTAAATAGTACTATAATCATGTATCTCAAAATTACATCCGTATTTCAGTGTGTTCATCTGTACATGGAGCCAGCTGCCCGGGGGGGGGGGGGGGGGGGGAGGGTACTGTCATACGACCATGATACCGACATTCTGTGATTGTAGATAAGAAAGTATATCACATATTGTGGTTATTTACAATTTTAGTGAAGCATAGAGAAATAGTTTTAAACATCATGATAAAAATGAAATGTTTTTAGTAATATGCAAAAAGAATATAACCCACTCATCCGCCGGCTGAGTCTACTGTACGCTTATTTCTGACGGTGTGGGTACCGCCATATACACAGTTCTTGACAGTGTCCAAGCACGTCTCTCTCTCTCTCTCTCTCTCTCTCTCTCTCTCTCTCTCTCTGCAATTTATTAACAATATAAACAGATATAAGGATAGATAATAATTTTCAATTTATTGATTCACCAGACATATTGGCACACAGTTATGCTACACAGCGACATAAATAATGATACGAAACTAAGTAGTAATAGTTGATATCCTTATATAAAGATATAAATTTTATATGTAACACATGACGTCAAACTATGTATGCATATACTATTAGTAGAATTAGAACACTCTACTTTTATTGCGCAATTCAAAAATTCATATAACTTTCTAGCATGAACTACATTGACAGGGCTGTGTAATACCTTACAATGGTTTTCGTCTGTTGTGTCGTCATTTAAATTGTAGATGTTTAAAGTTAATATTTCTTTCTTACACCTTTATACATAAAGCAGTCATTTAACATGTAACAGATATAAGCAGAAATAAACAGTGGGGAGAGTGGGGAGAGTGGGGAGGGGATCATTTTTACTGCGTAGAAACTGGTTTCGTTTTCCTACAATATCATTAACTCTAAAAGCTTTTTTTTTTCGCAAGTCAGTTCTATATTCACCTGAAAATTTCTAATCCCTATAAATAGGCATCCCCATCCAAAGGTTAAATAGTCACACTTAGATTCCTGAAAAGTCCTTCGTGAAGTCGTCCTTTCTTGGAATAAGGAATGAAAGAAAAAGAAATTGGTTTATGAATTACTGTTCATAAAATATCAACGTAAAACTTAAACAGTCACAAAAATAAATTACGATGAATAAGCATTTTTCAACTATTTAACAAATAAGTCAAATGAAAATTTAAAAAAAAGGAAAGAATAGCATTTAGCATTATTTATCGAGTTATTAGAATCCAAAGCACAAAACGTCCCAAACCAGTCGTCGTGCTTTATGTAAAGTCACCATAGCACGGTAATTATATTTACAGTTTTAATGATTTTACTAAATTATAATTGCGACTAATATAACTGACTTCGACAGGGAGTGGGGTTTCGCAGAAATTGGAAATACTCAAAGTCACATGTTAGCTGAAAAGGCCGAGGCGTTCCGCTAAAAATAGTACCAGGAATTCTTCGAGAGCATTTATAACACTGAAAGCAATTATCAGAAACATTGTAAGTATCCGAACAAAGCAAATCATCACCATCATTAATTCACAAATTTTGTACGGAGATTTACAAATAGTTTGATTTTCATAAGAGAACTAATATATGTACAGACTGTTGATTTATTGATAAACTATATTTAAATATGACGTATACAGCTCGGATCTTTTAAAAAGGCGTACACGATTGCACAACAGCTTAAAATACCATACAGCGTGGAAGCGAGTGGACGTTATACAGTATGTGTTTTCAAATATGCTGATTCATCTATTCTAATAGAAAATATGAGGGGGGGGGGGGGGGTTATAAACATAATCGTTTTACATATGACAATTTTTTAGGAAATTATTAAATGAAGGTTTGTTTTATATATATATATATATATATATATATATATATATATATATAATATCTCGTTGATTTCATCACAAAAATAATTCTGACGAAACCGAAACGTGTAGAAGTGTAGAATACGTTGCCTTCTCGCCATTTATTTTCGGATATTATAACAGATCCAAAGGTTGGAGTGCGTCTAAATTTGACAGCTAATTGGACCCAGTTAGCTTTGCATTCTTGAACTGATTAACGTAACGTATATATAATGATGAGCTGTATTACATACCATTTGTTATAAATGACAGTTCAATTTGCTGTATTTTTCCAGATCTTTCTAAACGTAACGCGATGCTTAACAACGGTTTAATGTTGTACTCGAATGAGAACATGAAAATGGAAAACTTGAACTTGGAATGTTTACCGAATTCTCAAGACAAGTTGATGGATGCTGCTTTAGTGGCTATGGATTCAGGGGACATCACTCCTTTGGTCAAGGAAGAACTGAAGCTAACCATACAGTCCCGCCGCCTAGCGGCTGGAATCGGTGAACTTCAGGTCCAGTTTGAACCCCCCCAACAGAGAGAGGTAAAGTTACAGAACTTAATATGTAGAGAATGTGCATGTACAGTTACGATTAGGAAATTACAAAATCAGGTCTGGATTAACAATCTTTTAAGATGTCTATTTTTGAATTTTTTCTCAGTTAAGTGAAGAAGAGAAAGAAAAAGTAGATAGAAGAAGAGAACAGAACCGACTGGCGGCCCAGCGGTTTCGGCAAAAGCAAAAACTGACGGGAGCCCGAGTTCAAAAGGTAAGGCCCGTATAACAGTTAACGCAGACTCAACAAAGCATCTCCATGTTTAATTTTCAATATGACAGACATACGCTATCAATCGGTTTATCAAATAAACGAATATTAGTATGTCATTTAATTATCAATTTGATTTACAGAAGGTGCGAAGTTTAGAGTCGGACAACACGCGTCTGAAAGCGGAATTGAAGATCCTACAGACGGAGAAAGATATCTTGAGAAGACAGCTGGAGGAACATATGAAGATCTGTCCCGGACAAATTATACACGTGATTAACACATGACCAATCATCGTTATATGTCATATTCATACGCCAAAATATGAAGAAAATTCCATTAAAGGAGAAAAAAGTATGTTCACGCCAGTGCTAATCATGGATAGTAGGCAACATTTACCATGTTGTGTCATCTACATATTCATAAACTAGTGTAATCAAGAAGAAACACAGCGCGTGGTGCCAATGACGTCATCGGAAAGATGGCCGTGTCATAGTGTTGGTGTTTAACATAACCTTTTACTGGATGGATTTCATCGTGATCATTCTTTTTAAAGTTATTAAACATATGGACGAGATTTTAACCAGCAGGATCTTTAATTGTGATTATATACGTCGTCAGTACTCTTAGGCCTACAAGTAAGAGCCTTTTTGCTCTTATATGCCTCGGACTCGTGATCTGAAGAAATGTGGCTCTGTATCACGAAATACATTGTCAGAAAAACTGCGTACTAGTGTAATTCACATTAAATGAATTTGTCGTTACACTTTATTTATATTGCAATTCTGTCGCTGTGTTTCATCATGTGAATGGCCTGTTACTATTTATAGATATGAACTTTGTAACATCAATCCGTATTAAAGAATTATACACACATTTCTGTTCACTGTCATTTACAATGCCACGTGCTGAAAGAGGAGTGTTGTGTTATATAGATGTCAATGAATGGAACTTAATGACGTAGCAATTTTAATGTTGCGCACATATGTATGGAATGGAATTCCCAGAGCAATGTTACTAAATATAGATATTACGGACCTTAAGCTCTCCACAAGAGTGAACAATTTTCAAATGGAACGTACGGTAAAACAAATGGACCATTTCAAAATCATTGAAATACTTTGAACACAATAAAATATTCTTTTAAAAGCAGTTTAATGGAAGAAACTGTAAATGTAAAAAAAAAAAATAAAAAAAATTGTTTTTTAAAAGTAACAATCGTGGCTGTTCCATCTTGTGGAACCACCGACATAGAGAATTCCCTAACATGGGATATTACAACGACACGTTAGAAAATTACATTCAAAATTGTGAATTATTTAATATGAGCGTTTTATGAATGCTTTGGTTGTGAACAAAATTTTCATAATGTCCCCATCCAGTTGCATATTTTCAACATTTCGTCGTTATAAGATATTTTAAAAACAATTTTAAGATGCTTGAACAACACTTTCAGTAAAAAGTAGTGCTGAAAACTTCTCTCTTCTGGATCAGTGGTGAGGGTCGGGATGACTACGATCATGAGTATTGACAGCTGAAATCGGCCAGGTTGTTGAGTTAAACTGTTTGGATTCAATAAGGTTTTTTTCGGAATAGAAATTTTGATTGTTGAATTTTAATATGCTACTTCATTTCTTCATATTTTGAATTTTTCGAAGACTCACATGCACAATGAATGACGCATTCTGTTTTAGAAAATTTTCCTAATGATAACCATTTTGGACGTGTTTCGATTCTAACCGAATGTTGAAGTGTTTATTAAGAACTTTCAATCAACTCGTTCATAAAATCTCAATCAACTTGTTCATAAAATCCCAATCAACTTGTTCATAAAATCTGAAGGATATAATGATGACAAATATGGACGCGTCCTGAAACGCTTTAGGTCTGACGTCCTTAATGCGATAATAATAATAATGATAATAATAATAATAATAATAATAATAACCTTTATTTACCCAGGATAACACAATTAGCATACAACTAGTTTTCATTGTGGTCCTGCATTAAAACATATATACAAACATAGAATTAGTATTAGTTTTAATATATACATGTTCATACACGTAGACATGATTATATAAATAAGAAATAAAAGAGACATTGCAGAAAAAAAAAACCATATTACAATAGTACTAAAACTCAGTGTATTTTCTAAACATGGTATGAAATCATAAAGGACAAGAATAAGAAATAAACCCCATAACATAAGACAAATATGTGAACAAAAACAACTTTTTCTAAGAATTTCATCTAAAATATGCCATGAGATACATAGATTTAAAACCACCAATTGAATAAGAATTTCGAACATTTTGTGACAGTTTGTTCCAAAGAAATGCACATCAATAACTAAATGAACGTTTGAAATTGTCAGTTTTTCAATGCCATGACATCTCTCACATCGATGACTTAAAAAAAACCCGTTTACACCTTCATATTTCAAGATAACGCATTTAGAAATACGACTAAGTTCATGGATGATACACACTCATATAATGCTTGATGTGATGTACACTGGAACGATTTAGCTGCAGAGCTGTACTTTTCGGAGATACTAAAGAGCTATCCATCCACCCGCAATAACTTTCAATAACCAGAGATACAGAAGGTTGATCTCACCCCCCACCCTCGACATAATACAGTTCTGCAGCTAATATATATATATATATATATATATATATATATATATATATATATATATTTTACATTCATTTTCAATATCTTTGCTTTAGATATAGGCACCAATTGTAATGATAACCATTTTCTCATGAATGCGATACAGTTCTTGAATATTTGTGAAGAATGCGCGTACATGAATCTTGATAACATATATATAGTGCGTTTAATTTAACGGTTGGAATTTTTGACAGAAATGAAAGCAAAAGTGTAAATGAAAGCGTTTTATGACGTACACGCCGACGTGAAGCATCGCAATTCATGCATGTCCTCATCTATTTTTAAAAAAAATAGCATAAAGATAATTTTATGTGTAACAGGAAGGGATTAAATACAGCGTAAAAGGTCAATATTCTAACTCAGGTCCCCTGAATCGCTAATTAGTGCTCTATAAACTGAGTTATCTGGCCACCGATGATCAAGCTCGTTTGTCCACCACAATATAATACTCTCCCTGCTGTTAATTTTTTTTTTCTTTAAAGACATAAACCCAGGAACCGTCGCGACGATGCAACCCAGGAAGCCCCTTCGCAAACAGTTTCACCCTGTCAGCTCTAAGAGCTGGTCTGTGGTGTGAAACAGTACCTGATCTAGAATTCAGGGGGTCCGGCTTATTATTCTGTTGCACATGCAGGTAATAATTTTTTGTCGAGGAAGCAAACGTTTTATAGACCTATGTGGATATTGAAATTATATTCTTAGTATATGAATGGTGACCATTATGTTTCTAAAAATATTTTCAAAAATCATTTATAAATAACTTTTTAGATGAATTGAGAACTACTATCGGTGGGCAGAACAGACTTACGATCCATAGAATTGTATTATTCAGGCGAGCTAAAAATACGACATACAAAGTGGCCAATCATATTGGTTCTTTCAAACTCGATCTAGCCTCTGACAGGAAGCGGTTTTGAGACTCGTAAACCATGTAAACACAACATTGTGCAGGTGCTATACAGGTGAAAATCAGGTTTCTTTATGAATGGAATGGCATCACACGCTGGAAATACTCGCAATAGTCGAGGGACTCCAAACATGGACGCTGCTAGTGGACCAGGGTACGCAAACACAAGCAACTTGATCCAAAACAGCGCCAACGACCCGCCGTACGCCCTGCCTCACCAGTATCACAACGGAGTGTCCCTCGAAAAGTTCCACAATATGGGCGTGTCCAGCAGGTCGCACGTGCGTGAAGCGGACTCTCACAGTCGACACCACCGAGGAAAGAGCAACTTTGACAACATTCGCTCGGAGTGTCTTCAGCGCGGACGCCTTTACGAGGACCCAGAATTCCTGGCCCACGAGACCTCAGTCTACTACAGCAGGAGTTCATCCTTCAAAATAGAATGGAAAAGACCGTCGGTAAGGCAGCAATTTGGGAAACTTCAAATCGTGTGTTATGATGATAGAAATTTGGATCCAGTGAAACAGAAGGTCAGACCTTGTTTTCAAATTTTACAAAATAATTGGTCATTTCATGCTTCATCAGGTCACTGCATTAGGTCACTTTGTCAGGTCACTTCGCCAGGAGACCTAATGATGGATTTCAATAGTGACCTGAATCACTTGATGTCTGTGGTGTATCTCAGAAAAGGGTGGGGTGGGGCAAACTTCTGACAGAAGACAGTATTTCAGTGATTCACACACAGTTCGTAACACTCCAAATCTTATGATTTCAAACAAACCAATTTTAGGCAGATTTTAAAAAAATTCTTTTAGTGATGTTTCTTATGCTGAGTTTCTTGTGCATGCGGTACCACAGTGTATCAATAAGCACACAGTATTGTGACCTGTAAATTTCAATGATACAGTAATCGCTCTCTCTAACAGCAGTATACGTACAGTCTGAGTACTCGTGGATATCTCTATAAACTTCCAGAAATAAATGAGAATGAAGTGACTAAGCATAGTTTTATAGACATAGATTTTACACATTTTATAAAAAAAAAAAATCCTCATACGGTAAATGATGTTTTCCTTTAAGATTAACTATTTCCATTGATTGGCATTGTAAAGTTATCTTGGATGTTTTTATATCCAGTGGCAAGGCATGGCATTATGAAGTGGCTTCAACCTGACTATACACACTTTATGCACTGTGAACTTGTACAGGAAACGTCGCAAGGGAAAATTATGTCATGTCATTGACACTAGGGGGGTGGGGCGGGGGGGGGGGGTTAGTGGTAGAGTGGTGGTATATGTGTGTGTCTGGAGGCGGGGGAGGGGGTAGTGGTAGAGTGGTGGTATATGTGTGTGTCTGGAGGCGGGGGAGGGGGTAGTGGTAGAGTGGTGGTATATGTGTGTGTCTGGAGGCAGGGGGGGCGGGGGGTAGTGGTAGAGTGGTGGTATATGTGTGTGTCTGGAGGCGGGGGGGGCGGGGGGTAGTGGTAGAGTGGTGGTATATGTGTGTGTCTGGATGAAATGTGCACTATATCTGAGCTGCACAACATGATCAAAAACACTATACAGTCTCCACCTTTCTGGCATCAACCATCTAATTATAAAAATAGCATACCGAAAATTTAAGCTAGTGTCATTAGCACTGTAGATTTTGACATCCTCACAAAACAATTCATTGATATCGTTTGAGACAATGTCATGTTACAGTAGCATATCTAAAGATGTATACATGTCTTTACAAAACTACAGTGACAAATTTAAAAAAGGAAATAAACAGTTTTAAAAAGTTGCAAATTTACAATATCTGTAGAATTTTCTTCCCCGGATACGATCTGCGTATGAATGCAAATTCTGATGAAAATCTCAAGTATTTATATATCAGAGTCACCCTTAGTCTACTGTAAACAAAGGGATTTTTCAAATATTACAAACTCTGCTTGTATAATTTTTCTTAATGAGTCGACAATCATAAACCGCAAGTTTCCCTGGATTAGCATTTTGTCCAGTTATCCCAAGTCACTGAACCATGTCTGTATTGCTCTAATCAGATTAGAAGGCCAACCGTCTTTACATAATCACCCAAAAGAAGAACTGTCTGTGAACAAAAGATCCAGCATGGAATGTGACTGATCTATCAGTGAGCTTAAAGGGACTCGCATTCCTGTGTGTTTAAAGTACAAATAAATCTTGTAATAGATGGAACTCGGAATACACTGGGGTCAGACGGAAATGTGAACAGCACAAACCAAGATTTACAATAGATGATTTTTCGATGCAGAATGCATTGCCAAAAAAATGGATGCACGGGTTGATCAGATATATATATATATATATATATATATATATATATATATATATATATATATAAAATCCAGAAATAAGTATAGAAAATCTACACAAGTAGTAGTATAATAAAAATATCACAAAGTCATGCACATGTGTAACTAAGCAATATTCAGTATACGCCTGAAGAATTGAAGAAATTAGTCGAGTATATACTCAATCGGCTTTGTGATATTTTTATTTTATATATATATATATATATATATATATATATATATATATATATATGCCACACTCAACAATTTCTCAGTTATCTGGTGGCATCCAGTTTTTGTAGATGGAGGAGAGAACCCAGATACAATATATGTATTAAATTAGAAAAGTTGTAATAATGACAAAAATAAAATTCCTAAAAAATAAGGGACTTGTAAATTTTCTGCAACATTTGAAAGGTAAAAATATTTCCCCTCCTTAATCACATAATGCTACACAAAAGTTAAAATATGTTATTTACCTCTCCGTAATATATAACTGTATACAAATTTCCTCAAGTTCAGAACTTGCTGGGTAATTGAGAAATCATGGAAGTAAATTACATTTCATATATAGTAAGTTGTATATAAAAACATGAATTTAGTTTTCCATCATTTTTGAAGGAAGTTTGTTTATAGCAAATATCATTAAAATTAATATCTTTGACATTTGACCAAAAAATAAAAAATTGAGTAATAGATCAGAGGAACAAGAAATGGAATTCCACTGTAAATCAAGGTGGAATGAATGGTTTTCAAAATTAAAGCTTACAACCATACTGAATTTGATACAGGAACTAGATTAGATTAAAGATTACTTTAACTGATAACAAACCAGTCTTTATAAAGAAGAAGCTCAGAATTCAAGATTTAAAAAAATCAAATTAATCCCCTTGTAACACTCCCTCCCACCCCCCCTTCTCTATGAAGACCAGAAATGGTCTTAAGTCCGGAGTACAGGAAATCAGGTTGTACTTATTTTGCATGTTCGTACTGAATTATCGATACACCTTTATTTATACATGTTTAGCTTTCTTATTAACCTGTTCATCAGAATGTTTTCAGTTCAACCTTACCGAATTGTTCAGCATTGGACAGAACACTTGGAAAGTCCCTCGCTATATACCGATATCGAGTTCTAAGTGTGCAGTGTCATAGCAAACAAGAATATGATGGAGTTTTATTGTATGTTGACTATGTTAAGTGGAGATTGATTCCTTGTGAAAAGATGATTTTGCTTTTTACTCCCTGATCTGTAGTAGCACTATGAGAAAATGCAGATTTGTAGCTTTGTGGAAAAATGCAAATCTGTAGCTCTGTGGGAATATGCAGATCTGTAGCTCAGGGAAAAATCAGATCCGTAGCTCTGTGGGGAAAATGTACATCTGTAGCTTTCTGGGTCTGTCCTAATATTTTCCCAGAAAGCTACAGATCTGCAGCTAATATGCTGATAACATGCATGGACCCATGGTGGTTAGATTTATCAGGTAGAATTATATCAGGCGTCACATTTAAAATCGAGACATACCTCAAAGACACTGAATAATATATTACCCAGTCATGTTAATACGGTAATATTGATGTGATGCAAAGCTGCATGTTTGATATGCAAAGTGAATTGATTATAAACATAAGTAATTAGTTACTTTCTGAACTTTTTGTAGTTAAATTAAACACCCTGAAATATTGATATAGATATGGTTTGTATGGTAATCAATGGAGTGTGTTTTCTGAATAGTACTACAGAGCAGTGAATAGAAACGAGATTGTCGTCAGAGATTGTTTTCATAATCAGTAAATACCACTGTTTGACTTGTTTACCTGTAGTGTAGGTATTGTTTCAGGGCAGTTTACCTGTCATCACTGATTACAATCCGACAGGTAGAGAGGTGTATTACTCTCATTACCTGGATAAATTCCGCACTGACAGAGAACAGATGAGGGCTACAGCCAGTCAGTGCTTGACTGCAGGGTTTTATTATAACATGTAACATATTGTGTTTCATTACACGTGACACACATGTCATTATATCATGCTATGAAGGAGGGAGTTTGTGGAATTAGTTTTTCTCAAGTTATCAGTGTAAACTAGGGTTGCCATAGTTACCTGTAATTTACTAGAAAAATGTTTTTAGTCTTCTTATTGAATATATTTCAGATTGAACTGAAGTTTATAAAATGCATTAGAAATGGTATCTTGAATTTATAGCAAGTTATGCAGAGAGCTTCAAAGCAAATTTTGAGTAAATTTTTGAGAGAACTGTTTCTTCAGTTCTGCCGTAGCACTGACACTACAGTTTTTGGGACAGAGCCCCAATCCCCTTAGATTGGGAAAAATGCAAAGATAGGTAGTGATTGGTTCTTTGCCAAATGCTCAGCATTTAGAAGTTACAATCACAGGTCTTTCAAATATGACTTTAAACTTGGAGGTCACATGTCACAGCTGGCATTGGCATGTTAAACAACCCTCACTGCTATGACCCTGAGCACTAAGCATAGGTCTAAATTTGTGGTACTTCACTTACAACTGGTGACATCTCAATATGATTAAAAAAAAATTGTTGACAGGATGTAAAGCAACCAACCATTAAATAGCCATGTTAAGCAAAGACTTGGGTGTCAGTGGTTATGTGTCTTTAATCAACATATTCTGTAAGGTAATTTCATCAATGATATTGTAGGTAACAATCAATAAGTAAACTAATTTTTAAGGAACTTCATAAAGTTGAATTTCGACATTAATATAAAGAATTAATATCCATAAATCGTGCTAAGAAAATAGGATTCTAGGGAGTACTCTATTATAAGAGTAGCTCTAGGGAGTTCTCTGTTATAAAAGTGATTCTAGAGAGTTCTCTATTACAGGGGTGGTTCTAGAGAGTTGTCTATTTCAAGAGTTGTTCTAGAGAGTTCTCTATAACAAGAGTGGATCTAGGTATTTCTCTATTATAAGAGTGAATCTATAGCAGTCTCTATAATTAGAATGGTTCTGGGGAGTTTTATGCTTTAAGAGTGGTTGTAGGGAGTTCTCTATTATAAGAGTGGTTTTAAGAAGTTCTCTATTATAAGAGTGGTTTTAAGAAGTTCTCTATTATAAGAGTGGTTCTAAAGAGTTTTCTATTACAGGAGTGGTTCTAGGGAATTTATTATTACAAAAGTGGTTCTAAGGAATTATCTATTACAAGAGTGGTTCAAGGACTTCTCTGTTATGAATGTGTATCTGAGGAGTTTTATGTTATAAGAGATGTAAATTATCTTGTTGTGAATTAAAATGACAATGTTTTTAGAACTCTGTAAAAATAAATATATTTTTACACCACTGTGACCATGAAGCTCATTTTTTAAATTCAGTTATTCATAATATTGTAGGAGATTGCTGGCCTTTACAGACTGAAGCCGGCCTTCTTCCTGGACAATGCCACCAAGTTTGATGTCATCCAGGGGGATCTTGGTAATTTTTAACACAGCAGCATTCATTTGCTTCACTTTATTTGATGAGAAATTGAAATAAGTATTTTACTCCAATGTTTAGTCTCCATGTATCACCAATATTGCATTTTATCTGCCATTAAGCATGTGTTATTTACTGATGCAGTAATAATAAAAAGGACTGATGAGTATTTTGTCAGATTTATCTCTCGTGTAGGTGGTAGGAGTTATCTCTCTTTGATAGTTAAGGAGTTATCTCTCTTTGACAGTGTAATAGTGATCTTGCTTTGACATTGTAATAGTTATCTCTCTTTGACAGTGTGATAGTTATCTCTCTTTGACAGTGTGATAGTTATCTCTCTTTGACAGTGTAGGTGGTAGGAGTTGATAGTTAAGGAGTTATCTCTCTCTGACAATGCAGATGTTATCTATCTTTGGCAATGTATATGTTATCTCTCTTTGACAGTGTAATAGTTATCTCTCTTTGACAGTAATAGTTATCTCTCTATGACAGTGTAGGTGGTAGGAGTTGATAGTTAAGGAGTTATCTCTCGTTCACAATGCAGATGTTATCTATCTTTGGCAATGTATATGTTATCTCTCTTTGACAGTGTAATAGTTATCTCTCTTTGACAGTGTAATAGTTATCTCTCTTTGACAGTGTAATAGTTATCTCTCTTTGACAGTGTGATAGTTATCTCTCTTTGACAGTGTGATAGTTATCTCTCTTTGACAGTGTAGGTGGTAGGAGTTGATAGTTAAAGAGTTATCTCTCTCTGACAATGCAGATGTTATCTCTCTTTGGCAATGTATATGTTATCTCTCTTTGACATTGTAATAGTTATCTCTGTTTGACAGTAATAGTTATCTCTCTATGACAGTGTAGGTGGTAGGAGTTGATAGTTAAGGAGTTATCTCTCTTTGACAATGTAATAGTTATCTCTCTTTGACAGGGGATTGCTGGGTTGTATCTGCCATTGCCTGTTTGACAAGTCCAGATCACCGTGAGTTGTTTCGCCGTGTGGTGCCAGCAGACCAGGGATTTCAGGATGGCTGGTATGCGGGGATATTCCGGTTTAATTTCTGGCACTTTGGGAGGTGGGTGGAGATTGTTGTTGATGATCGGTTACCGACGTATCGTGGACAATTGATGTTCGTTCACTCGTGGCACAAAAATGAATTTTGGGCAGCATTGATGGAAAAGGCTTACGCAAAGTAAGTAAATAGCAAGATTGATTCAGTCTGAGATTAAAAGAACGAGTTAAAATGGCAGGACCTTTTTATTGAATACATCAGCTCTCCAGATTAACTCTGAGATGTAAAGTAGCATTGTCAATTTATTTGATTGTGAAACTCGTGCATTTACAAAAAAAATTAAACAGCATTGTTATTGTTACTATTATTCTGAATTACTGATCACATTTATCAATAAACTGAAAAATATTGTGTCAGAATCTGATAAAAATGGAGGAGGTCTTGATAATGGCTACCAAAAGGTTGTTGTTTCAATGCCCACAAAAATAAATGAACCTACATTATTCACTGTGAGTTGTGACGGACAGTATTCTTATTTTACATTGAAAGTGAACTGACTATGTTTGTGTTGTACACTGATTGATTTGATCGCATATATCTACAGATTGTGTGTGGGTCTTATTGACTGTGTTTTATCTACAGATTGTATGTGGGTCTTATTGACTGTGTTTTATCTACAGATTGTGTGTGGGTCCTATTACTATCTACAGATTGTGTGTGGGTCCTATTGACTATATTTTATCTACAGATTGTGTGTGGGTCGTA
This sequence comes from Ostrea denselamellosa, assembly GCA_024699665.1. Lineage (NCBI taxonomy): Eukaryota > Metazoa > Mollusca > Bivalvia > Ostreida > Ostreidae > Ostrea > Ostrea denselamellosa. The sequence continues at coordinate 5,274,675 of JAMZEH010000022.1, read as the reverse complement.
TTGACTGTGTTTTATCTACAGATTGTGTGTGGGTCTTATTACTATCTACAGATTGTGTGTGGGTCCTAATGACTGCATTTTATGTACAGATTGTGTGTGGGTCTTATTACTATCTACAGATTGTATGTGGGTCCTATTGACTGTGTTTTATCTACAGATTGTGTGTGGGTCGTATTAACTGTGTTTTATCTACAGATTGTGTGTGGGTCGTATTGACTGTATTTTATGTACAGATTGTGTGTGGGTCTTATTACTATCTACAGATTGTGTGTGGGTCTTTTTACTATCTACAGATTGTATGTGGGTCTTATTGACTGTGTTTTATCTACAGATTGTATGTGGGTCTTATTACTATATACAGATTGTATATGGGTCTTATTTACTATCTACAGATTGTGTGTGGGTCTTTTTACTATCTACAGATTGTGTGTGGGTCCTATTGACTGTATTTTATCTACAGATTGTGTGTGGGTCGTATTGACTGTGTTTTATCTACAGATTGTATGTGGGTCTTATTACTATCTACAGATTGTGTGTGGGTCCTAATGACTGCATTTTATGTACAGATTGTGTGTGGGTCCTATTGACTGTGTTTTATCTACAGATTGTATGTGGGTCTTATTGACTGTGTTTTATCTACAGATTGTATGTGGGTCTTATTACTATCTACAGATTGTGTGTGGGTCCTAATGACTGCATTTTATGTACAGATTATGTGTGGGTCTTTTTACTATCTACAGATTGTGTGTGGGTCCTATTGACTGTGTTTTATCTACAGATTGTGTGTGGGTCTTATTACTATCTACAGATTGTGTGTGGGTCGTATTGACTGTGTTTTATCTACAGATTGTATGTGGGTCTTATTGACTGTGTTTTATCTACAGATTGTATGTGGGTCTTATTACTATCTACAGATTGTGTGTGGGTCCTAATGACTGCATTTTATGTACAGATTATGTGTGGGTCTTTTTACTATCTACAGATTGTGTGTGGGTCCTATTGACTGTGTTTTATCTACAGATTGTGTGTGGGTCTTATTACTATCTACAGATTGTGTGTGGGTCGTATTGACTGTATTTTATCTACAGATTGTGTGTGGGTCCTATTGACTGTTTTATCTACAGATTGTATGTGGGTCCTATTGACTGTGTTTTATCTACAGATTGTATGTGGGTCTTATTACTATCTACAGATTGTGTGTGGGTCCTAATGACTGCATTTTATGTACAGATTGTGTGTGGGTCCTATTGACTGTGTTTTATTTACAGATTGTATGTGGGTCTTATTGACTGTGTTTTATCTACAGATTGTATGTGGGTCTTATTACTATCTACAGATTGTGTGTGGGTCCTAATGACTGCATTTTATGTACAGATTGTGTGTGGGTCTTTTTACTATCTACAGATTGTGTGTGGGTCGTATTGACTGTATTTTATCTACAGATTGTATGTGGGTCCTATTGACTGTTTTATCTACAGGTTGTATGTGGGTCTTTTTACTATCTACAGATTGTGTGTGGGTCTTATTACTATCTACAGATTGTGTGTGGGTCGTATTGACTGTGTTTTATCTACAGATTGTGTGTGGGTCGTATTAACTGTGTTTTATCTACAGATTGTGTGTGGGTCTTTTTACTATCTACAGATTGTGTGTGGGTCTTTTTACTATCTACAGATTGTGTGTGGGTCCTATTGACTGTATTTTATCTACAGATTTTGTGTGGGTCCTATTGACTGTATTTTATCTACAGATTGTGTGTGGGTCGTATTAACTGTGTTTTATCTACAGATTGTATGTGGGTCCTGTTGACTGTGTTTTATCTACAGATTGTATGTGGGTCTTTTTACTATTTATAGATTGTATGGCTCCTATGAGGCCCTAAAGGGAGGAAATGTAGCAGATGCTTTGACAGACTTCACGGGAGGAATCTGTGAGGGATACACTTTAAGGGGAGTCAACTCCAACGTTCCCAGGAACATTGTCAACATACTGTTTAAGGCCTTAGACAGACAGTCTCTGATTGGCTGTGGTATCAATGTAAGTCAAATAACAGTCATTGATTGGTTGAGAGGTTTTTTTTTGTTATTACTTCTTTGAAAATCAGATAGAGGGCAATGATTGTTGGCTAATGCTAAAGTAAACATTTTTATGTAATTTGTGGATTTGATATTCATGGTGAGGTATTTCTATTTTCAGCCAGTGAAAAGCAATCAAGGAGAACAGAAATTGACAAATGGTTTGGTGGCAGGGCATGCCTACAGTGTTACAGATCTAAGGGAGGTAAGTTACATGTATAAATTACAGATCTAAGGGTGGTAAGTTACATGTATGAATTACAGATCTAAGGGAGGTAAGTTACGTGTATAAATTACAGATCTAAGGGAGGTAAGTTACATGTATGAATTACAGATCTAAGGGAGGTAAGTTACGTGTATAAATTACAGATCTAAGGGAGGTAAGTTACATGTATGAATTACAGAACTAAGGGAGGTAAGTTACACTTATAAATTACAGATCTAAGGGAGGTAAGTTACATGTATGAATTACAGAACTAAGGGAGGTAACTTACATGTATAAATTACAGAACTAAGGGAAGCAAGTTACATGTATAAATTACAGAACTAAGGGAAGCAAGTTACATGTATAAATTACAGAATTAAGGGAAGCAAGTTACATGTATAAATTACAGAACTAAGGGAGGTAACTTACATGTATAAATTACAGAACTAAGGGAGATAAGTTACATAGGTTACAGCAATCATAACTACTCCGGTATTCCCGTAACTGCAATTAACCTCATACGTTGATTGGTGCCAGCAGAGTCTGTTGCTATGTGTACACAAATGTAACTTTGACATCACATACGTATGTTATGATTTAAACAAATGCAGTTAAGATATCAAACATAGCTTAGATATTCTACCATGATCAATTTCCACTTATGAGTATATGTATTTCAGTGAATAAGATATTGATAATACCCAAACCGAATCTGTGGTGACGAATTATCTTTACTTCTAAAAACACGTTATACAGGGATTTGGTTCTAGGCTTTTAACCTCATCCACCAGTTCCACATCCAGCAAATAAATGCATCGATTTAATGCTATTTTTGCATTGATCCACATTTGAGTCTTCTTTGCAGTTACAGAACTGAATGAGTGTTATCCGGTAGAAGTCACAGATCTTAGGGAAGGGAAATTATGGTTTTAAGAGGTTATTTGTGCATGTTAAGGAGATAAGTTACATATCTAAGGGAGTTAGGTTTCAGATCTAAGGGAGTTAGGGTTCCCATCTAAGGGAATTGAATTACAGATCCAAGGGAATAGAATTACAGAAATAAGGGAGTTAAATTACAGAAATATGGGAGTTAAATTACAGAAATATGGGAGTTAAATTACAGAAATAAGGGAGTATAATTACAGAAATAAGGGAGTTAAATTACAGAAATAAGGGAAGTTAATTATAGATCTAAGGGAAATAAATTACCAATCTAAGGGAGTTAAGTTACAAACCTAAGAGACTTGAGTTAGAGATCTAAGGGAGGTAAGAAGAGACTTACAGTTGTTTTACAATGTAGTGTACATTTAACATATTAAATACCAAAAACAACATAATAATGCATGGTATTTGCTGTAAATGAAAAGTAAGATTTTACCAACTGGAAATCTGTACCATAAGTTTGAATTTCATTTTTTCCAGATTTTGTTAATGTCAGACAACAGGGAGACACCAATCACTTTGATAAGAGTTCGAAATCCATGGGGAAACAAAGTGGAATGGAAAGGCTCGTGGGGAGACAGGTTTGTAATGAGGGGTTTGATTAATTTTGTAGAGGAAAGGGAAATTCTAATTAATTAACCTGTCTTATCCAACATGCACTGGGAAATAAATTTTTTGTCAGAATACACAGCTTGTCAGAATAAACAGTGTAAAAAACAATGAAACTGAAAATGAAAGTAAGGGTCAGACTGCCCAGTGGAACGGATTACACAGGAGTCGTTAGTGTATTCAATGCCTACTTTCTTTTTAAGATGTAGAAATTATTTATCACAGTCAGAAGAGAAGTGTCCACTACAAAACTGTTACAACCTTTAATGTTCTGTAGAAAGGTTTACAAAACAATACAGATCTAGTATCTGCTATGTATCCAGTTTATAGACTCGTGTCTGGTATTAATCTGTTGGTTTGAATGTCTGTCTGTCTATCCTTGTCTGACCCTGACAGGGAAAGGTTTTATTATACTGTCCATGATAAGACATAATGATGTGCATTGCCTACTTACTGTCTGTCAGTCTGTGTGTATGCATGTGTCTGGATTGTGAAACCTTGTCAGTGGATGCTTGTGTCTTGATTGTGACACTTTGGCAGTGGATGCGTGTGTCCAGATTGTGACACTTTGGCAGTGAATACTTATGTCTGGAATTCGCTCTAATAAAAAGAGGTGAAAATCTCTTTCATTCGATTCTTAGAAATCGATAATATTTATTGCTACTGTCCACTGTTATATAAAATGTTTACTGATGAATGGTTTATTTGATTGTTAATATTTTCTTTGATTACTACTAAATTTCGGAATATATTGGGTTGGCATATTTCCCGGTGTGAGTGTTGCTCTTGTGTTTTAGGAAATGAAATACAAAAACAACTAATATTTTTTGATGAATTGTCTATGTAAAAATATATTTCTTGTATATTTTGCATTAATGAGCTCTGGTTTATGTAAATTTCTGCATTTACAATGTTTACAGAGAAAAGCAATGAAAGAGTAAGAAAAAACGGATTTAATTTCAGATCACGAGAGTGGAACAGCATCCCTGCAGACGACAGAGAGAAGATGGGTCTGATTTTCAGAGATGATGGTGAATTCTGGTAAATAATAAAAAAAAAAAATTTCTGGTAAATAATAATAAAAAATTTGGTAAATAATAAAAAATAATAATAAATAATAAAAAATAATAATAATAAAAAAAAATTTGGTCACTAAATCAATGATTATGAATCAAGTGGATTTGCTTCCTTATGATTTACAAACGAACAAATCGTCGATAACCTTAGATCACTTTTACTTTGTGAGACTTTATTTGCACATGGTTTCAATTTTGTATTTATTCATGAGACATAACTTCCATGAATCATCATTTACTGCTTAAGTCTTCTATATGTAAGAGTTTATTTTTGAGAACTAAATTTTTGCAAATGGCTAGTCTCGTGAAATTATGCGTAAATAATGTTCTCACGAATAAAATGTGATTTACGATAATTGTGGTGATCTCAAGGACTCACTTGTTAGTCCTCTATCAGCTTTGCTGGAGGGGACTATCAAGAGTTGCAGATCAAATTAGAGTTTCATTACACTTGACTGAATTGACTGAATTATGCCCCATGAAGAATTGCAAGAATCAATTTTCTGGACTTTTCTCTGCATTGGATAAAGATATTGAACTGAAATTTGTTATATGGATATGTCTTGGATATTTACAGATCAAGTTTGAGTTTCATTATTTGACTGAATTATCCTACTGGTAGGGGATTTTGTATTGCCTGCAATACACTCAGAATGCTTATTATTACACTGCATAGCATTACTTGAATTACTAGCCACAGATCTATATATGATAAAGGTCTAATTTTGGCCCCAGTGTTACACAGTGCATTTATAAATTTGATTATTGATTTATTGTATTTAATGATTTACTGTTGTCATAAATGTAGTCATTTGGAATTTTTGATATATCTAATTTTGCATGTTATTTATAAACACCATTAAACAGATCAACTCAGCTTGTTGTTCATAAAATCTCCTTCACAGGCCCACAAATTACAATTTTTGCTTCAAAATTGTTAAGGCTTTTTTTTTTTTTTTTTTTTTTTTTTGCCTCTAAATTGAAATCAGGAGTCCAATTATGCCTTAATGCACTGGTTTGGGTTTTTCCTTTATTTCTTTGTATCAAACTTTTTTTTCAATTTCAAGCAAATGTTGCTATTATTTCCCAATTGGAAAGGCCCATGTCCTTGATACCGGACCTAAAAACCCCTGGGAAGACCTAGGTCCTTAATACTGGACCTAAAAACCCCTGGCCCTTGATATTAAGACCTAGAAACCCCTGGCCCTTGATACTGAGACCTAAAAACCCCTGGCCCTTGATACTGAGACCTAAAAACCCCTGGCCCTTGATACTGAGACCTAAAAACCCCTGGGAATGGGTAGCATGCTCTTGTCCATTTTTGATCCTTGGTTTACATAGAACTTCAGTACATGTATAACAGTGATGAATAGACTGGACTGGTTTATCAATGACAGACCTAAATATGAATATGCACAGATAGACACCAAGTATAAAAGATGTTCACATCTCGTATCAACAGCCTTTACCACTGTAGAGGCCTTAGTGGTGACTTTGTGTAATGTACAGTAATTAATGGTTTGAAGATTAACTTTTACTGCTTGTCAGTTTCTGGATTAACTTAATAAAACTATTGTTAATATGTAATGAATATCATTGTAATCAGGTATGATATCACTATCACAGACACACACACACACACTCACTCACAGACAGACAGACACACACCACACACACACACAGACACACACTCACTCACAGACAGACAGACGCAGACACACACACACTCACTCACAGACAGACACACACACACACCACACACAGACACACACACACTCACAGACAGACACACACACACCACACACAGACACACACTCACAGACAGACAGACACACACACACCACACACAGACATACACACAGACAATCACAGACAGACAGACACAGACACACACACACCACACACAGATACACACACAGACACACACACACAAAACACACCACATACACACACACACTCACAAACACACACACACACAATTCTGAAAATACATGTGAAATCTTAGAATTTTAAATATTTTGTTTTTCAAGCATCAATTTTTATGTGACAAAATTATGATACTATCTACTACATTATGTATAATCAGTGGACATCTTACATTTTCATATTTTTATCATTACACTAGGTTTTACAGGATGAAATTCTTATATTTTCATATCATTACACTAGGTTTTACAGGATGAAATTCTTATATTTTTGTATCTTAGTAATTACACTAGGTTTTACAGGATGAAATTCTTATATTTTCGTATCTTAGTAATTACACTAGGTTTTACAGGATGAAATTCTTATATTTTTGTATCTTAGTCATTACACTAGGTGTTACAGGATGAAATTCTTATATTTTCGTATCTTAGTAATTACACTAGGTTTTACAGGATGAAATTCTTATATTTTCGTATCTTAGTAATTACACTAGGTTTTACAGGATGAAATTCTTATATTTTTGTATCTTAGTCATTACACTAGGTGTTACAGGATGGACTTTTCAGACTTCTTGCATTACGATTTGGAACTTTCATGACTACAATTGACATTTTACAGGATGGAGTTTTCGGACTTCATGCGTAACTTTGATTCCTTAGAGATCTGTAATCTGACTCCAGATTCTCCTGTAGAAATGCCAAAACAATGGCATACATCAGAATATCATGGACGATGGCAGAGTGGATTCAATGCTGGCGGTCGGCCAAAGTACAGGGGTAGGTACTCGGAATATGCTAGAATCATTTGTGGGGGCTAATTTTTGTGGATTGCCAAGAGTTTGTTTTTTTTTTGTTGTGATTTAATTTCATGGCTATAGTTTCTGTACATTGAAAAGTCATGCAAATTTTGAATTTTTTGTGGTGTGAAATTCATTGGAAAGGAGTACCCATAAAATCCTCAAAAATTGAGGCCTCCCTTAAATCTTATAATTCCAAAGTATTACAGACTATGGTATTTATTTTGGGGTGCTGACCTTGACATATTACTGACCTTGACATATTTATTCTTGGTGTTGCAGACTCCCACTGGACAAATCCCCACTTCAAGGTGAGCTTGTCTGATTCCGATGAAGACGGAGACCGAGTGTGCAGCTTTATCGTCCAGCTGATGCAGAAAGATCGACGGAAAATTAAACACAGAGGAGAGAAACTCATCTACATAGGTTTTCTTGTGTACCGGGTAATAATGAAATCATGTGCATTACATAAGTTTCCAGTTGGCCTGGTCTTGGTATCTCAATAGTTAGAGTATTCACTTTGCGACCAGAAGGTTATTGGTTTAAGCCTAGCTTATACTTTGGCCTTGTTATTTAAAGATAAGCGATTCCTCCTTCCCCAGTCACTCGTCATTTAGAAATGAGAGTTGCTGGTCTTTCAGATGAAACCTTCAATATGTCATACATGAGTCTGATTTTGTGATGCTTTTTAACCTCAACTAACGACAACTCAGCTTCTGTACGAATCTCAAAAGGACATAAAACAAGGAAGTGAAAACAACAATGAAATATTTTGTAGATTTGACAGATGTATTGATAGAATAATTAAGGTTTGTTCAGTGAGTTTGGTTTAAATGTCCTTATGTTTTTTTTTTAATATTATTATAAAATTATATAATTGTTTTAAACATGTTTTGAAATCTGAAGAAATTTTGTAAATATCTTCAGTGGGATAAATTTGTGTAACTTAGAATCTGAATCAAATGGTCAAATAATTAGGCAGCCAATATGTATGTTAAAAAAATTACATCCTTGTAACTCATGACATCAGCTAATGTGGTCTTGGCCAGTATTAACTCATCTCATCATGAAATTTATAGTGTTACAGGAATCACCGTGTTCATTTGTCCATCCCTCTGAATTTGTGCAGAGTTTATCTTTAACATTGATGAATAGATTTGATTAAAACTTGGTATACATCTTATATGTATAATGAAGTTGTGCACCAGCTATTTCAATCGAAATTATTTAGCATGCAAGGAAGTTGTGGATATATTGTCAATTTTGAAGGGGGGAGATGTGTATTTTGTTGTCATTGTCCAGAGTACATCTCGAAAACCATTTAGTCTTCAATGAGCACAAAATTAATGATTTCCTATCATGCAATGTGCCCTGCAGGGGGTATTACTTCCATTAGACTAGTTTACATCTAAAGTGTGGGAAAATTTATGTCTCCTTTGCAGATTTTACAAAAATCACATAAGGCCAAAAAAAAATCAATAGTTTCTCAGGCATCACCACACTGAATAGGTACTGCATGGAATTATTTTCTTCAAGATTTTAGTCCCCTACTAGCTTTGCCAAAGGGGACTATAAGTTTATCCTTAGTCTGTCTGTCTGTCCATCTCTCTGTCATTCCATTTGAGGTTTTCCAGACTTTTCTCCACATTGGATGAAGATATTCAACTGAAATTTTATACATGGCTTTGTCTTGGATAGTTACAGATCAAGTTTAAGTTTCATTACTCTTGACCTACTTTTGACTGAATTGTCTTACTAGCAGGGGACTTTGTATTGCCTTCAACACTCTCAGAATGTTTGGTTTTAATATTTTTTTCTTATGTAAATGAGGTAACTCTTGTGTTATAGATTTTAATGGAAAACTTTCAGAAGCTAAGTAATATGAAGCTATTTTAAATAGATTCCATTGCTTATTCTATATAAACATGTACATGAGAAAGAAAAATTAAAATCATGCTACAATCAGCATAGAAAGGAAAGATATCTCTTGCTACAGCCAAGGAAAAAACAAAGAAAATTCCTGCCTGCCTCATCAAAAATTGAAATTTTTTTGCCAAAGAAATTATTTACTAATATTTTTTTGGCCTAATCTGCAATTTAAAAAAAAAATAGCTCTCAATATATTCTCTTTCAGTTGTCACATGACCATGCTGTTCCCCTGAAGAAGGATTTCTTTGAAACCAATCAGAGTGTAGAGTCCAGCGGACACTTTATCAACATGCGTCAGCGTATCGCCCGTTTGTCCCTGCCCCCCGGGGACTACATTGTTGTGCCATGTACGTGGGACCCACATGAGGAGGCAGCATTTTATTTGAGGTTCTTCTTTGAGAACAGAAACACAGTTGAGTAAGTAAAGTCTTGAAGTGAAAAAAAAAAAATTCTCGTAATCGAACTTCCGGTACATGTAAATATCAGGTCAGTTGCCTATAAGCATGGGAACTGTGCGGTCATTGTATATTTTAGATATAATCAATGAAATGTTTTACTGATAATGAAAGCAAGAATTCATTGAAATTATACACTAAATTAAGTTAATTATTATAACAGAAGAAATATTTAAGGAATTTGCCACTTATAGTGCATCAAATAATAATAATAATGATTGGTTTTTACGTAGTGCTTTTCCAGCATATGCTGCTCAAAGCGCTTCAAAATACAAATGAGTATATACAAACAGGGGAAGTCACTGAAACAAAATCGGAAGACACATTCGGATATCTTGAACCCTTGAATATTTCAAAGTTTTGTCGAAGACCCTTGGATTTCAAGATACAGATATTTGATTGTATCAGATTACCAGAGTAATGAATGATATTTCCTGTAGGGAGACAGACGAGGCCCCCAGCAGAGAGGAAATTGCTCTTCCATCTACCGAAAAAGACAAGGAGGAACACTTCAAACATTTCTTTCACTCTGTCTCAGGGGAGGTAACTCACTGCTGGAATGTTTACAATTATACATTGTTCCATGATTCCAGACAAAATCTTCACTGAAATATAGATATGATGGTGTATTTTTGCAATGTTCATAGAAATGCTGGTGGCATTTAGATGAAATACAACCTTTCTATGACAGAAGCCTATTTATTGAAGGTCAGGGTCAATGATAAAAGTTTGCTTGTGAAATATTAAAATTCTCTGCATCAAGCAAAGGTTGCTTGTAAGCAGTCATTTTTCTCTGGTCAAGGTCATTTAACAAAAAATGAATTTTATAACTTAATAATGACCAAATTTGAAATACATGTATCTCTATGTTGGATGGTTGGTTGTATATTGTTTAGTGCCCCTCTCGAGAATCTTTCACTCATATGGAGACATCAACAAAATGTCATTGAAAGGCTGCAAAATTTAGGCGTATGCTTGGTGATTATGGCCTTTGAGCATGGAGGAATTTTATTGTGCCACACCTTCTGTGACAAGGGGCCTTATTTTTTTTGTGGTTTCAATCGAAGAACTGCCCCGTTTAGTTGCCTCCTACCACAAGCAAGGGGTACTGAAGACCTACTCCTACTCTGAGGTCAGTTTTCACTAATCCCATCAAGACAGGTCAATTTCTAGAAATCAATAAAAAACTGAGAATGAGTCACACACACACAAAAAATGCTTGTAATGAGAAAGCATATCATGACCCTGAATTAAAGTTATTTCTCTATGGCCTAGGTCACTTCAAGGAAAAACGTAATTTTTATGTGTAAAATTAATCAATAATGACCTAGTTTGAACTTTGTGTTTCTTTGTCCTAGTGTACCCCATGAAGGTCAATGTGCACTAATCTCATCAAGACAGCTCAAGTTCTAGAAATATTAGTGTATTATGATTAAAAAAGAAATTTTGAGAGTGATTCATTTTTCAATGCAAGATAATTCACATAGACTGGTGTCTCTCTATGCAGGAAATATACATTCAGCAAATGTAGTTTAGAAAAAATTATGAAAGGACAAAATCTGAAATTCTTTTTTGAACTGTGAGTAAAAGTTGGTGATTTTAAATGGGATAATTTTCATCAAACTTCATTAGTTTTTTTTTATTGAAAATTTTTATGAAATCAGCCAAATTAAAATCATGTGTAAAGGAGCATGCCTGAAAACCAGGTAATTTCATTTGTGTAGCCTTAACCTACCCCCCCCCCCCCCCCCCCCCATTTTTTCAAAATACAGCTGTAGCCACACATTTAGATGTTCACTGATATAAACATTTTTTTGTAGGACATGGAAGTGAATCCCTATGAATTACAGACAGCTTTAAATGATGCTCTGCGTAAAGGTGAGAGTAAGTCTGGGTTTCAGTATTTGCTGTCTCGAGTAGTTATACCAATTATTAACAGCAATGTACAGATCACATCAATTGGAATTATTTCTTACATCATTTCTTTTGTATTGAAACTTTGTGAGTTTTATGTGAAGTTCCACAAATTTTGACCTATGATAGATGGTTAAAGAGTGAGACAGCAGTAAAGATTCAGTTGTCATGGTAACTCTGGTTAGAGTGTTCACTTTTTAACTGTAAAACTCGAGCCCTGCTCAGGCCATGGTATTGTCAAACCTAAGATGTAAACATAGGTAGTGATTGCTCCCTTGCCAAATGTTTGGCATTTAGAAGTGAGGTTGTGAGTCATTTGAATATGACCTTAAAAATGGATATCCTGTGTTGTGGCAAGCATTGGCATGTTAAAGAACCCTCAGTACTAATGTCCTGTGCATAGGTATATATTTTGGGTACTTTCCATCATTTAAGTTAAAATCCTTGAAGTGATGTAAAACAAACAAACAACCTTACAAAGAAAAAGACAGTTGCCTGGTTTGGCCTGGAGCCTCAGTTTTGAAAGTTTCTTTAAAATACCCACAACATTCACTTTTCACTGGCCATGTAGAAACCTGTAAGAACATAGATCGATATTCCTGCATGAGGTGTACATATACATTTATTGCATAAATGAGGAAGAAATGAAGACTTACTCACCCCCAAAAAATCATATTCTCCAAGGGCTTCATATCTCCCAAATATTCATGCAATAAATTTTTTATTATACCAAAACAAAGCAATGCTACAGTAATACAAAAGAAGTGAAAAAAAATCTTAGATCCGCTCATTTATATTTCATGTTCTCTTACATCTGATCTGTGTATCAACCAAAATAAGGTGATTAAACTTTGTATCGGAAACTTGTAAATTCACCTGGCATGCAAACAAATTCTTTTTGTGCTTATGAAGTGTTCGAATTCACCTCTGGATAATTACTCGGACGTATTGTGATGTCACACTAAACCACAGCTGGAGCTGTTATAAGATGATATGTTGATTATGCTATCATTAAGATGAGTACACATACATTCACATGTACAAATCAAGAAATTTTTTTCCAACCAAGTGGGTTTCACCCATGCAGTTTTTCTAAGGAGTACAGTGCCAAATACACTAGAGACTAACATTTAACTTTTTACAACTCGAAGTACCTATAAATATACATGTATATTTTCTACCGAGCTCAGAGTTAGAGGAGGTGTGTGATGGGGATACTGAGTTCCTTTTCTATACATGGTTCCAACCTCTAGCATTGGAAATTGAGATGATTGATGGAAAAAAAATTCTCAGTAGTGTAATGAAGAGAACACAATGGAGAAAACAAATCATTTAAAAGCAAGGTTGTGATAACCTGAAATTTTGATCTGAGATGATCCTCAAGTAGCATTGATGTAGTTTTTAAAGAGCAGTGTAAAACAAAACATGAGCTTATAGTTATGTATCTTACGTATCATCAGAGCCAAAATTACAATTTTTTATCATAGTAAGTAAAGCGGCATGTTAATTTAACTTGTGTGCATTCAGAATTAACCCTAAGGCAATGATGAAGGAAACTGTCACCATGCTACACATCACAAGGTGTAACCAAGGAGATGTTTTACATCACTAGGTGTAACCAAGGAGATGTCTCACATCACTAGGTGTAACCAGGGAGATGTTTTACATCACTAGGTGTAACCAAAGAGATGTTTCACATCACCAGGTGTAACCAAGATGTTTCACATCACTAGGTGTAACCAAGGAGATGTCTCACACAACTAGATGTAACCAAGGGGATGTTTCACATCACTAGGTATGACCAAGGAGATGTTTCACATCACCAGGTTTAACCAACCATGGAGATGTTTCACACCACTAGGTGTAACCAAGGAAATGTTTCACATCACTAGGTATAACCAAGGAGATGTTTCACATCACCAGGTGTAACCATGGAGATGTTTCACACCACTAGGTGTAACCATGGAGATGTTTCACATCACCAGGTGTAACCATGGAGATGTTTCACATCACCAGGTGTAGCCAAGGAGATGTCTCACATCACTAGGTGTAACCAAGGAAATGTTTCACATCACCAGGTGTAACCAAGATGTTTCACATCACTAGGTGTAACCAAGGAGATGTCTCACACAACTAGATGTAACCAAGGAGATGTTTCACATCACCAGGTTTAACCAACCATGGAGATGTTTCACACCACTAGGTGTAACCAAGGAAATGTTTCACATCACTAGGTATAACCAAGGAGATGTTTCACATCACCAGGTGTAACCATGGAGATGTTTCACACCACTAGGTGTAACCATGGGGATGTTTCACATCACCAGGTGTAACCATGGAGATGTTTCACACCACTAGGTGTAACCATGGAGATGTTTCACATCACCAGGTATAACCAAGGAGATGTTTCACATCACCAGGTGTAACCAACCATGGAGATGTTTCACACCACTAGGTGTAACCAAGGAAATGTTTCACATCACTAGGTATAACCAAGGAGATGTTTCACATCACCAGGTGTAACCATGGAGATGTTTCACACCACTAGGTGTAACCATGGAGATGTTTCACATCACCAGGTGTAACCATGGAGATGTTTCACACCACTAGGTGTAACCATGGAGATGTTTCACATCACCAGGTGTAACCAAGGAGATGTTTCACATCACCAGGTGTAACCAACCATGGAGATGTTTTGCACCACTAGGTGTAACCAAGGAGATGTTTTACATCACTAGGTATAACCAAGGAGATGTTTCACATCACCAGGTGTAACCAAGGAGATGTTTCACATCACCAGGTGTAACCAAGGAGATGTTTCACATCACCAGGTGTAACCAAGGAGATGTCTCACATCACTAGGTGTAACCAAGGAGATGTTTCACATCACCAGGTGTAACCAAGGAGATGTCTCACATCACTAGATGTAACCAAGATGTTTCACATCACTAGGTATAATCAAGGAGTAGAAATATATGAATGAGTGGTCGCTATTTTTAGATGCAGGAAAACTAAAAGGTGTGTTTTTTCTTTTGTATAAAACAGTCTCCTCAGTTAGATCCACCACTTCATCATTTTTTATGAATATGTCATCAGAACAAAGACTGTGATATCACAGAGACTTGCCCTGGCTATCATCAGTATTACATTTCATTATACATTAGGTCTACTTACTTCAATCACTGAAGGGGGTCACAGGGTCACAGGACTAGTATAAAATTCATTCCCATCAGGATGGCATGCTGAAAGGGATCATAAGACTGGGATAAAATTAAGACTGTGAGATAAAGGATGATCAGTAGAATAGTTCTTCCTCAATGTTAAACATTCATTTTATATATATATATATATATATATATATATATAAAGTGAATTTTCAACATTGAGAAAGAACTATTGTAGGGAGTTCACCATATATATATATATATATATATATATATATATATATATATTACATTGGGCTGCCGACTTTGCCCTTTATGAACTAAAGATGTTTGTATATTTCAAAGATTTTGAACTCTTTTTATTTGTCGATTGAATCTTTATGAATCTGGTGAATGTCTACATAGTGTGTACATTATTCAGAGTTTCTTGTAGTATGCAAGTTGATGTTGAATTATTAACATTAATGATGTAACATTTTTTTTACAGAGCCTCTTCATCAAAACCTCAGTACAGATGCCTGTAAGACATTCGTATCATTGATGGATGTATCCTTTGTTCTGATTGGTTGATACTGCAAACATTGAGTAAATGTTACAGTAAATTATTCAATGCATGAGACATAGGAGAACTGAATTCTCACATCAAACCGTAATAACAAGTGACACAGTGTACTTATCTGTACTGTCAATATAATAACAAGTGACACAGTGTACTTATCTGTACAGGTACTCAATATATTAACAGGTGACACAGTGTACTTATCTGTACTGGTACTGTCAATATATTAACAAGTGACACAGTGTACTTATCTGTACTGTCAATATTTTCTGAACTTGAACAAATTTGATAACTTTTGAAAGTAAATATTTAGTATGAATGTCCTTATAGTATTTCAATGAATTTGATACAATCTGACTAAAAATCAGTGATAATAACTTTGATATTTTACTTACAAGACATCCAGTCACAAGCCAGCATGTAAAACTAAAAAAACAAAACAGCATCAATGCGATAAAAAGGTGAAGATAATGAACAGTGATCAATCTCATAAATACAATTAAAAGTAGAGCAATCACAGACCCCTGAACACACCGGACATCAAACCAAGTTTATTTCAAATTTGATTGACAGTATTGATTTCATTGCAGATATTTGATTTTCTTCACGTTGTTTTTACATTGTGCAACAAACAGATTGTCATTTGTATCAATACACAGTCCCTGGGGTTCACTCGGTCCACAGTCTATGTAATGGAGGAACTGTCCGTCCTGGTCTATGATGTGGACACTGTCATTGTTATGATCAGCTGTAAGGATGTGACTCTGACTGTCTGTGGTGATTCCCAGTGGACAGAATGGTTGGTTCTTTTGAGCAGGAGTATTCCAGTGTACCTGAATCTCAGTTTCCCGGCCTGATTGACCACCACTATTGCTTTAGCTTCACTGTCAGCCACAGATATCCAGGTTCCTGTTCTCAGGAATATATTTAGTGTTCTTACAATAACCAAATGAAAAGAGAGGATGATGCTTATCATCAATCTGAATGGTTTGTGTCTCTGTGGAGCCAGAGTAACACACCACTTTGGATGGTTTGTCATCATCACTGTCCATCATAACCAGGAGATCATCAGAGGCAGTACAGCAGACACCACAAGGTCTCCAGTTCTTTAGTCTGATCATGGTCTGTATCTGTTCGTTATTCACAATGTTCACAGTTCTGTCCCAGTAATCAGTATAAACCAGATCCCCATTGCTTGTCACAGCTATGTCCTATGGAGTGTTCCCTGATTTGGTTGTGATTCACTTGGGTAATGATCCCCTATCAATGCTGAAGAGTTTCATGGTGCTGTTGATTTCTTCATCACTCAGATCAGACAGGCCACAACGTTAAGGTATCTATACCCAGTGTGTATGGTGGTGACAGTCAGTGGTTCATCAAACAGCTTTTTGATGACAGAAGAGGCTATTGCTTCTGAGGATTTCTGTGTTGATTTCATGTTAATTGATGATAAATCTTCAATCAACTTACAGCATTCATCCTTTTGAGTTTCTGAAAACGCTATCAGTATTTTGCTGTAAAGAAATGACAGTGTTGAGAAAGATCCATCGAGAGAGCTGATCTGCAGGTAATTGGCTTAGGTGAGAATTTTGGTAAAACTGCAGTTACATAAGGTGAAATCTTCAAGAGCTTGTTTTAAACTGAAATGTCTTTAGATGCCAAGATGTTGTTAATGTCTGTAATGGTCTGTTGTACAGTCTGTATCAGCTTGTCTATTTCTGTTTCACTTTCACACAGAGCCAGCAGGTGCTCGGTTTTCATTTCATGTACTCTGCAGGTGCTCAGTTTTCATTTCGTGTACTTTGCAGGTGCTCGGTTTTCATTTCATGTACTCTGCAGGTGCTCAGTTTTCATTTCATGTACTCTGCAGGTGCTCAGTTTTCATTTCATGTACTCTGCAGGTGCTCGGTTTTCATTTCATGTACTCTGCAGGTGCTCGGTTTTCATTTCATGTACTTTGGATTTCAAGTTATTGACGGGGATATTAATGGCATTGTGCTAATGTTCATTAATGGTTGTTGTCACTTTGCTGTAGTCTGTATCAAGATTTGTTATCTCCGTTTTAACTTCTGATGCAATATTTTTATATTTTGGACATAAAACGTTTTCAAGGTTTTCCAGAATGTTTTCAATTTCTTTTTGTTTAGACTTGAAAATATCCATAATGTCCTGAAATTTGTTTTTATTTTGTTGATGAGAGATAATACACTTGGTACAGATAGGGAAATCACACTCCTTACAGTGAATTTCACAGGTTTTCTCATTGTGTGATGAACACTTAGGAAGGATGGGTCTGAATCTTTGCTCGTAGAACCCCATCAGCATGTGAGGCTTAGTTAAATCTGAGGAGACATGCTCCCCAATACAGCCCTTACAGAGCTTGATGTGACAAAACTCACAGTACATCTGTGCTATGACAGGTTCACAAAGTTCACATCGTATCACATCTTGGGCAGTAGTATGGCGTGCCACGCTTTTTTCGTTTTAGATGAACACTAGTAAACTGAAGTCTTTTTAGGTTGATTGATGGCTTCCCAAGAATATCTATCTTGTCTAGGTACTTCTGTAATAGGCAAGCAATGGTAAAACAAAACTGTTTATAGTTCTTTAAAATAAGTCATCCCAGATGAAATTTATAAAAGTCTGAGTCTGTACAAAATGAAACAGGGTCTACAATATTTAAGGCATGTGGCATGTCAGGGCATGATGAGAAAGGCTGACTCTATCAAAATTATGAAATTCATTGCCTCTGGGGTCAGAGGTCAGGTTGTGTCAGAGGTCAGGTTGTAGGACGGGCCCAAATGAGTGTATGATGAAAATAAATTTGATAGTTTGAAAATCTTCATCATTACATCTGTGCATTGTGAAAAAAAAGTTTATTCAGTAAATACATGCATACAAATATGCAAACATAAATACGAAGGATAGCCCCTGAAAACTTAACAGCGGATTTCCAATTCGATCCTTTGATGCAGGGATGTTGGGCTAGGGGTCATAATCCTGTATGAATGTTCAGTCTTTAGTACGTAGTGAGTAATGGACTGATGATCTCTTAGTGTAGGAAAAATAATTCTCTTCAGTACATTTTAACGCAACACTAGATGTAGGGTTATAAAGAACGAGAAATTCGTGACCTCTTGACTAGTTATTGTAAATTCCTAATTATACGTAATTTTGCGAGAAGCGTCACTCGCATAATAAAATTATTCGCTTTTATTTTTATGTTGCAAAACTGCATGTAAAAACTCTTGAACAACAGAGTACTTGTGAATTCATGTACTCGCAATTTGATGTGTACGAGTCATTTCACGATATTAAGTACTCATATAAAATAAGGAAATTACAGTACTAAGGCTTCAGGAGTGGTGATTTTGTGAAAATACATGATATGAGTTTCTTGCTTTGTTCTTACTCTTGGACACTGAAAATTTGAAATCTGGACAAACAATGACAGTTTATTTTTTATATTTTAAAAAAGATTTACAACTGTGTCTGTCATCCTCTGTTGTGCATTAACAATTGAACATTTTTAACTTCTTGGTACCTACCCTTGCAATTCTTTTTAAATTTGGTATAAAGCACCCCCAAGACAAGGGTGACAATAAATTGCAAATTTCAGGACTCCTGCACCCCTGGGGTCTATGGAGCAAAAACTATGAAAAATTTACCAAATTTCAAAAGTCTTCTATACAGTCTGTAAGAAAAACTAAGTTCATAGTCATATAGAGCAGGAAAGCCTCTTCCAAAATTTCAGATTTCCTGATCCCCGGTGTGGAGGTTCTGATTCCAGGGCAGAGTGAAATTGGTGTGTATTCTAAGAATGAGCAGGTAGTCCTTTACCAAAATTATGAATTTCCTGATCCCAGGGATAAGGATTTTGGTACCAGGGTGGGACCAGAATGGATATAGTGGTTAAATATTGTTAATTTTGCTGATACTGTATAGAAACTAAATACATCGTTTAGGAAAAACAGAAAGGGATGTACCAAAATTGTGAATTTTGCTGTGAAACAAAGCAGTGTATGTGAAACAAAGTAGTGTCTTTGAAACAAAATAGCTCCCATGAAAGAAAGATGTTTCAGTAAAACAAAGTGGTGTGTGAAACAAAGCATTGTTGAAAATGCGGTCATCTTTTTTAACGCTTTAATTTACTAGGAGTCTATATCTTCTTGCAGCTCTGGTTTGTCATCAGGAGATTGTTTTATCTGTAGTGTAGAGATCTGTAGTGTAGAGATCTGAAGTGTAGAGATCTGTAGTATAGAGATCTGTAGTGTAGAGATCTGTAGTGTAGAGATCCAGTACAGTGAGCATACATACATTATACATCCAACTCTGATAAATAGATACCGATTACATCTAAGCAAAATTTGACTTTTCCTTAACGAGTTTTTCAGGTAGATGGATCAGGTAAACTAGGCTTTACAGAATTCTTGTACCTGTGGAATGTACTTCGCAGTTGGAAGGTAGGAAGCAGTTGAACTGGATTGTAATGCAGACATTGAAGGGTTCTACTATCAAATTGATTTAATTTGGTACTGACTGTATGCTTGATGCTGAGTAGATCTAAGTATGTATTGTATTACAGAGACTATTTTACCAGTACGATGTAGATGGATCAGGCAAGCTCAATTCGTTTGAGCTCAGACGAGTTCTTGGAGCAGCAGGGTTCAAGTTAGACAACTCCACAATGAAATCACTTGTGTGGCGTTACGCGGACGAGAAATTTAAAGTCAGTCTGGATAACTACTTTATCTGTCTGGCTCGTCTGATGAAGCTCTTTAGTGAGTGTTTATATCTGATAAAAATATGTTGTACATTTATCAAGTTTTCCTGATATGCCTTGAAAACATAAATACATTAATGTCACTTTCTGTTTGATAAATGTCATTAATTCCGAGTTTGACATATTGTACATTGATGCTAAGAGTTGCCATGACGTGGAGATGATGCCGTTGTTTCAGAGATCGAAAGGTGAAAGGTCACTAAGTCGCATAAGAAACGATTTGAGGAAAATTTTTGAGTTTGAGCAATGCATCATTGTAGGAAGAGTCTTTATGACCTACAAATGACCCCTTGTGGGTTTATTGGGTTGAAATGGTTATCAATGATGAAACTTTGCATGATTGATTGATTATTTATTGCTCTCCGCCACACTCAACAATTTTTCAGTTATCTGGTGGCGTCCAGTTTTTGTTGGTGGAGGAGAGAACCCAGATACAATGTACCTGGGAAGAGACCACCGACCTTCCGCAAGTAAACTGGCAAACTTGCTCACATAACGCCGCGGCCGAGATTCGAACACGTGCCGACAGAGGTGAGAGGCTTTGTGATTTTGAGCCCGATGCTCTAACCACTCGGCCACGGAGGCCCCAACTTTGCATGAAGAGCCTCAAATTAATGAAGGTACTCAACAATTTTTTTTAATTGTAAAGTGTCAATTCTCAAGGTCAGTGGTCAGATATTGAGGAAAATGATTTCTAGGTATATTCTTGATTTGTTTGCAATGAGACTTTATATGGAGTCTCCACACTTTCAGGATGCCCCTATTGTTCATTGAGGACAAAAGGTCATACATGAATATAGTAAGAAGTCATTTCAGATTACATCATGAGATCTTTTATTCAAGAACATGACTGATTGATCTTTATCATTTTGTTTCCAGATGATTTTAACAAGTTTAAGAAAAATGATGAAGTCACCTTCTCATTATCACAGGTAAGTTTCCAAATGTGATACGTCTTTTTCTGTTCAGATTTCATGACACTATGTGTCTACAGTGCTGTCATCTATGATTAAAACCATGAAGACTTCTATTAACAGTCTGATACCAAATGAAAAATGAATGAATTTATGTGTGTGTGTGTGTGTGCATGTGCATGTGTGTGTGTGGTAATTGCAACACTTTCCAGAAATATAATCTATAAATGTACACATGTAAACATTTTGCTTTTATGAATGAACATTGTAGAAGTCAAATGAAAATTTCTGCATGCTGCAAGGAGGAAGTGCTGAAACCCTTTTTTTCAAATTAGAAATGAACTGAAATCTGTCAAGGAACCATTCCTTTTCATAAAATGATACATAATATTGTTCAATTATTCACATGATACTAAATTTCAATTGTTTAGTTCTGTGGCATAAATCTGTAGAAAACAACAAATTTTACAAAGTAAAATAAAAAGTTGGTTTTTTGAAATCCTATGATGCATATGTAGTTGACATTTTCAGTGCAGATAAAAATTCTTAAAATGGATATTTTCTTCTTTTTTTTTCAGTGGTTACAGAAAGGTGTGTCCTGATGGAGGATCTTGAGTCCATCAGACTGTTAATATGAACACTTCATATATCATGTCAACTGTGATAGTGACGCATGTTCGAAGTTCCCATGATGCAGTGCAGCAATGTCACATGACCTACTTTTCTTTGTGATAGGTTGATGATGACATGAATTTTGATTTTTTTGCTGTGATACTGGAGAGACATTGTACTTGGTGTTAGGTTTGGGTACTAATGGTTACTCAGTTGAAACAGGGTCTGTATCAGCTCAACAACCTCAGGGTATTATATGTGATAAGTCTTTATAGAAAAAATGATTATATTTAAAAAGATCTGTTCAAGATGAAAA
Organism: Ostrea denselamellosa; assembly: GCA_024699665.1. Lineage (NCBI taxonomy): Eukaryota > Metazoa > Mollusca > Bivalvia > Ostreida > Ostreidae > Ostrea > Ostrea denselamellosa. Next base: position 5,252,400 of record JAMZEH010000022.1, on the reverse strand, counting down.
ATCCATTTTTATTTCTAGATTAATCTCCTTCACAGTTGATATTATTCACATTTTAACATCCTGTATGTCTGTGGTTAAAAGTTTAACGTGTTATAGTATAGCGTATTACGCTGTTATTCAGAGAGCATTGTTGTAAAAAATGTATGTCTGTGGTTAAAAGTTTAACATATGTTATACCCTGTTATTCAGAGAGTATTGTTGTAAAACCTGTACTCTTTCTTTTGATGACCTTGACCTCAATCTATTTACCAAAAAACTTTTAACACTACTCACTTGCATATTGTTTTATATTTAATCCTCCTTGTTTTATGGCATTTCAAATAATGCCAAGTTCAGTTACTTTTCAAACCTGTCACAGACCTTAATTTCTCTTTCCAAATGGCTGTGGTAGGATTTTTTTAAAATGGTGCCATGACTCTTGACCTTATAACCTGTTATGGACCTTTTGACCCACTTAAATTGCTTTTACCTTTTTTTTATGTTTAGTGAGAGCCAGTGATGCATTCAATGTTTCATGAGAAGGGGTCTCCAAACACACTCTCATAGAAATGTACCAACATTTGTGTACACTGATTAGGAGCATTGTGTTTCACAAAGACATCTTGTGTACACATTATATTTTTTGTTTGTTTGTTTGTTTTATTTATAGTCGCCTGAGCAATTTTTCAGCTATCCGGCGACTGTCACTATTACCGGTGACGGGGCTGCAAATTTAGACCTATGCCTAGCACTAATGGCTTTTAGCAGTGAGGGTTCTTTTACGTACCACACCTACTGCGACACGGGACCTCCGTTTATAAGGTCCCATCCGAAAGACCCGTGACTCTCACTTCGTAATGCCGAGCTCTTGGCGAAGGAGCAATCACTACCTATTTTAACGTCTTAGGTTTGACGCGGCCGGCCCGAGCGGGGCTCGAACTCACGACCTTCCGTTCACGAGGCGAGAGCTCTACCACTGAGCCACCGTGATCGGTCATTATATTTTTTGAGCATTCCAAATATTAACATATCATCATATGACACAGGCAGCTACTCTTTTATCAGATGTGGGTAAATTGAATCAAGAATATAATGTATAATGCAGCAAGATTATTAAAAAAAATATATGCCCTCGCTCACAACTTTAATTCCATTGGATGATGCCTTTTGTGTATCTTTAGTTTATCTTCTTGTTCCTTGTCCATTATTTGTTTACACAATACATGTCTTGTTTGTTTGTGTTTATGAAGGTATGAGAACAGAAGAAAAGCAAGGTAATATATGTTATCAAAAAAAAAAAATAACGAATGAAGCCCATCACTTAGAAATAACTCCCATCCTTCCACCTAAAACAAACACTTTTGTTTATATCTTGTTATTTATCTTGTGTGTATCTTAGTTATAAGAGTTATGTTGGAAGGCACTTGTGTGTCACTTCTTTTATGGAGAAATATAGATTGCAACAGCTCACAAAGCATTGGTAAATGAAGATTATATAAAAATGTGTGCCCGTTAGATTTATTTACGCAGCTTGCACAACTTTTTAACGTCACTGAAATTTACAAACACGCTATCTGTGTAATTCTGAGTAGTAGTTTTAAAGTACATATAATTTTTGGAATATTTTTGATTTTTTTATAATTGTTTTGTGGTAAACGGTTATGTTAACAATCTTTTTTTCTCCTGCATAGTGTTTTGTATCGGCATTGTCCTCTATGAAGTTGATGTCATTTAATGTCATTTGATGAGTAGACACACGTGCACAAAATTAAGTGATTTAGTGGTTTAGATAAACGTCACTAAAATTTCACTCATAATTTTACTCACAGCTCTCTATCGCAATAATTTCATTTTTGGGACATCGGCATATTTTTATGTTAGATATGCCTGTACTAGATAATGTTATTTCGTTATTAGAATTATTCAGTGGAAACTACCTAATCACCTCTGTAATCTATTTCACTGGGCATTCCAAATTTCATATTTTCGTTGGTTTTTTTATACTGTTTATTCCAACATTCTGTGTATGCCAACAAAAATTTTGTCATCCAGTGAATGTCAGATAAGATAGGTTTCGTTGTAATTTCGAATCTTTATCACAATAATTTCATTTAATATGGACATCAGTATTTTCATTTTTGATTTTAAATTACAGGATATGACAAAAGAGATACAAGAATTTCTATTGATATTATAACTTTCTTAGATTATTTCACTTTGTTGTTTAGTACATTTGCTACTTTTGATACATTACAATTGCTAATTGTAACCATGACAAATCTGAAACGCCGAAGTGTGTATTTTTAAGTGCAGATTGGTCTACTTTAGATCAGATGACATTTGACTCGCTTATAAGCGCATTGGCGTCTCTTTGATTTTCTAATTATTGATATTGGATGTACAAGTAAATATAAATGATATACACTTTGCAGAAAATGTTGATGGCTTCACAATTCAATGGCCAACTTTCTTGTCATAAATTTCAATTATTAATATTTGTGTATTTTATTTTACTGACATTTGATGTGAATTTCTACATGTAACGCAAAACGTACATTTGTTGCATATATTGCTATATGATCGATATTTTGTTGGAAATAGCGATATATTTAATATCTATCTGATATGATCTTTGAGCAGAGTCTATTGACTTTTGGAGATCTGATATTGACTTTTTAAAATGTTTTTTTTTTTTAGTGTTTTACATGTACTTATATTTGTGCATTTTTTATCTGTTAGTGGATATGCTACAGTTATATAATTTTAAAGTATCATTTTATAGTATCCATAAATAAACATGAAATGAAAGATGAATATTCATTATGCATGCCCACGACCCTAACATTATGTTTTGCATGATGTCTTTATGTGTCTGATGGAAAGCAATTTAATCTAAATCTTAAATTACATCTGTGGTAGGTGGTTTAGAACCAGCCGAATCTTAAATTACATCTGTGGTAGGTGGTTTAGAATCAGCCAAATCTTAAATTACTTCTGTGGTAGGTGGTTCATTATGAATACTGATTCATGGATATTTCTGTGTACATTTACACACTCCATGCAGGTTTTCAAATTGATAAACTAGATAACTTGACAAATTTTCATGCCGCCATTTAGATGTGTAACTGATTATTTTGGTTTATTTGGGGGGGGGGGGGGGGGGGGGGTGGTATTTTTTTTTTCGGTACATGTAGTGTAAACACATGGTGTGAATCTTCATATAGTATGACTATTTTAATGACTGGGAATTTTCCGAAAGAAAGGAAAGTAGGATATAGATATAAGAAATATTTTCATATTTGAAAATGCATGAAAGTATGGACGGTAATGAAACATACCTATAAATCTTGCTCAAATGATATTTGTTTTGTGTACCCAATAAAAGAACACAATTCATAAGAAATGTTCATAAACAGTTCATATTTCTAAAGTTTTAAGGATAAATGTGTGCCAGGAACCAAAATTAACATATTAATTAGTGAACTCGTTGAAAAATGGCCCAAGGTCGACTCCGATCAAAATTTAACGTTAAATTTTGATAAAAAACGGTCATTGGAAAGTGATCAAAGTTAAATTTTGATTAGTAATAGGGTAATTTTAAATGGCTGTGGCATATATAATGTAAGTGTTTAAAATGGATTGTCTCAGAGAGAGAGAGAGAGAAGGAGGGGGAGCGAGAGAGAGACCCAAGTGATCATTTTCCAGGCTAACGAAATTTAATCCCTAAGAAACTCTACTCTGTTGTTTTCTTCGTCTCTCTTCCGTTGGAGTTGAATCTTCTCTGGGCTACAGCTTTATCAAGATAAGAATAACGGCATTATACTTTCCAAGTAAAGAATTTTTTAAACCCGGTATTTTAAATTTATATGGACATGTAGGAAGTTATAAAAAATCCTTTGCTCAAGATTTGCAAACGAGATGGAATGGTTGCAATTTAGGCAAGTATTGTCGCTCCAAAAAGTGGTAAGAATGTATCAAAATCTATTTTGATAACAAAGCGAAGGAGCAAGAGAATGTACTATTGCAATTTTAAAATATTCATCTCGTAAATCACTTAATGCATTATGAACAAACAAAATGATGAAATACAGTAAATCATGAATTTTCTTTGCATTAATTTTAGCAGTTATTTTCATTTATTTATTAGCCAAGAAATTGAATATTGGTAGAACACCCCCCCCCCCCCCCCCCCCGTCAACAAAAATAAATAAATAACCCCCCCCCCCCCCAAAAAAAAAAACCCCCAAAAACAAAACCCCCGGGTATCTGAAATTCGGGTGCTGTATTGCAATTGATCTGCGTGCGTTGTCCGCTAGCAATTGAACATTTGTAACTTTTTGATAACTACCATTCCAATTCTTTTCAAATTTGGTAAGTAACATCATTGGGACAAGGACAACATAAATTGTAAATTCCAAGACTCCTGCACGCAAGGGGCCTAAGGGGCGGGGCAAAAACTTCCAAAAATTGATCAATTTTCAAAAATCTGAAAGCTTCTCCACAACTGCACGTGTGCCAAAATAATTAATTGCATAGTGACGCAGAGCAGGAAGGCATGTACTAATAGTGTAAATTTCATGATCCCCGGGGTAGAGGTTCTGACCCCAGAGTAGGGCCAAAATTGGTTTATAGTATTTATGTATTGCTGTACATTAGTTATCCAAATACATCCCCACCTCCTCCAGCAGTTTTATGTCATTAATTTGTAACTATCTATATCTTCTTTTCTCCTACCCCTTCCTCCCTTTCCACTTCTCGGGGAAAGATCGGTGTAGAATCTAGCATTGGGTCCTTGAGCCAATGGATAAATGCGTAAAACCTGTAGATTTTTGAGGCATTATATTTTTTTCTTAGGTTATTAAAAAGTGGCATGCTTGCTATAAAATACATGAACTTTATTTTGTTCATCAACATTTTGCAGAATAATTTCGTGTTAAGTTCATGGGTGAGGAAAACAACGAATTTTTTTTTGCCATAATGTTGAGTAGAACACCATCATGATTTCGGCGGCGCTGTTCGATGTCGAAATGATTTTTAAATGTTCTATTAAAGTCGTGTATATGATCACTTCCATAAAATTGATGGAGTCGGATGAAATTACACACCAAGGAAGACAGAAAGGTATGAAATATACATGTACCGGTACAAACGAATAAAATATGTCTGCCTGACTGTCAACAGATGGTGATGCTAAGTGATACAAATGTTACATCATTGGGAAATCATTTCCCTGGGGTACAGCAAAACACGTCAAGTCATTCATGTGGAATTCAGAGGTTTTATTTAGTAATTACATCTTAAAAACGTAACCTAAAATAATGATTTAAAAAAACAGAAACAAAAAGAACCGCCGTGTTTTTATATCTAAAGTCCAAATCTTGTGTAACAAAAAGGGATAAATTGCAATGGACCAGACAGGGATTCGAACCCGGTCTGATCCGCTACATTTTCTCCCTTCCTGTTACGCTCGCATTGCATGCTTTACTGATGTGAACACGACATTCAGTATATATGTATGTATCTGGAACATGTACTGTCTGTTGAATTTTTGCAAATGGAGTCTGGAAAGTTGTTTGAGTACATGTGTACACAAATGTGATATATCGAACTGCAGAGTTTTCATATATACGTTTGTTTACTGAGAAAACACAGATATAAATCTGATATTGTTTTGAAACTTTACCAGAGATGACTTTGTAGAATCGGGGGAAGGGAGTTTCCCCTTTTTTGGACAATGATTATGATCTGTTTTCATATGGAAATAAAAATCCAATACTTATGGCTGCTAAATTGGAAGATGATAACCTTTAGAATACTGACATACAGGAAAATTGAAAATTCAAAACATGTATTTACAAAGGATATCGATTTTGTCAGTTCTATAAAACTACTGTGGCAGATGAGTTTCAGTTTCTAAATGACTGATGTAAGAAAGAAATATTACCCTTTGAACATTTGCAATTCAGTGAGTGATGTATCGAAAGGAAACCATTGTAAAGTACTATGCAACCCTGTCAATGTAGGTCATGCTAGACAGTTAAGTGATTTTTTACATGGATGTTTTGAATTGCGCAATAAAAGGAAAGTGTTATAATTATACCAATGTTATATGCAATACTAATGTTGCATATACAGTTTGACGTCACATGTAATATATATATATATATATATATATATATATATATATATATATATATATATATATATATATATCATATTGTGTAACATGATTGTATGCCAACATGTTTGGTGAATGAATGAATGAAAAAAAATAATTGAATAAAGATACATGTATATGAAATCATGAATTGAACTGGATGAATGCTCCCCAATGATAATGCTACCCCCCCTCCCCCAACTATTCCTAATAAAAGTTCTGAACAAGAAGAATGTCAGGTCGAAAATTATGAATTATGACTTTAGGAATAATTAAACCCATCCCCCATCCCCTCCCGAGAAATATATGCAACTTACTTCCATCTTCTACAACCCCCCCCCCCCCCCCCCCCCCCCCCCCCCCCCCCGCGCGAAAAACGATGCTGCGTGCCTGTTTCCAAGAGAGAATATGTAGAAGTGGAGCTCGAAGAGAAAAATGGGAGAAAGGGTGTAAAAGAAAGAAGATAAAAATGGGAGTGAGAATGATAAAAGTGGCTTGAAGAAGAGATACACACACTCTCTTCCCACACCCGTAAGCCAGTTCTCTTCATGCATTTGCGATAGCATCACAGAAATCCGGATTAGTATCGTGATTGGTGTAGTGTTTAGATTCAAACCTCTCGGTGAGTGAGATTGACATTGATCTTGTTGACGACAGGCCTGGTAACACGACGCTCCAAAATGACGGCCCTTAGTATGGGCGCTTTCGGCGCCTACAAACAAGCTTATAGCAAGTATCTTCAGGAAAGAGAGGCAGCAATCGCAAGAAATCAACCCACAGAAACTGTCTGGGTCACCAAACGCTACATCCCGACCGACTTGAGGTCCACAGCGCCCGTACCACGTCACAAGCTTCTGGCGCCAAAAGACCTGCCGTCCGCGGAGCAACATTGGATCCCCGTCACAGAACCACCCCTGAAAAATTTTGATCGTGGCCCCGGGAATTCTATATTCAAATCCCATCCTAGCACACGGTGTGAGGAGTATTCTACTCTCCGACAAATGCTGCCCTCTCGGGGATATTTGATCGGATACAGGCCGCAGAACTGGGGCACTGGGAACGAACTACCAGTGGTGTATGATTACCGAACTCCCAAAAGATTCCCTATCATAAACAGCCCCATGGGAAGGTTAGTATGATTGTTAGAAATAATCATGTCTGTTTATTCCTTATATGTAACATTGTTACTGTAGCTGTGGAATTTTAAGCTCTGTCGTGTGTCAGTTGGCCCTCTCGCTGTCAGAAAATCGTTTAAACACGTTTGAAAACTACTGTATGGACTGACACAGCATTTAGAAACAGAAATACCCAACTGTGCATCTTAACTGCAAAATATATTAAAGTTATATACCCCTCTGCCCCACCCAAATATAATAATTGGGCCTAGTGGCATATTTGTACAAAAATAATGTTTACTCTAAAGTAATTTGAACCATTTATGATTATGTTTACACAAATCCATACATGTTTTCCAGAGACTACAAAGGTACCTTTTTCAAAGCTACAGGTTTTATTGTATTCTGAATTCGTTAAGATGTTTCACAAATCCTCTTTCCTGTACTTCCATTACATGTAAACAACATACCTATCTCTTACTTCACAGAACAGACATTTAAAATGTTTAAATAAAAGGAGGATTGAAATTGCTCACAATTGGTTTAAATTCCTGTCATATGCAGTAGGCTATAATGATTGTATAAGATTTAAAAGATATCTGTCAACTGTTAAGTTATCAGTTGGGGACACTGAAATGAAGCTTGATGCTTGTAGTTATTTACTGGTCTGTAAAGTGTCAGGATTTAACTGATACACTGTAACAGCCCCAAACAACAGTGAAACTAGCAATACTTTTACACAGTTTTTCTAAATATACATGTATTTATAAATCCTCATAAATGGGACTGTAACCAATTATGGGCCCTCACCCCAGCCAAATCTGAAATCTATTTACAGTTTGATGGACTGCGGCAATACAGATAAAGGAAGCACCAATAATTGTACTTCCTGCAATTCAAATTTGATGCTTTAGATCACTAAGCTACACATCTATATAATCCATGGATTTTCCTGTAAAATCATATTACCAGTGTAACAGGAAATGATAAATGCAATGGATCAGAGAGGGATTTGAACACAGACACCTTGAATCTCCAGTCAGGTGTTCTATCAATTGAACTATCTGGCCACTAGCAATTGAACCCATCTAACTACCACATTCCTCTCTCCTTAAATGTCTTCATACCTAAAAGACATCAACCCTGGCTAGCATTTACACTTGTCAGTTCCAGGGGCTAATCTATGGCACCAAATGTAAAAGGAAGGGAGAAAATGCATTGGACCAGACTGGGATTTGAACCCAGGCCCACTGAATCTCTTGCTAGGTGCTTTACCATCTAAGCTATCTGGCCACCAGCAATTGAACCAGCCTAACTGCCACACATGTGTATCTATAGTGTACAAAATGATACATACACAGCTCTATGTATATTTGTTTCCTTGGACATAAAAATGAATAAATACACATAGATATATGTATATGCAGATATAAAACATTCAACTGTTGTGTTGGGAGAATTGTGTAATGCCCATGCTGTCTGTTTTTAGGTATGTCGACGAGATGCACACCACCAACAAGCTATTCAAGCTGCACTAAGGTCGAGTGATCTCCCTTGCCTGTTCATTTCTTGAAGTATTTTCCTCACTGTGAATCCTGTCTACTTATTCCAGACCAGAGTGCCCGTTAGCCTTTGTTTCGAAGTGCTTTGTGTACTTTTTTTGTTAGCCATTCATCAAGCATAATGTGTGATGTTGACATTTTGATGGTGGATCCAATGAAACAGGGAGGTGGGGGATTATTCAGTCATATTATCAGTATTAAGTACATAATTTGCATGTAGATTTGTGGATCACATTCATTCAGTGCACACAATCGTTTCATGGTGCTTTATGTTGTCAATTTCTTGTTTACACTTTTTACACATCTATATATATATATACATTTTATATCTAGTATGTATATTTCTACATTGGTTGCTCAAGTTTTGCCATGAAGGTTTTTACCTTGCTAAGATTTAGAGAGTAAACAACTGAAGGTTTATGAACAACGAGTAGATAAACAACACACATTGTTTTGCCATGTAAAGTATTATCAGTCATGTGTTTTCTATCATTAGTCTTTTTGTACTTTGAGGTACAAATTGTCTGTTTTTAAGTGTTTTGAGAAAATCTTATTGTCCCTGTTGTTTGCCTTTGGATAGAAATGGAAAAAACTCAAAATATTAGGATAAATTTTTGATTTGTTGCATTTCAGAGTTTAGAACTATTTTCGATGATGTAATGTTGGTTGGTGACTTGAAATTTAATGAAATTTAAATTCCACACAAAGCTTCATTTGTTTCCATGTTTATTCAGATCTACATTTAGTCTGGATACAAGCTTTATCTCAGATGAAATGCATGTATTGAGTATATGTATTTATGGTGAGACAAACTTGTAATGTATTTTACCAATCAGGTGATATCACTTAAACGAATTAGTGATGCCACCTTTTCATTTAAGTGATATATCACTTGCTCAGTTTGGTGAGTTTGTTTGTTTTACATCCCACTCAAGAATTTTTCACTCATGTTGTGACATCACCAGCTGTAGACCGAGTACCAAACATTTTGGCCTATAGATGACACCCTAGATCACATATATATGATATTATCACTTTCAAAGAGAACTGCTTGTGTCAATACAACTGCTAAGCAAATGAGAATGTGCACTGTGGTGACTCCTTAGATAAACTGATAACAGTGAAAATAAGCAGTTCATGAGAAAAGAGTTGGCATTTTCATAAACTGCTAAGAAACTGTCTAAATTAGTAGTTCACTTTGATTTGGGCTAGTAATGAGGATTCAGTGATCTGTCCACTCACTTCACGTATGTGTGTATAGTTAGTTGTCTGTATGTGTGTATAGTTAGTTGTCTGTGTGTGTATATATAGTTAGTTGTCTGTGTGTGTATAGGTAGTTGTCTGTGTGTGTATAGCAGTTATCTGTATGTGTGTATAGTTAGTTGTCTGTAGGTGTGTATAGGTAGTTGTCTGTGTGTGTATAGGTAGTTGTCTGTAGGTGTGTATAGTTAGTTGTCTGTGTGTGTATAGTTAGTTTTCTGTGTGTATATAGTTAGTTGTCTGTATGTGTGTATAGTTAGTTGTATGTATGTGTGTATAGTTAGTTGTCTGTGTGTATGTATAGTTAGTTGTCTGTATGTGTGTGTATAGTTAGTTGTCTGTGTGTGTGTATCGTTAGTTGTCTGTATAGTTAGTTGTCTGTGTATGTCTTTAGTTAGTTGTCTGTATGTGCATATAGTTAGTTGTCTGTATGTGTGTATAGTTAGTTGTCTGTATGTGTGTATAGTTAGTTGTCTGTATGCGTGTATAGTTAGTTGTCTGTATGTGTGTATAGTTAGTTGTCTGTATGTGCATATAGTTAGTTGTCTGTATGTGTGTATAGTTAGTTGTCTGTATGTGTGTACAGTTAGTTGTCTGTATGCGTGTATAGTTAGTTGTCTGTATGTGTGTATAGTTAGTTGTCTGTATGTGTGTATAGTTAGTTGTCTGTGTGTGTGTATAGTTAGTTGTCTGTATGTGTGTACAGTTAGTTGTCTGTGTGTGTGTATAGTTAGGTGTCTGTGTGTGTGTGTATAGTTAGTTGTCTGTATCTGTGTGTGTATAGTTAGTTGTCTGTGTGTGTGTATAGTTAGGTGTCTGTGTGTGTGTATAGTTAGTTGTCTGTGTGTGTATAGGTAGTTGTCTGTGTGTGTATAGTAGTTGTCTGTATGTGTGTATAGTTAGTTGTCTGTGTGCATATAGTTAGTTGTCTGTATGTGTGTATAGTTAGTTGTCTGTATGCGTGTATAGTTAGTTGTCTGTATGTGTGTATAGTTAGTTGTCTGTATGTGTGTACAGTTATTTGTCTGTGTGTGTGTATAGTTAGGTGTTTGTGTATAGTTTGTTGTCTGTGTGTGTGTATGGCTAGTTGTTTCTCTGAGTGTTTATAATTAGTTGTGATCCTGTTTTCATCTTCAAAAGAAGTAAAACATGCGACTATTGATTAATTATATATTGTTTTAACGTCCCTCTTGAGAATCTTTCACTCATATGGAGATGTCACCAGTACCGTGAAGGGCTGCAAAAGTTAGGCCTATGCTCGGTGCGGATGACCTTTGAGCAGGGAGGGATCTTTATCGTGCTATACCTGTTGTGACCCGGGACCTCGGTTTTTGCGGTCTCATCCGAAGGACCGCCCCATTTAGTCGCCTCTTACGACAAGGGGTACTGAGGATCTATTCTAACAATCCGGATCCCCGCAGAACCTGTATTGATTGAAAGTGCCGCACATCAAACCTAGTGAATGTAGCTCCACTCTCACGTGACTTAACGTTATTCTGGTTTCAAAACTAGAAAAAAATCTATCTGTATTAATTTCCACTTAATATAGTGTAATGGTAGCAATACTAAAAAAAAAGTGTATATGTTGTCACCTTTTTAAAAAATGTCAGTCATGCATAAACAGAAATATATCTACTTCAGAAAATCACAAATTTTCATTAAACAGTGTAATTCAAAGTACATAAAAACTGGTAAACTGCTACTTTATATATAAATTGTGGACATCAGGGAAATCATAGTATAATAGACATACAATAGAAAAAATACTAGCGTACGGGTGTTGCCCTTGAGAACAATTCTAAATATAGATAATGGATTATTTATAGAAAATATAAATATTTTCAACATCAAATAGCTTACTAGATTTTTTTTATTTGTTCCCAGTGAACAAAATTCCTACAAAAGATCATGTATAAAGTTTAATGAATTCAAGATTTTGCAAAAAATCTATGACGTCACATGATGGAGTTACCTCAGTTATGGTCATACACTATGTGTGTTCTGTCTAGGAAATTACAGAGAAGCCACTGTTTTCAGAGGTGATATGTTGACATCAGAAGACGCATGTCCAAACAGCCATAGCCATCCGTATGGTCGTTATAATGATTTAATTTGCAAACACTAGCTTTCACGGGGTCGAATGTTGTCTGACATGTTTCATACAATGCTGGACCGTTCTTTACATACTGATTTTAACTTCGGATTACTCCGTTTACCTGATCAAGATACAGGACTCGGGCAATCAGCAGACGAGTTTTACTCCTCCTAGGCACTTGATCCCACTTCTGATGTATCCACGTCCGTCAAACTCTTTATTTTGTATTCCTTGTAGGAGTTGTGAGATTGATCACTGTTCATTATCTTCACGTTTTCGTTATGTAACATTATTTCAAGAGAAGCATGTCGCATTTCAATCTTGAATTTGCACAGAGATAGGGGACGCAAAGAGAATTGTTTTTATTTTTAAGTCAAAAAGTCAGACGTAACGACCAGGAATCCAATTTAGCAATATATCTAGGACAAAATATTCCCCCCCCCCCCCCCCCCCCCCCCAACTTAAAGGTTTGTGGAGAAAGGAAACGCCATCTGATATGTGTATACAAAGAGATCTTTTTTAAATCGGTTCATTGACCATGATCAGCTATGCTAGAAGACAACGATCGAATGATTCAGACAACATTTTGTGAACACCATTTCATTTTCAGAGGCGGACAAGTCAACAGGTGAAGGTCAAATGTAATAATAACCACGTGTAACAAATGTTGGTGACAGAATAAAGAGAATGACATTGATCATGGGTGAAAAGAAGATGCACATCGATATCCAAGTCAAGGGTCAGGTCCTAATATAAGTACCTTATTTGAATGAATATAAACGTCTGAGATCGGTACATATGGAATGATGTCATACTGCAAGGACACTGACCGTGTACAAGTGTAAGGAAAACAATATAAAACAAATGAATATCCATTGCATATTTATTTATATTCTGCAATGTTTAACAGTTGCACGCACATTCAGCTATTGTGTGGCACTGGCGACTTACTAGGACATCACGTGACACTCTGTCGTATACATTTCACTATCAATAAATTTTTTAAACTTCTTAAGTAACGGACGTTGTCGTTATAAATGCATTTGAGATCAATGTAAGTAGACACTACGCTCTCAGACCGTAGGGGATAAAGCGTCCTGTTTTATCGGTGATCTTTCTGTGAAAAAAGTCTTTAGTAGTAGAACTTGGCCAACCCCAGCAAGCAAAATGACCAGAGTTTGTCCCATTGACCACCACGTTACACCCTTGTTCATACTGTCCGCTAGGTGTCGACCCATTGCCTCCTTCAAACGATAATTTCGTTGGTGACTGACAACAGACGACATTCGCTCGTGAATTACGTCACAAGACGCTTCGGTTGAGGTTTTCACGGTGGGAACCTTATCACCTGCCTCTACGGCAAGGTTAGGAAGTTCAGTGTTCCGCAACTCAAAGTACACAACCTTATGAGTAAAAGTTGAAAATTCATTTCCAAAACAAAATCTAAATTCTCCTCTGGATGAGTCAAAGATGAACTCTCCATCCTGTTTCTTGGATTCTTTGAACAGAACTAATCCGTTAGGGGATATTACTTTGGCGTCTACATCGTGATTCCCCCCTCTGATAACTTTATATTGAAATCGAAACCTTTTTCCCGCAGTGTCTCCACTGAAATCCTCAGAAAAACAATATTGTTCCTTGTCAGGCAATTCAAATATCAGGGCTGTTCCACTAGCACTCACATCGGAAATCACTTTCAGAGCTATAAACAAAAAACCCAGAAAAATGTTCCCGAGGCGATCCCCGTGTCGTGCGTAACACTTCATGATGTATTAACTGGTTCTCGATCATTTCTCATATGTTCAATTAATAATGAGATGCGTTTAAGATTTGGGGACTAGATTACCGTCCTCCACGTCACAATGATTATTGATGGGGTCTGGCAACAGATGCGGAGACGCGTGGAACAGCACATATAGAGTTGCACACCAAATCTCAGACGTAAAATATCATTAAATTTTATTTCTAGATGTAAAACGATCGAGCAGAACAAAATTTGTTCTGAAAATCATTGATTTGTAAGAAGAGTGTATATAGAAATTATCCAGAAGACCTGTTTAGTATTGTAAAGATGATGGGGAAAAAGTACGACGGGGTTTTCTTGTGAGAGAGTAAAAATTAATACTAACAGCTGTCGGATTTACGCAGGACTAAGTACAATCTTGGACAATAATAGTTCGCAGCAATCAATCAGCACGGAAATCAGAAATCAGTGTTGATTCATTCTGTTAGAGAGGTCACGCACTGCACATGTAATAGTAATTTCGCCTGAGACATCAATGTACGTGCTCATAGTGACACCACCTGCGACATCATCGCACGTGTACTAATGGCATCCCTTGTAACATTGACAACTTTTCTGTAACGCTTTGATTTCAGTTCAAAACCTTGGAAAATTAACTCCCACATATAAAAATCAATACATGTACGTGTTTTCTGCTGTGCTTTCTTACAAGTTTAAGGAACTATAACACACAGATTAATATTGTCATGAAAAAAATTGATAATAATATTAAAGAAATATGATATGTAGAATGAAGTTATGGACGGGAAGTTTAAGAGTTTTCCTTATCTAAAAAGTGTGAAAAGTTACTACTCCTCTGGGACTCGAAGACACAGTCTATAGATTGTTAGATTAACGTCTAATCAGGCAGGAGGGAAAAAAACATTCCTGATTTTAAGTTTGTATATATATTAAGGACGTACCGTTTGAAAAAAAAAAGTGTGAGAATGTGCTATTCCTCCTTAAACTTCTGATTTCAAAAACCAATAGAGCAAACACAGCCGGTTTGTTGTTTTGTTTTTTTTTTGTTTTTTTGGGGGGGGGGGGGGGGGGGGGGGGGGCAGTCCGTTGTCCTGAATTAGCTAGTACAGACTGTAATCTGTTTCCTCAAATTTATTTATTTATTTGACATCAAAAACTAATGCTTATTTTAGTCAAGTTGTTGTCCGGTTAAGAACCAAGTATCATAGAAAATAAATGAATAATACCCAACATAAAATCATTTTTTTAAAAATACATCTTATTGTACTGTGGAGTGTATATCATGAAAATCACGATAATTTTGATTATTAAAGATAACCGACAAACATTTTCTAATGTTTTCTACAATAGGGACCAACTTAATAATACATTTACAATATGAGTGAAAAATTCTCGATGGGACGTAAAACAAACAAAAATAATACATTTTATGTTGTTGTAAAATACAGAGTTGTCTGCCCTTATGAACTAAACTTTGTTATGATCGAGGAATAACACGCCAGGGAAATCTTTTATGGATGAAAAGTGGAGGACATGTATTATGCTGTCGTTTAAAAAAAATGTAGTTTTAGTGGAAAGTCATCTGGAAAAAAAAAATTAAACCCCTTGCTAGACCTACAGATCAGCCGTGGACAGATTTATCTACTGAGGAACCCAGCTAGACAATTAGATTTAAAAGGAATATACCAGTATCGCTATATTTATATTTCCATTCATATTTCAAAGGGTTGGTTGGTTGTATGTTTGTTTTACGTCCCTTTAAAATTCTTCACTCGTACTGAGACGTCACCAGCTGTAGGTGAAGTACCACAAATTTAGACTTACGAACGATGAGTGCCAGCGACTGCCGCGACACGGGACCTCCATTTTTAAGGTTCTATTAGAATGACCCGTGATTCTCACTTATAAATGTCGAGAGTTTGGCGAAGTTTGTTTACGTCTAGGTTTGACGCGGTCATGGTACGAGGAGGGCTCGAACTCACGACCTTCCGGTTGCAAGTGAATTATTATGACGATGTACTATTCCTCCTTAACGCGTACATCACATGCGTAAGCCAATTACACGAAGATTGAGAAAAAACACCACTTTAGACCGCCAATTAAAGGAATGTATAGTACTAAATCACTCACTCCCTATACCGTGGGGAGGGGGGGGGGCTTAAGAAGAAAGATCTTGGTAGCTCGCCACGCCGTTCTTTTGACAGCTGTCGTGAGGTATCGTCAGTTTAGTTTATGTCTTGTTGTCGGACCAGTTCTTCTGACGCCTCCGTCAGCCCCCCCCCCCCCCCCCCCCCCATCTACAGTCCCTTGTAGGATGATTTTGGAGAGAATGTTGTGACGTATGACGTTTGTGACCTATGACGTGACCAAACATTGCCATCTTCTGTCCTTTGACAGTTGTTAGCAGTCGTTCTTGGCGTCCAACAAAGTTGCTAATCGGGTTCATCACAAAGTCATTGGTCTAGTGTTCCTTATAAGAGACTTATAAGTACTATAATATTTTAACTTTATTTGATATGTGTCTCATTTTTAAAATTGCCTTTTAAAATAATTCTGCCAAGTACAAACAGCAAATCGGCATCCGCCATTCCTTTTACTCTAAAGGAAAATGAAAGGAGTCAAAATTTGTACAGTTGCCTTCATCACAGATGTCTCTTTATTTTTCAGGAGAGAAAATTTAATTTGAAAGAAAAATAATATTTTTACTGTAAGATTTCCAAACTCGCATATTTCCCCGAGAAGAAATCATGTTTCGTTTTGGAGAAAAATTTCCTGTTCTAAAAATTGAAGTACCTTGTTCAAGAAACATTAAAAATTCTGCGGGATTTTGTTGAAATTTCTAGTGAATTTTGTTAACATGTATTTTAACAGATCATACATATGACCAGTCATAGATCAATAAATTTGTAAATCCATTTCTCTGTAACAGCTGAGGTCAGTGTTATGACCCATAGACCTTTGCGTCATTCCTTGGAAGCAGGTTGGTAATCCTGTCATATAAATCCTGAATTCATTGGGTGATAGTAAATGCAAAACCAGTAATATTCTTGCGCATTAATGGCCGATCTGAGGACTCGGTTGTCAATCCGACAGACCGGATTACTACCGGAGCGTGCGGATTGACAATCAGGGGCATGCTTTGGCGGGAATCTAAAGGAACGTAATTACTTTTTTATTGATCACAATAGAATGGTCCCTTTATGGTATTCAAAAACCATGCTAGGGGACAGATCAGATTAAAACGTACGCTTTTGCATCCGACATTTTTGCATATGTGTACGCAAGTAATGCATTAACAGTGTATTTACCTATACATTTAATAAAAAAAAATTTATTTTTCTCTAGAATTATAAATTCTAGATTCACTCCTGGTTCAAATCTGAATTTTAAATGGCGATCATTTGTAGTATTGCACAGCTGCACGCTCTCAAAAGTATGAATTAAAATGAGGAAATCGTCAGTTACCAGAGGAAAGACTATATTTTACTGTATGATTATAGTAAATTCATGATTGTGACGTCGAAATTCAATTTCACATATTTTTAACCATCGACTGAACAAATATGCTAGAGTCTTGAAATCTTTGATAAAATCTTCTTTAGCTTGCCAAATTTGAAGTTAATTCGACAAGAAATGAAGAAACTAGAGAAAATTTTGAAATTGTGATTTTAAATGAAATATTTAGAGAAAATTACATAGCTTCAAAATACATGCATTATGATCGATTAATTTTTGAATGGAAATCAATAAAGAATAAAAAGACAGATTTATATTTTTCATCTTTCACGGATATACACGTGTATCCATGACAATGGCAAATGATACATGTAATCTAACGGGAGCTGTAAGTTTTTAAGAACTCGCTTCTCATCCTATTGTATATATTTACATATAATTGATCGAACATCGGGATACCAACACTGGAAGCCAAGAACGTTTGATATAACCCATATTGTCAATGGTTACAAGATATTCATTATGGAGATTGGTAAGGCAAGACATCCGAACGAATGAAAAGATTTTGATCATTCGGGTTTTTCATTTATTATAACTACTTGATTTCCTGTTTAGTGTCATGGGCCCTTAGGCTAAATAGCGGTCAACTAATGGCTTTTTTGTTGATTAGTGATGAACAATTAACTAATTTTAAATTCAATTTGTAAACTATATACGAGGGCTGTGCGGAAATTATTGAAACATTCTGTTTATTTTCCTTTCTAATTGACGTTTTTGGATAAAACTTGCTAAATACATTAATAAATTATAAATAGTCAATTAATTACATGTATGAATATTTTTGTTTATAAAACGGTCTTTCCTTGCTTGAAAGGCATGGATACCCGGAACAGTCATAGAGACAAATGTTGAAAAGTGTTGAGAGCTGTGTAGCACGTCTCGGAAGAAGTGAGGAAAATATACATATTTTATACGTCAATTTTCATTATCATTGTGACGTAATTTTGGGAAGGTTTTGAAAAATTTTAGTTATAAATACCAAAAAAAGTGGATAGTTTACATCAAGTTACGAAAAACGTTTTGCGCTGAGACAATGAATTTTGACGTGAAGGCGGAGCAGGGATCGTACATCAAATTCTGTGTAGCACTCGGTAAGACTCTCGTTCAGACCAGAGACTTATCAAAGCAAACGGAGTGTGGAAGAACTGTGTAGAGGGCTTTAGTTTATCGCTGGCACAGACGATTTACGGATAATGTGTTAAATGAGAGTGATAGGAAAGGTGCTGGACGGCCGTCAGTTATATTATGTTATGAAGCTGAAAATTAGCACATTTGTTTCTTATGTTCTTGGTAAAAGTTTAGTGAAATTTCATAGACTTATTAGATTTTTTTTTAAAGAAGTTGGGGGAAATGTCTCGATAATTTCCGAACAGCCCTCGTAAATATGAGCAGGAAACCCTGAAGAGGATTAACTACTAATTAGCTTAGGGTGATTCTGTGTTTCATTGAGTATAGGAAAAATGCATCATAATCAAACGGTGCATTGTTGATAATGTCTGTGTAAAGTTTCATATAATACTTTTAAAAAATTCACTTAAAAAAAAAAGTATGAGGGTATGAACTGCGGTGTATCACACCAGTATATTTCAAGAAGCGCTTCATGAAAAGTAAGCCAGCGTGAAGCGTTGCAGTTCATATCCTCATGTATATTCAAAAATGAAATTATTTAGTTTTATATTACTTATATAATTGTAGTTTCATTTCTGTCGGAATTCCCAGCCGTTAAATTACACACACACACACACACACACACACACACACACACACACACACACACACACACACACACACACACACACATATATATATATATATATATATGTGTGTGTGTGTGTGTGTGTGTGTGTGTGTGTGTGTGCGTGTGTTATATATATATATATATATATATATATATATATATATATATATATATATATATATGTGTGTGTGTGTGTGTGTGTGTGTGTGTGTGTGTGTGTGTAGAGATTCAAATTCACATGCTCCATTGTTCACAGTTGCTTGCATTCGTGGGGAAATAGCTATCTTTACAACTGGTAAAAATATCGAAGGCAAAAAGATTGGAAATGTGAATACATGTATATGTTAAATTAAGTTATCTTGTTGTAAAATATGTTGATTGCTGTAACAGAGTGTTTTGCCTCTGCTGAGGATCGAACTCGGAACATCTGGCACGACAGTCCAGTGTTTTACCGACTGAGCTAATATATAATATTGATTAACTCAGTGATCAGACCAGTGAGACAACACATCAGACATTACCGCAATGTCCCACGAGAGAGAGAGAGAGAGAGAGAGAGAGAGAGAGAGAGAGAGAGAGAGAGAGAGAGAGAGAGAGAGAGAGAGAGAGAGAGAGAGAGAGGTCCTCCCGACTCTGCCGCAGCCTTTAGTCCATGGCTCAGAGGTAATCTACCCGCCGGAGAGTAAACCAACAACCACCACTGGGAACCAAATATAACAAGGTTTTTATTAAGATTATAATATAACATATACGGGATGATTTCAATTTCTCCATCGTCAGCTTCCCTTATCTATGTGGCAATATTCCATCATCACCAGCATATGGTGTTTATATCTCCCAACTGATTCGATACGCAAGAGCTTGTTCTGCATATGATCATTTTTTAAATCGAGGCAGACTACTGACAAACAAGTTGATGTTACAGGGATTTATAAAGTCTCGTCTAAAGTCAGCATTTCGCAAGACTTTATGATCGCTATAACGATCTAGTTTGCCAGCACAACTTACCATTAAGTCAAATGCTGTCTGATGTGTTTCATACCAATTGTTAGGTCGTTCTTGGCACACTAATTCTGACTACGGATTGCTCTGTTTACCTGGTCGGAATGTAGGGCTCACAGCGGGTGTGACCGGTCGTCAGGAGATGCTTACTCCTCCTAGACATCTGATCCCATCTCTGGTATGACCAGGGGTCCGTGTTTGCCCATCTCTCTGATTTGTATTTTCTATATGAATTACGAGATTGAATACTGTTAGTTATCTTGGCCTTTTCATAGTCTTGTTCCTGGTTCTTAGATCATCTTCAATTTATATTTAGTATATGGTCTATACCAGACCTTAGTTAGCTTGATTAGATAAAACAGCCATGGTTATAATTTTTATTATTACTTGAAATCATTATACATGTGTAACTCATTTACATAAAATAGAGGGAACTGTGTGTTATTTTAAAACACTTATATCATCACATTTCCGCCTCGTAAACCTAAGATGTTCACTTCATCTGCCAAAGGCCCGGCATCAGAAGTACAATCTCTACATTGCGAGAAGTGCGCGAACGGAAGTGTGGGAAGGGAGACCAGACTAAAGTAAACGTCAGAGGTGTTCCGGATATGACAGAGCAGCAGGCGTTGGCACGATAAAGAACTCTTGCTGTTCTGACCCTGACTACATGCGTAGGTTGAAATTCGTGGCACTTCGCCGAAGGCTGGTGACATTGAAAAATTTTCGAATGCGACGTTAAACAATATGCAAATATCATATCTCTATAATGATCATATAGATATTTTTTATGATTCAAACAATATATCACAAACGCCATCATGTTTTTTTTCCATGACAGGCACGTAGAATCAGGAAGGAGTGCGCCCTTCCCCCTCCACCAAACACTTTTTTGACAACGACCATTTTCTATTTGAAGAACTAGTAAGCTTGTAAGCAGGAGAATCATGTAGTGAAAAACGCCCCTCCCCGCTTTAGAATATTGAAATTTGAACAAAATAGGTTTGTTTGTTTCTTTTTTGGTGTGTTTGCCAAGAATTCTAGACAATTATTCATATGAAGAGTCAAATTATTAAACACTCTAATAATTAAAGATATCTTTAATAAAATCAGTAATTACATAGTTGGTTTCTCTAAAAGAATTATTGCGCACATCAATTCAATTATGTTATCATTAATTCGATCGAAGAGAGCAATAGTTTAATTATGTGCACATTAAATTATTGCTCTCTTCCATGCTTTGTAGTGCGCATCAAGTCACTTTTTAATATCATTAATTTATTTGTAGAGAACAACAATTCAAGTTTAGCGCGAACCAATTCAGCAGAATAATTAATGTTATAAACAATTCAATGAATGTGCGCAATGATATCATTAATTATTTGAAGAGATTTTTAATTGTTGTGCGCGTCTAATGAATCGATGATATTTTCTTTCCCTAGTGTTGCTACCATATCAGTATGGATATCCTTAGGTGCTAAACCTTACTTATGCAAGTAATGGATCACAACTCTTTCACCATTTTGCAAAAGCCACTTGTCTTGTTTACTTTAGAGTGCTTCCTCTTCGATATGAACTGACCACAGGACACCAGTCTTTGGGTACATGGCCTTCAATAGTCAGGAAATAGTAAGGCTGAAATAGAGCATCGATGATATAGAACCTCCTTCATACAAGGCTCACATTTCAATCAGCCCTTGTAAAGAAAAAATGAATTAAAATAAAAAGATCAGTTTCCGAATTCCCATTTTTTTAAAGTTAGAAATTCACCTCGAAGGTACTTGCGGTTGAATATGAAATTCAATTTACCAAAGGTTGTTGTATCTCCGTCAATCAGAGAACACGGAAATATTTGATCATATGATAAAGAAGTTTAATGGCTCATGACCGTAATCAATAAATCAGAGCTGATATTGGCCGTTCTACTTGAATGGACAAGAAATACATTTAAATACAATGACAATTTAGTATCAATAAATTACATACATTCGAGTGAGCCGTGTACGATTCAGTATCCAGACGGAGGTTGGAGAGTTAATGAAGAGCATGATGGCGTCAAACAAATTCAGCTTTATACTTGGTAAAATCTAGAGAGTCAGATTGTTACATTTATTTCGAAGTCTGTGAAATTTATTTTTAGTCTACTAGTATTGAGGAAGTCACTGGCGGAACGACTTAATTTTACCCAGAATTCCTGTTTGTTTCTATGAGCATGCCCAGTTTCAGGGAATTTCTCAACATAATAATTCAGTCCGAAGGCCAACAGATACCACAAGGAATAAAAATAACTCACAGTCTGAACACAAAGACGAAAATTACATTCATTCAATCAATTAAATAAAGAATCTGATTAGTCCATCACAAACGCATCGAGACGAGAGCAAGTAACATACTCCAACCAGTTAGAGTTTCAACAGCGCCATGTTTATTCTATGTTATCCTGTATATATAATTTTTGTTTTTATTTTCATGACCTTTTATTTCCATCTTATTTCATCATATTTCATTTATTTATATGTTATTACGGCATGTCTAAGATCTATGAGAGGCGTAGAGATGTTAACCAAGGCTCTTGTAGGATAATGTATACCTAACTACATGAATCAGTTTTAATCGTCATAGTCCTATCTAGAATATATCATTTTTTGAGATAAAAATCCTTCAACACACTAGACCACCAGCCAGCCGAATTTCAAACCCACTGAATATCACGTGACTTGATCTAACTCTGGGAGAAAGAAGAAAATTTCCACGAAATGGCCAAAACATTAAGTTGCCTTGGATTTTCACAATGTCACATGGTGGCATGGAATTTCTGGTAAGTTTTACATAACAATTTTAGTTTCTTTAGACAGTGCTTAACATTGAATGGAATTCAGATAAATATCGAGGAATTGTCACATGGTGGTAGCAATAAAAACAGTATCAGTCAAGACTTGAAGTCATGTGACAAAAGTAGGTCTCTTGGAAATAAAGTAAACATCATTAATTTTAGTGATGTGAATAGTTGCTGCCAGGCTTTTGGGATTCTAGTAGGTGGATCTACGATCTACGACAGATACATGACAACATAATCTAAAAGTCTAAATGTTTTGTAAGATTTTGTAAATCCTTTATGGTAGTAATACTGTTCATTACATCAAAAACTAGAAATGATATCAGAAATGTTGTATTAAATACAGAACGGATTTATTTCTTTCGGAACTCATTTTTGATCTTTGAGTGTAGATTTGTGTTTCCCGAAGCATAGTCGGGTTTATAGTTTTGATTGCTCTAAAAGTTTGGGATAACTTCTACTGTTAGAATAGCCTGCAAAGTTAAGTTCATCATACGAAAGTAACCCGTACTGAACGTTGGAGAGTTTCAACTGACGTCACATCGTATGAACGGCAAAACAAGATCACATGACCGCTGAACGGTGCACTGTAGGGAACACTATTACTATTATTATTTTCTGCATTTTCATACAGAAAATATTTCTACGCACATGGTTAGAATACAAAATGTGTAATCAGAGCTGGGTATTATTGCAGTGCATTAATACCGTCTTTCTTGGATAACGGAATACAAAACTGTGTACCCTCCATCTTTATTGTGATTGGTTGAAAATACACAATGATGAGAATTCCATTCTTCTCATTGACTAAATTGTCGTTCATGGTTAGGGAGGTAATTACACAGAAAATCTCAATTTCTCACCACCAACCTCTCTTACACGTCTGTCAACGCTTGGTAAATGGTTTCTGCATCACGTGACAATTTGATCACATGATATAAACAATAGACGAAGATGAAAAACATGTAATCCGTGCAATGTGGCAAGCATGCCAGTGTAAACAAATAAATTGTCAGTTTTGTAAGAAAAATGTATAACAGTTGTATTGTAAACGATGGGAAACTGAAAGATTAAGATTATCAATAATAATAAAAAATTTAAAAAAGAAAAAAAAAAAAAGAAAAAAGAAAGAGAGGATGATATTCTACGCGTATTTATCATATTGGTGTGTTATTTGGTCAGTCTGAATTACTGGAGACAGGTGTCGCACTATAGTGAATAGAATTTCGTTCAAATCTGTCTAGCTCTGTTCCACTAGTAATTTTATTCCTCATCTTATAATGTGAAACGTTCAACTTCTGCGTTTTCTCAACACGTGGGTTTGTTTACTTTCTTAACACGTTGGTTTGTTTACTTTTACATGGAATTCGCGATATACTCCAAAGTTTACTGAAACAATTTGAAGAATTGACGTGGTTTGATTCAAACATCAACAGTTTCCATCACTTGAATACTTCATTTTTCCTTAGGTAAACAAAGCTGGAATTTATTGATTTCATTATTAATATTTGTACAGGACTCTGAAAGCTTTGATAGACATTTAAGTAAAGCTTGCGTAACACGCCCTCTGGTGAGAAAAAATCTATATACGGGTGATACAGAAT
The DNA here is from genome assembly GCA_024699665.1 of Ostrea denselamellosa. Lineage (NCBI taxonomy): Eukaryota > Metazoa > Mollusca > Bivalvia > Ostreida > Ostreidae > Ostrea > Ostrea denselamellosa. The sequence continues at coordinate 5,227,771 of JAMZEH010000022.1, read as the reverse complement.
CTTTATTTTGAGTCGAATATTTTTAAATACAAACATAAGCTCTGAAGAGCTTGTATTTCGACAAGTGTCAAGTGATCAAGTGTTAATCACACATAAAGAAACAATACGAAAAGATAATTTGTTCCCTCTGTTTATTATATTTTCATAATCTTCTCCACTGTAACGGTCAGAGAAAATCTGATTTTAATTAGATTAGTTGGTTACCTCGGGAGATTAATGTGAAATCTCCCCCTTTTGTTTCCAAGCTGGTTATCTCGGTGAGTGAATTTGTAAGGCTGTCGACCTATGGATCGTGAGTTTTTAAGTCCTATAGACAGTATTTTTCCCTCGCGAGTCTTTTTTTTTTTTAAATTTAAACTGCATTTTTCAGTAAATATGTGCGGTTTTTTTTTTTTAAAGTTTTCAATTTTAAAATGTTTGTACAAACTCCCAACTTTTCTTCTAATACAGATTTCGTCTCCTTGAGGCAGTGTTTGTCACTGAGATGGGATGTTTCGTCCACGCATTATTGAACCACTAAGGGGAAAGACAATACCAAATGTTTTATACATACATATATAAATGACAGCTGTTACACTGAATTCTTGTAGAAAACAACTGTTAAACGAGACCAGGGCTTGTTTTAGGACATACTCTGTATCTCAACCTTATACATAAAAACGTGTTGTTTTTTGTTTGTTTGTTTGGTTTTTTTTGGGGTTTTTTTTATTGACAGTGGAAGCAATTGAAAGTTGTGTATATGCAATCATTTTGAATTCCTATGAACGGAAACTCAGAAAACTTTTGAAAAGGCATCATGGTATTTAGTTAACAGCTGAAAGCTGAGAAATATTAAAAGACAACATGACTTGATTTCTACAAAGGAGATACGATGAACTCCGCTATCTCAAACTTGTAATGGAATCCATTATGTATTTTGATTTACAATCCTGCATGTTTATTTCATTTCTAAATGAATATGAGTATGGGGACTCGGGAGAGAAATGTAATGGTACTATCTGCGTCTTACCTTATTTCTCGCAGTATCGATATCTGTGTTTAATTGTTCAGATCATACACTGTTCCTAGTAAGGGTGATTTATGTGTTAAATTGTAAACATCTCACGCTATTCCGAGTAATGGTGGCATCTGTGTTTAATCGTTAACATCTCACAGTACTCGAGTACCTGTGATATCTGTGTTTAACTGTAAACATCTCAGAGTATTCGAGTACCAGTGATATCTGTGTTTAACTGTTAACATCTCTCAGTATTCGAGTACCTGTGATATGTGTGTTTAACTATAAACATCTCACGGTATTCGAGTACCTGTGATATTTGTGTTTAACTGTAAACATCTCACGGTATTCGAGTACCTGTGATATCTGTGTTTAACTGTTAACATCTCACAGTATTCGAGTACTTGTGATAGTTGTGTTTAACTGTAAACATCTCAGAGTATTCGAGTACTTGTGATATCTGTGTTTAACTGTTAACATCTCAGAGTATTCGAGTACTTGTGATATCTGTGTTTAACTGTTAACATCTCAGAGTATTCGAGTACCTGTGATATCTGTGTTTAACTGTTAACATCTCACAGTACTCGAGTACTTGTGATATTTGTGTTTAATCGTTAACATCTCAGAGTATTCGAGTACCTGCGATATCTGTGTTTAACTGTTAACATCTCAGAGTATTCGAGTACCTGTGATATCTGTGTTTAACTGTAAACATCTCAGAGTATTCGAGTACTTGTGATATTTGTGTTTAACTGTTAACATCTCACAGTACTCGAGTACTTGTGATATCTGTGTTTAATCGTTAACATCTCACAGTACTCGAGTACATTTGATATCTGTGTTTAACTGTAAACATCTCACGGTATTCGAGTACTTGTGATATCTGTGTTTAACTTTTAACATCTCAGAGTATTCGAGTACCTGTGATATCTGTGTTTAACTGTTAACATCTCAGAGTATTCGAGTACTTGTGATATCTGTGTTTAACTGTTAACATCTCAGAGTATTCGAGTACTTGTGATATTTGTGTTTGATTGTTAACATCTCACAGTACTCGAGTACCTGTGATATCTGTGTTTAACTGTAAACACCTCACAGTATTCCGAGTACTTGTGATATCTGTGTTTGATTGTTAACATCTCACAGTATTCGAGTATCTGTGATATTTGTGTTTAACTGTAAACATCTCAGAGTATTCGAGTACCTGTGATATCTGTGTTTAACTGTAAACACCTCACAGTATTCCGAGTACTTGTGATATCTGTGTTTGATTGTTAACATCTCACAGTATTCGAGTATCTGTGATATTTGTGTTTAACTGTTAGCATCTCAGAGTATTCGAGTACTTGTGATATCTGTGTTTAACTGTTAACATCTCAGAGTATTCGAGTACCTGTGATATCTGTGTTTAACTGTTAACATCTCAGAGTATTCGAGTACTTGTGATATCTGTGTTTAACTGTTAACATCTCACAGTACTCGAGTACTTGTGATATTTGTGTTTAATCGTTAACATCTCAGAGTATTCGAGTACCTGTGATATCTGTGTTTAACTGTAAACACCTCACAGTATTCCGAGTACTTGTGATATCTCTGTTTGATTGTTAACATCTCACAGTAATCGAGTATCTGTGATATTTGTGTTTAACTGTAAACATCTCAGAGTATTCGAGTACTTGTGATATTTGTGTTTAACTGTAAGCATCTCACGGTATTCAAGTACTTGTGATATCTGTGTTTAACTGTTAACATCTCAGAGTATTCGAGTACTTGTGATATCTGTGTTTAACTGTTAACATCTCACAGTACTCGAGTACTTGTGATATTTGTGTTTAATCGTTAACATCTCAGAGTATTCGAGTACCTGTGATATCTGTGTTTAACTGTTAACATCTCAGAGTATTCGAGTACCTGTGATATCTGTGTTTAACTGTTAACATCTCAGAGTATTCGAGTACTTGTGATATTTGTGTTTAACTGTTAACATCTCACAGTACTCGAGTACTTGTGATATCTGTGTTTAATCGTTAACATCTCACAGTACTCGAGTACCTGTGATATCTGTGTTTAACTGTAAACATCTCACGGTATTCGAGTACTTGTGATATCTGTGTTTAACTGTTAACATCTCAGAGTATTCGAGTACTTGTGATATCTGTGTTTAACTGTTAACATCTCAGAGTATTCGAGTACCTGTGATATCTGTGTTTAACTGTTAACATCTCAGAGTATTCGAATACTTGTGATATCTGTGTTTAACTGTTAACATCTCAGAGTATTCGAGTACTTGTGATATCTGTGTTTAACTGTTAACATCTCAGAGTATTCGAGTACTTGTGATATCTGTGTTTAACTGTTAACATCTCAGAGTATTCGAGTACTTGTGATATCTGTGTTTAACTGTTAACATCTCAGAGTATTCGAGTACTTGTGATATCTGTTTAACTGTTAACATCTCAGAGTATTCGAGTACTTGTGATATCTGTGTTTAATTGTTCAATTCTTACAATGTACTGCATCTTCAATATTTAAAACGACTGGCTTTCAATGTAGTCGCAATATACCAGCGAAACGTTCAGCGATCGATAAATCTGGAATGCTTAACACAGAAATAATCAAACTAATTAAGTTAATTATTTGATAAATGCTGAACTATTTTGTTATTAGGAAGAACTTCGATGGATAATATTATTTTTGATATCTTCATTTTGAACTGTTTGATCGGTCATGGAAAAAGAAACAAAATCTTTGTTAACGATTTGCAGCAGTAATTAGGATTGATATTCTCTTGAAGAAAAGTTTATGTATCTAAATCGTCTGGAGACAATATTGGGTCCAAAAATATACGGGAATTAGTTTTGCGGATATATAAGATATTAGTATATGTTGAAATGTGAAACTTCGAGCAATTTTATCATGTCTGATGTAAAATTTATCTAGAACAAAAACAACGTTCATTATCCCTAAGCGGAGTGATTATCTGAATTACTGATGATCGCTCAAAAGATAGGATTATACAGCGAAGCGAATAACTTAAAAATTACGATTTAACGATCGGCAAGGATAGATTGTGGTCACGTGGTTTTGATGGGTAACGCCCCTGACTTTTAATTACAGCTTGGCAAAGTAGACTAATAAGAAATGCTAACACATATCATTCGTCAACCAGTAGTGTATTCTGATACGAGCTCCATCCTCCCTCCCATCTAGGTGAGTTTTAACAGGGGTTAAATATTCTAGATAAATTGAGATTGTTTTTATACAATTATCAAATTTTAACGTTGGTCTTGTTAAAGGATTTTGGGAGTCGGGGGATTTATAACACAGACAGGTGAGATGTTGCAATAAGTAGCGAGTTTGCAATCTCAAAGTTCACTGAATATTCAAGTACACTTGCAAAATTCTAATATTGTTATGACAAAGTAAAACGAGATTCTTTGTTTTAAGATTTTAAATTGAAATCGCATTGTTTTAGATAAAGGAAAATGTAAATGTCATTAATTAGAGAGCACACACTTGAACAATCAATGGTTCTGCAACAGAACAACAGTCTTTATGAGAAAATTTCTATGCTTTTTTATCCCCCCGCCCCATAAGTGCGCTGTTTCGTGTATGCAAAGGTGGCGCATGGGTATTGTTAATTTGATTGTTTATTTTACGTCCCTCCAAAAATTTTTCACTCATATTTGAGACGTCACCAGCTGTAGGTGAAGTACCACAAATTTAGACCTATGCTTAGGCGCTCAGGGCCGTAGCAGTGAGGGTTCTTTAACTTGCCGACGCCTGTCGTGACACGGGACCTCCGTGATTCTCACTTCTCAATGCCGAGCGTTTGGCAAAGGAGCAATGATTAGCTATTGGACGTTTCTAGGTAATAACGAATATGGCTTAAATTCACGACTTACGAATGCTATATAACCATTGAGCTATACAGAGGTCCGAAAGCAAATAACCTGATGTAAATAGTTTTGCTGTGGTTTATGATGAAATCTGTGGTAAATCCAAAACCTTCATTGTGAGTTCGTATCAGTTTCAGTTTATTTTTATTTATAAGACCGATTTATCAAAATTTTGCTTATCACAATAGCATTCAAGGATGGGTGGCAGCTAATTTACCAATATTGATATGTCGATTGAAGGAATTTGAGAACCCGTGCTCTAGTTTGAAATAAATCGATATCCATACCCATATGAAATTCATTTTTTTTTTTTTAGATTTGAGTCAGCTTGTTGAAACGGGTAATACTTCAGTGGTGACGTTTTAACTTCGAGATATCGATAACAGAACATATTTATACATTCAATTTCTAAATATTTTTGTATCGATTCATACAAACATACAGGCCAACATGAACTGGTAATGATTAATTATTTCGTATTTTTAGGAACAATGTATTATACAATTCCATTCAAACCTATCGATTTCATAATCATCGTCATTGTCATTTTGACTACGGGTTAGTCCGTTTTAACCTCATGCCAGTGCAATCTATCACTGAGTTGAATGCTGTTTGACGTGTTTCGTGCATGTTGTTGGGTCGTCCTTTGCACACCGATTACCTGATCAAGATATAGGGCTAACAGCGGGTGTGACTGGTCGACAGGGGATGCTTACTCCTTCTTGGCACCTGATCTCACCTCTGGTAAATCCAGGGGCCCGTGTTTGCCCAACTCTTAATTTTGTATTCCTTATAAGAGTTATGAGATTGATCATAATTCGTTATCGTCACCTTTTCATTCACGGTATACAGATGCTTTTATGTGCTTTTATTTTTGGATCCATACATTTAGATAGACTGTTCTATCGTTAAAATGATAAAATCCTACAGACCCGGTTGATGAGGGCCTGTCCCGAGACACGGGTAGGTTAAATATCCTAATTCTCAATAAGTTATCCTTTAAAATTCCTCCTCGTGTGATTATGATTTCTGATCTTTTTCTTTACTAGACATGTTTTCTGTATTCGACAAAAAACCTGATGTCACCTCTGGCATACCCAGGGGTCCGTGTTTGCCCAACTCTTCATATTGTATTCCTTATAGGATTTATGCGATTGAGCATTATTCGTTGTCTTTTCTTTTCATCCTAAACTTTGGATGTTGAGTGTTGCTAGTTTTTAGTGTATATATATATATATATATATATATATATATATATATATATATATAGAGAGAGAGAGAGAGAGAGAGAGAGAGAGAGAGAGAGAATAGATATATATGATTTGAAGATTCTCATGGGCGAAGGCACTAATTATATTCTTGTGGAATGCCGATAATTTTCTTAATCGTAATTAATTAATACTTCTCTTTATCTCTCTTTCTGTCCTGATATATTTTTATATGTGATCCTATAGATGGATTTATAAAAATATTTAAAGACCGCAATAAGCTACGAATATCAATTATGAAATATTACTTATATATGACAGAGAAGTGAAATATGATATATTGATATATTGACATTTCTTGTCTCTATGTCGATTTCATGAATAATTAAACTTCTAAATAATTATACTTTGGGTAATGGATTGTTATCTAGCAATTAGTTACAATATTCCCAGCCCAGTTCATCAATCGATTTTTTTTTCATCTTTATCATCGTTTTTCTCCTGGAAGTTCTTCAGTAGGTCTGAATTATTGTAGTACTCAAAACGCTCTCTATTTTTTTTTTTTATTTTTTTTTTGTATTAGCACGTATATATAGGTTATAAGCTCATAACGATCTCATGGAATTCAGTCTTTATTTTCTCCGCACGGAGGTAATCTACCACGTTTGAATATGATGCAAATTAATGTACAGAAATCTTTACAATATTTTATGATTTGTCTGTAGTAAAACTACGAGTAAAAACCTGCGTGGATTTCCCAATATGCCGTCAATTACTGAGTCTTTGTTGGGCGTGCCCTATTCTGTGATCTCTATAGAAAGTCAATTCCAAGGTCGTCCACATCTCATAAAGTCAGAATCTCCGTGTGGTGGAGGCCTTGACCCAGATTATATCGTATCTCCGCTTTGTTAGACATTCACATTTAAGGAAAAACATAAGACATAAGATAATAGAAATTTACGGAATATTGAAACTATAAAAATTTGAAACTATTGAGAAAAAGACGCTACGAAAATTATCCGTCGCTTGCATGTGCAGTTCTTGTATACCTGTTTACAAATAAGTAATGTCTAAAGAGGTTTTATTTCCGATATGAAAATATCTACGTAATTTGAAAGATTTTTTTTCAAAACGTTGTAAACGAACACCAGAGTACTGAACACAAGAGGAATATCACAGTATACCTCTTCTCACACAAGCACGAATTATGATTTTGTTAAAATAATTTTTCTTTGGCTCCCCCCTCAAGAAAAAAAAAAACCTCTCGATTTTGTATTCTCTACAAGATCTGTAAGTTGAATCGCTGTTATCTTCACTTGTTCGTCTGCTAGCTTGTAAGACGCATTTTGGGAAGAAGATTGTCTAAATTTCAAAAGTTGTATCAAATCTCCTTTGTCTTTCTTGGTAATAAAAGATCTATGCTCCGAATAGGATATAATATATGTGTTGGTTAAATGAATTAACTTACAAGGTGATGCATGAGAAACGGGGTCAATAAAATCCAAACTGAAAATAGCCACGTGTCTAATGTAAACCGTAAGACACGAAATGAGATGTGTTTAATTTCAGGAATAACCACTATCAGAAATAAAGCAAAAATCCAATTGAAAATGTCTTACTGGAAGTGTTTTATTTCGATTTATGGGTTTTCTGGGTGTATAATTGGGAGATTGCAGACGTGATGAATTGAAAATTACGATGAATATTTGTGCTTCTGCTGCAGATTTTTCCGTGTTTCTGTGACAGCGACGTTAATCCCGTACAAGGAACGTGACACAAATCGATGTCTTTCTACAGTAAAACAGGACACACGATCTTGTGTTTGACATTAAGTTAAAAAACCCTCGGATATTAGACAACATTAGTATCGTTCATCATTTCAATTTTCTGGCACGCAGAGGACGATAAAATGAACTAAAGATATCAATGATCAAGTATTCATGACACTCGTACGTGTGTCTGTAAAATGATGACGATGATGATCAATGATACATGTAACGATAAACAATGCCGTCATCATATCAGCATTATCATCGTTGTCATTGCGATCATCATCAGGATCATTATCAAAGTCCTCAGAAAACTTTAGGTGTTCATTTAAGAAAAAGAAAACAATAATACAACGATACAGATATTAAACATTTCCTACCGGTGTGTCCCCTATACATCAGCATTGCATAATGTAGTGCAACATTAATGTTCAGAGGTGTAAGGTGTGTTTACTGTTATGTTATATGTAATGATTTATATGTAAATGAGATTTTATTATCAGTTTATCCAAATGAAGTTTTCAATAAGTTGTATGTAAACGAGGCTTTACCGTAAGTTATATGTGAATGAGATTTTATTGAAGTTTATGCAAATGATATTTTAGTTTATGCAAATGATATTTTAGATTGATTGATTGTTTATTGTTTTCCGCCACACTCAACAATTTTTCAGTTATCTGGTGGCGTCCAGTTTTTGTTGGTGGAGGATAGAACCAAGATACAATGTACCCAGGGGGAGACCACCGACCTTCCGAAAGTAAACTGGCAAACTTTCTCACATATATCGGCGCGAGCGAGAATCGAACCCGTGCCGACTAAAGGTGAGAGGCCTTGTGATTTTGAGCGCGATGCTCTAACCACTCGGCCACGGAGGCCCTGATTTTAGATTGGGCGATTGATTATATATTGTTTAAGGTCCCGCTCGAGAATCTTTCACTCATATGAAGACGTCACCATTGCCGGTGAAGGGCTGCAAATTTAGGCCTATGCTCGGCGCTTATGGCCTTTGGGCAGGGAGGGATTTTTAACGTGCCACACCTGCTGTGACACGGGGCCTCGTATTTCGCGGTGTCATCCGAAGAACCGCCCCATTTAGTCGCCTCTTACGACAAGTAAGGGGTACTGAGGATCTATTCTATCAACCCGGATCCCCACGGGGCCCCTGATTTTAGACTATTTACTGTAAGTTGTATTACTTTTAAGTTGCATGCAAATGAGATTTTACTTTAAGTTGTATGCAAATGAAATTTTATTCTACCATGCATGTAAATAGGATTTCACAGTACAAATCCTGAAAAGTATTCCCTTTTGCCCGTGGAAAAACATATTAATTGCGTAATATGAGCAGCTGCAACCATAGGTATCCCAATGTCTGTCTTTCTGTCTGTCGTTTTTATCTGTTCGTCTCTCCGTCTTCTATCTATCTGACAATCATTGCCCTTTCATCCTAATTTGTCTCTAAGTCATATTTTTATAATGAGAAGTGATACTGGTCACAAATGTTGCTTATGGTAAAGTGTACATCCAATAAATGACCAAAGATTATTTGCTCAAGGCCACTATTCTCCAGGCTGGGACTTTGTTAAAGAGACATTAGGGGTCTGTGAAAAGGTGAAGATAATGAACAATGATCAATCTCATAACTCCTATAAGGAATACAAAATAAGAGTTGGGTAATTACGGACCCCTGGACATACCAGAGATGGGATTAAGTGCCAAAGAGGAGTAAGCATCCCCTGTCGACTGGTTACACCCGCCATGAGCCCCATATAGGAGTAAGCTGTAGTCAAATTCAGTGTATAAAGAACGGCCAAACAATTGGTATGAAACATCTCAGACTGCATTTTACCCAATGACAGGTTTTGTTGGCAAACTAGATCGTTATAAAGACCATAGAATTTGCAAAATCTGGCTTTAAACGCGTTTGTTGAAACCCTTGTAACATCAAGTTGTTTGTCAGTAGCCTGCCTATATTTAAAAACTGATCATGCGCAGAAAAAGCCCCTGTGTATCAGTTGAGATATATAAACACCACAAGTTACCTGAGCAGAAATTCAATACATGCAATGCGTGTTCTTGTGGACCAGAAGCTGGAAATACATGTAGAACGAATGCCTACCCTCTGATGAATGAAAATCAGATTTGATGAGGTCATTGAATGTAGGAATGAAAAACGAAAGGAATCGAGGTACAAGGACTATTGTGTGTGTGTGTGTTTGTGTGTGTATATGTTTGTGTGTGTGTTGTGTGTGTGTTTGTCTGTCTCTAATACAATTCTCGTTTTGATATAATTTTTTTAATGTTGTCATTATCGTCTTCTATCCCTTTCCCAATTATGTGCTCTGTATGAAAATATCAGTAATTTTTGATTTTAACAAATATATTTTATTTGACCTTTGTTTGAGGTCATATATACATGTCCCATGCATGGCGGTTCATATTTAGGACAACAAACGTATACTGATGTAGGGGGTCAACCTCTAATGTTAACACATTGGATCGTTGGTTAAAAAAAGAGAAACGTTTCGTTTTTCTTCCAAAGCATTTGTTTATGTCTGAAAAGTACACATACAGCTCCGGGGAAGCTATGCATTCCTTAAATCTGAGTTACCCAAGATTCGTTTTGCCATCAAGTTTGATGAATGTTTCTGCAAATGCCAAAAAAATAAAAAAAAATAAAAATCAGTTTGTTTCAGCTGTCAAAGCAAAAACTCGTTATTGTTTAGTGCTGGAGCGATTATCGTGTACATATCAGAATCTCATATAACCATTATGTAAAGCAGGAGACTAAATAAAAAACGCACGTGGTGTGGAGGAATATCTTCATGCATCAGCTCACTTACCAATTTTTAAAACGTCTTTGGGATATTCCGATGCTTGCTGCATGCAACAGACTCTGCTTATAATGATACGTAATAAAATTTATAACACTGACTTACAAAATGACACTGTTTAGTACTGTGGCGATGACAGTGCGAGGTGCAGTGTCATACCCCCCTCGCACTGTCATCGCCACAGTACTAAACAGTGTCATTTTGTAAGTCAGTGTTATCAATTTTATTACGTATCATTATAAGCAGAGTCTGTTGCATGCATCAAGCATCGGAATATCCCAAAGACGTTTTCAAAATTATAAAATGACACTGTTTAGTACTGTGGCGATGACAGTGCGAGGTGCAGTGTCATACCCCCCCCCCCCCCCCCCCCCCCACCCACAGGCTGGTTACAGTAGATAGACAAATCGCTAATAATGACCTGTTTCATTTTCTTATCAATCCATTATGACTGACGGCTAGGAGATAAAGTCGTACTGCAATAAATGTATCACGCTCTAAGTATCTGGAATATCGTTTGTTGTGATTTATTCACGGAAGGTGATAAATATTTTTACGCTTTCTTTTCTTTCCCCGCTCACTGGATTCTGTGCCCAAGGCTGTTAACAGCTTGCACTCCGGTCCAACAGATCGACTGTTTCTCGAGACTCCTGTGTTTTGTTATACCCATACTAAATCAAATGTATAATTTCAAAACATGCTCCCCTCCTTCTTCCGAGCGTCACAATATGTCTATCAATTTTTCGCACGATTTATCCCGATGAAAAGGCAGTGATAAGTCCAAAGTCAAAAGATATTCACTGAGAATATTTTCAGATGTTTTCACCACATTTTTTGTGTTATTGTTGTCCCTGCTTTCAAGAATCGCCTGGATTTCATCCTCATTCGCTGCAGCGAAACGGCCATCGGCCATTTCTGTTTTTCCAAAACAGGAAAAAATCATTCGGCACACCTTGGCTAATTACATCTAATTGACGGTTACCAGCGTCAGCCGAGGTTTGCCGAATGAGAAAAAGATAACTCAATTTAGCGCCATATGACGTCAGCGGGCAAAAGTCATCATCAAGTCAAATGTTGTCTGATGTGTTTCATAACAATTGTTGGGCCGTTCTTGACACACTGATTCTGACTACGGATTGCTCCGTTTTCATGATCGGAATATAGGGCTCACGGTGGGTTTGACCTGTCGGCAGGGGATGCTTACTCCTCCTAGACACCTGATCCCACCTCTGGTATGACCAGGGGTCCGTGTTTGCCCATCTCTCCGATTTGTATTTCTATAGGAATTGCGACATTGAATACTGTTAGTTATCTTGGCCTTTTCTTTTTTAACAGTCTATTTTAACAGTTCCTGGACCAACAGTCAGGGAAAACAGTCGAACTGTTGCACATTTTTTTTTAGTAAGGAATTATATAGGGACTGTTTAGAATAGGTATAACAATATAAAATATGTCTCAATGCATCCAACGTATCGGAGAGGCATCCACCCTTAACCTGATGAGAGTGCATGATGGGGACTACACTATACAGGGAGAAGAATTTAAAGTAAACTGATCTCATTCCTCGCATTAAAAATATTGCGATATTGTCATACATTTAGAGATATCGCTGTATCTTCCAGTACGAAAATTCCTAACAAACGTGGCATTTGGTATGTTTTTGGACGACAGTTCAAATTTATATAATTATACTGTCCTCGGTTTCCGTCAGTAAGTGTGTCGTGTTGTTTTTCCGCCCTTTGCTAGAGCCTTTGCACTTCCTCACTCACATATCGTCTTTTTAATGGAGTCCCTCAGCTCCCGGTAACGTACTTCACAGCAGAAATAATTATGTCCATTTCCTGCATTCGGTTTCCTATTAATTTAGTTATTGCAATGCCTTTCTAAAATGGCTTGTAAAATCAGTCTAGAATGTAACAAAAGGAATCCAGAAAAAACCCTCAATCTCCAAAGTCTCCTCCCCCCACGCTTCATTAATTACAACTGTGAAGATCAAGCAGGTATCAAAGAAGAGGTAGGCTGATGGCATCTGTATACGCACACCTCCTTGAGAATTAAAACAAACTTCGTGTTCACGAGTTCTCCGGCTTCATTGCGACAATTGTCTTTTCACAACGAGTACTGTCTATTGATGTTTCTTGTCTATTTTCAGACTCGGACGAAAGTGATACAAATTTCCTACGTTTTCTCGATAAACAACTCGCTTCCTCTTTGGAGTGTAAGCGAAGTTTACCGAGGAATAAAAGCCTTGGTGAGGAGAGATCTGAAGCAGACTGTCGATCAGAAGCAGACTATTGATCGTACTAAAGCCTTTGACATTTGTCGGAATCTAAACCTGTTGTAGGTACGTGTGCTATTTGTGTGGGCTATTTTCGTTTCATCATAGAAAAAGGTAAGATCCATGAATTTTCTCCCTATTTTGCAATGTTAGAATTCATACTCATGTGACATACCAATTAGATTGGTAGATTCTTTTGCCAGAGGCAATTTCTAGAAATAATTACAGAGTTGCAACTATAAATTTTACAAATAGTCAACTGCATTTAATGTGTTCATCCAAATAAAATAAAATTGTTTTAAAAAATATGCATCTGAATCAAAAGAAGTCTATTTTTAAGAATTATGATAAATATTCCAACTGGATACCGAAATATTTTACCAGATTTAATAATAAAAAAAGAAAAAAATCTGCACGGTGAAATAATTTCGATAGCTTTTAACCCAGTTGACATTAATTTTTGTTTTAAATGCTGACAGCGTATTTATTGTCATGTTTTGTTTTCTTAAAGCAGATGTAAAAAAAAAAATAAATAAATAAAAATCAACTCATTATTTTGGAAATGAAAAATAAACCAGAAGTATGTGAAAACGATTCATTAAGTTGTCCATACAGGAATTCGTACAGAGCCCGTGGAGTACGTTGCTTTGTTCACTGTGCTTGTCTGTTTACATTAAACTTTGAATAAAACAGAAGTTTGAAATTCCTTATGATTTTGACAGTTCACTGCAGAAAAAAAATTACTTTATAGATTATAAACAGAATGGGGAAAAAATGCGGTTCCGGCAGATAGAAACATACAGAAATCCCAGGTTACAACCAAACCATCATTAACACAATATGCTAAATTCAATCAAAGACAGAGTGCGACCCAGAGGGCAGATGTCCCAAGTGCTGCTGAACTACAGCGTATTAGTAGACTGTTATCAGCTGCACATTATCGGATCTAGACGGACACTCGCACGACGTTCTGCTACAAGTCAGAATCTATCCATAATTATTCCTCGTTCTATCGCATACCAATACGGTGCTTTTCACGACAGGGAAGATACTGGACCAATAAATAAGGACATTCGACTCAACCATGCAAAAAAAAGGGGGGGGGGGTAAAATGGGGAACTAAGGAGGGGGACTTGGCATATACGGGGGCAATCTGGGGGACTAAAAATGTACATTAGACATAGACAAAAACTCACTGCATGTAGAGAACTGGACAGAGACAAAACAAAATACATTTAGAGAACTGGACAAAGCCCCAAACTAAAAACATGTAGAGACGAAAAATAAAAAAGATAATTGGACAGTACTGGATAGAGACAAAAAATAGATACATATAGAGGGCTGAACATAGACAAAAACTAAATCCATGTAGAGAACTGAACAGAGATGAAAACTGAAGACAAGTAGAGAACTAAGGAGGGATACGACGGGGACAATACAGGGGACTAAGGAGAGACACTAGACAGAGACGAGGACAATACAGGGGACTAAGGAGAGACACCAGACAGAGACGGGGACAATACAGGGGACTAAGGAGGGACGCTAGACAGAGACGAGGACAATACTGGGGACTAAGAAGGGACGCTAGACAGAGACGGCGACAATACTGGGGACTAAGAAGGGACGCTAGACAGAGACGGCGACAATACTGGGGACTAAGGGGGGACGCTAAAGAGAGACGGGGACAATACAGGGGACTAAGGAGAGACACTAGACTGAGACGGGGACAATACTGGGGACTAAGGAGGGACGCTAGACAGAGACGGGTACAATACTGGGGACTAAGGAGGGACGCTAAAGAGAGACGGGGACAATACAGGGGACTAAGGAGAGACACTAGACTGAGACGGGGACAATACTGGGGACTAAGGAGGGATGCTAGACAGAGACGGGGACAATACTGGGGACTAAGAAGGGACGCTACACAGAGACGGGGACAATACTGGGGACTAAGGAGGGACGCTAAAGAGAGACGGGGACAATACAGGGGACTAAGGAGAGACACCAGACTGAGACGGGGACAATACTGGGGACTAAGGAGGGACGCTAGACAGAGACGGGTACAATACTGAGGACTAAGGAGGGACGCCAAAGAGAGACGGGGACAATACAGGGGACTAAGGAGAGACACTAGACTGAGACGGGGACAATACTGGGGACTAAGGAGGGACGCTAGACAGAGACGGCGACAATACTGGGGACTAAGGAGGGACGCTAGACAGAGACGGGTACAATACTGGGGACTAAGAAGGGACGCTAGACAGAGACGGCGACAATACTGGGGACTAAGGAGGGACGCTAAAGAGAGACGGGGACAATACAGGGGACTAAGGAGAGACACTAGACTGAGACGGGGACAATACTGGGGACTAAGGAGGGACGCTAGACAGAGACGGGTACAATACTGGGGACTAAGGAGGGACGCTAAAGAGAGACGGGGACAATACAGGGGACTAAGGAGAGACACTAGACAGAGACGGGGACAATACTGGGGACTAAGGAGGGACGCTAGACAGAGACGAGGACAATACTGGGGACTAAGGAGGGACGCTAGACAGAGATAGAACATCCGTTACAGTGTCGTACAATTAAGTAAAATAAAATGTCCAATGTCCAGTATGTGATCAATTCATTTTTCCGGAATCAAAGATTAGGCATGAGTATATCATGCTCGCTTTATTTTTTTGTCTGTCTGCTGTACGTCTTTTTGTCTGTTTATCTGTCCGCTGCTCTTTCTTTTGACTTATGAATTATACAAGACTGAAGATTCATACTTTGTGAACTATCGAAGTCAAAACTGTCAGAATGAGAGTAAGGGCACGTGTCAAGGTTAAAGGTGAAACTGATAACAGCGTAGGGATCACAGTACTTCACAAATATATCTTGTTTTTTTTCTGTGTATTTGTGTCTCCTGATGAACATTACTGAAAATCATTTCACTTGAAAAATTAAAACAAGAAATGCAGCTAATCGCCAGCCTTTCTCTGTACATTCATTAGGAGCGTGATATGGCGTGTTCTAGCTTGTCTTAGATTACTGTTTTGTGTTTATTAGCATTTTTTAATACGGGTGGTCGTATCCGGTTACGTAAATCAGCATACTTTCTACCAAACTAATGAGATATACACTTTTTTGCCAGACAGTGGAATACACAATTAGATATACATTTTATACCAGATAATTGAAAATATATATATATATATATAAATATATATATATATATATATATAAAATCTACAACAGTTGGTTAATTTATATCGCAAAAGACGGTATGTTGTGGTTATTTTCTTAGAAATCATGACTGGTGGGTCATTCAGGAAACATATGTTCTCATTCTTATCAGTCTGCTGAATGCTGAATGTCATTAAAACACCAAAAAACAAAAACAAAAAACCTGAGGGATTCCGATGAATCAAATTTCCTATACTTTATCTCAAGTTTGTCTACAGACAGAGTAATTCCATTAAAAAGAATCTCTTTTTAAGTTATTAAAGACACAAATGGCCTAGGGGTAACGAGGAAGATCATTAGTTACTTTCGTGAGGTGCATCAGAAGTTTTGACTGAGAATGAGTGCCTAGGGATACGGCGAATTATACTTCCCCTGCTATTATTAGTCAAGACAAGCAAAAACACTAAAACACTGGTAAATACCCCTAGTCCCCCAAATGGGGAAGGGGGGTGCTCCATACTTTGTTCTTAAGAAATCCATCCATTTCTGATATACATTTTCTGTACGACCTCATAAAACCTGTGCAAGATCTGTTTATTGTAATGAATGAAATCTTATCTAATGAAGCTGTCTTTAATTTTCATTCACGGGATTTTTTTTAATAAACTTGTAACTTTTGGTTTGTGATGATGCTTGAGAGGATTACAAAGAAGGTATGGCCAGATTACGTCTGATAATGTGCATCAATAAACATTTTTATAAATGAATATGTGGGTTTGTGTTTACTTCGGATAAGGTAACATCATAAAGGATACGGGGCCCATAACGATTTAGTGTCTCAAATACCAATTTTGATGAATTATAGTACATAGACTATGCTATTAACATGTCTTTGTAAAGATACACAGCTCTTGTGTCTATTTTTATCTAAATCACATTAACACAGATATTTGACGATTTATAACAATGAAGTTAATTAGGGTATTTAGTGGCACCGGTCAAAATGGCTGTGATAAGTGAAAGTGCAGACGGCTTTACATTTTTCACTTACTTGAAGCTAAATTACGGACTTCTGTTTATAAATATGGTAAGAAATTCAATTAAACAATGGTGTCTAATGTTGCAGATTCTATGTAATTGCTTGTTGCAATGCACAGACATTCCGTTTAGCCTTACAGTGCCAGAGCCCAGCTAAAACTCGACCAAAAAATATTAGGCATTTTTTGAATTCTTTTCTGCATATCGTGGGAAGTATACGGATTTTCGGGCTCAACTTTGACAGTAATGTTGATTGGTTATGTGTGATCATATTAGAATACAGAGTAAAATTTCATACCACTTGGTTTACTGATTTTTCATCGGCAAACTTGATACCCTATATTTAGAGTTCTGTACATTTACTCTTTGATGCTAAATTCGAACCCAGGCAAGGTAATTACCTGTGGTAATTGACAAATATAGTAGAAAGTCGTCAGTCATCATAGGTAGTCTCATTTAACATGGCCATATACGATGAAAGATGCTTACGTTTCAAATAGGGAAAATCAGTAGGGTGCACTATCATGGTGTTTGATGTCAAGAGATTTTATCTGTAATATGATTTCGCTAATTTCATTGATGACAATGGAGAAACAAAACAATTATCCGCATTTTTACTGATATACGTAAAAATATGACGTTCGTAACCGTGGGGATCCGTGTTAGAATAGGTCCTCAGTACCCCTTGCTTGTCGTAAGAGACGACTAAATGGGACGGTCTCTCGGATGAGACCGCAAAAAACCGAGGCCCCGAGTCACAACAGGTGTGGCACGATAAAGATCCCTCCCTGCTCAAAGGCCATAAGCGCAGAGCATAGGCCTAAATTTTGCAGCCCTTCACCGGCAATGGTGACGTCTCCATTTGAGTGAAAGAGAAGGACGTTAAACAATATACAATCAATCAATCAATCGTAGAATCTGGCAAAAAACGTGTCAAAATGATCTTGAATTTTTATTGATTTCTTTCCAATATTTGCTGTGTTTGATCTTGCAGTTTCTCGTAAATAATACATTAATGCAAGATAAAAGTTATATTATGAAGGAATTTTACCTTGAACAGTCTCCGCTAAATAATAGCTATCTTTGATTGCGACCTGCTTACTACGGAATAGACAGAAGTTCCCAGCTCTGAAAACGGGTTACTCTTCGTTTAGCTACACCCAGATAGTCAACAAGATGTCTCCGGAATGTTTCACGTGTGTATATGACATGGATTTGTTTACGTTTGATTTATGTGGTAAAAATGCGCGAGCTAGTTCCAAAGGGGACTAAACGAAAAATAACTCACTCCGGTTCCCCATTATCTTAACCTTCCATACGACTCTACAATACAATAAAATATAATCTTGTTTTAAAAAAAGTATAAAAAAGTATAACAATGAGTAATATGTCGGAATATCCAGTGTAACCGGGAGGTCGTGAGTTCGAGCCCCGCTCGTGCCATGGTCACGTCAAACCTAAGACGTAAACATAGGTAGTGATTGCTCCTTCGCCAAACACTCCGCATTTAGAAGTGAGAATCACGGGTCTTTCGGATATGACCTTAATAACGGAGGTCCCGTGCCGCGACAGACGTTGGCACGTTAAAGAACCCTCACTGCTACGGCCCTGAGCGCTAAGCATAGGTCTAAATCTGTGGTACTTCACCTACAGCTGGTGACGTCTAAATATGAGTGAAAAATTCTCGACGGGGCGTAAAACAATCAATCAATCTAATTAAAATTAGATGTTATGGTAGATCCGCTCACATACTCTTATGATGCGAGCGGATCTAACATAACTTCTGATTTTAATTAGATTGAGTTATATCAGCAATGGATCAGATTTTTTTTAAATTATCTATTCAACAGACAGATAACACGGTCTACAATAATCTAATCTCCACAGCGACACAATAATACGAAATACCAGAGTCTATTGGGATCAGGAAGTTTTCCCCGAATGTTTATCTTTAAATTCCGATAAATATTTCGTAATAAGGGGGGAGGGGGGTCTCGAAATTTCAAGATACTGATCTCAAATTTTCGAGAAAAAAGTCTTGAAATTACTTGTCAAATTATTTCATCTTATTGTAACCGAGCAGTGATGACAACAGCTTAGATGGTGCAACTGGTTTATTCATTTAATAATTAAAGGCATTGACCTTCAACATAAGACAAAAATATAAGTTCAAAATACACAACAATAAACGTATGACATATAGAAAAATATACAATTGCGTTAGTTTACCCACACTTTACGTTTTACATACATTTAATTATAACCTTGTAAGTTTCTGTATTTAATTTAAATTACGTTACAGAATTTATCATAAAAGACTAAAACTTTGAATGCAAAAATACAATAAAGTATAAGACTTGCAATCAAAATAATTTCATAACTTAAATCTTTAATTGACAATGACACTTATAATTGAATATAAAAGTAACATACCATAAGATGCAGTCGATATCGCCTGGATTTAAATGTAAAGGTTTTCTAACGTAAAACTGCTCTCATATTAGATGGGTAAAACGCTACATTAAATACTTAAACTGATACTTTACTATTGGTTAAAACATATACGGAAAAGACAATCAAATGAAAGAACCAATGAAATTACGTGAAAAACTTTACTCAGCCGACTCAATGCAGTTGCGCAAAGAAACGGTTTAGAACAAATTATAATCAAAATATTGCAAACATTGACTGCCTATAATTTATAATTCATACAACCAATACAAAGGTGAATGTTTTACTTAACATTAAACATTCTGATTTTTTTGTTTTGCATTGAAATGACTATTTGTAGCATTTACTCACATGTAATAGCATAGCAATGCATATTATGTAGCGGCAGGCTTCAGTTTAATTATGATCTATTCGAGCATTTTACCTTTTTGATTCCTGCCATGTAGTCAAATATTGTTCCATCTGCAGTATAATTGATGAGGTGATGGGAGGTCCCATACCGATAACTGTTCCGACTGCAGTGGGACAAACGTGAGGCCAAGCTTAGCATCTCCTGGACATTGTAGGGTTCTCTTTGTAGCTGCTGAGATTTTGTATCTGGAAGAAATCAAAATGTACATGTGCCGCAGAACCTGTTTTATGTGCTAAACAATTGGGATTGAACAGTCGCTTAATCTAAAAGCATTTCCTACAGAGTAGTAAATTAAATGATAAAACCAATTTCAAACCTGAATATGGAATGTAAATATGATTGATTCCTGAGTGGAAAGAAAAGAAAGCATCAAATGTGATGTCTGTAACAATATCCTGGAATACTTTGCTCTCTGGCTCTGAAACAATACAAAGCACGAGTTAAGGGGTGGCTTATAAAACCCCGATTCTTTAGCAATATCAGCAGTAACTTTCATATCTTAATTTCACATAAAACTGGGGTGCCATCCAGGACTATATTACATGTAGGACTTCAATTAACGATTTAATGTTTGCATTTCATATAATAATTGTTGCATTGGTAAAGATGATACTCATTGATTATGCATCATCAAGAAAGAACAAGGTACGGTTTTGGCCAAAATATGCCCTGTCATGGAAATTCACCAAAATGCTAAATATGGTATTTGAGAATGTACAATTTTTAAAAATGGCCATTGTTAATGTTTATTCTTAATAGAAATTACAATATATTTAACGGAAATTCTTATATCAAACCGATGACGTCGCCACTTTGACGTTAAGTTTGACGTACATTTACGATGTTTCTCCCCAAACGTTAAGCGATGTTTTGAGATGTTCGACACAATAGAAAAAAAATAAAACTTGCACCACATTTAAAATTTGGAAAAACATGAATTATTTGTTTTGCACTAATTTGACCCAATATGAATTTATTATAAAATATAATGAATGCAAAATCAGGGAGATCGCGCGACGACGAAAAGTGCACATTACAATGGTTCAGTTATACAAAATTATAAAGTTACAAACATTAATCTAATAGATAAAATAAAAAGAGTAATTTCTCTATTTATTATCATGGCTAAAAAGTCATGTTTATCCGAAAAAAATGGCGACAATAAAGGTGAGCAAGCGTCCCCGAATGACATAACTTTCGTTTACCATACAGTGTATTTTGGGGGACAAAAATACTCATTTTTTCCCCGCATTAATGAATGATCGTGAATGTACGAACACAATACTTTATTGCCATTTCATTTTAGATTGTATAATCTAAAATATGTAAGAGTAAGATAAGATTGATGATATGAACGTTTTTTAATTCTGTACAAATAAAAGTTTGATTTAAATATGTAATAATAATAGAATTACATCAATAACGGAAAAAACATGATTTTCATATCTTACGCATTGGCGATAGCTAGGATGATCGATCGATCGATGCCAGTAAATTCACAAAAAGATTTAAATCGCCACCTTGTGGCGTAGTGTCATAAAAGTTGAAAAGTAAGAGTCTCGATGTAATGAGCTACCTTAATTCGAAAAATACACCCAAAAATTAGAAATCTTCACTCTTCAAACACACTGTCCTCATCACTGTCTGATGCGTCAATGACCTCAGGTAAATCTGAGGCATCATCAATGGATGTGCTCCAATTCCTTACACCTTGAACGGTCTCGTTGTTGTGTCTAGCGCAAGACAAATACCAGATGACACAAGTAATATGGCTGCACATCCCCACCACCCTACCTCCTGATTTACACTTACAGTACCAGCCATTAATTACACCTTCACCGTAACTTATCCAGCACTTATACTGTTTTGCTGAGACATGTCTACTCTGGATTTTGGACGACAGTATGTTCGGAATATCATCGTTCACTAAAATTTCAAACTTGCCGTCTGCATCAATGTGTTCTTGTGTATACGATCTGGCCATTCGTAGCTGGTAGACCCCTAAAGTTAGTTCCCGTATATCTGCTTCGCTGTAACGAGGAAAATCTGGTGCGACGTCATCTTCGTCAACCTTCACCCAAAGCATCGATCTCCTATCCAGACCTTCTTCATCTACCCGTGTCTGTAAATCGTTCACATTTTTAGCGAGATGCAACATTTTTGCAGCAAGTGATTGGTCATCATCAGATGTCTTGCACAATGGTGGTCGGTACTTGTTACAAAGGGCAGCTACTATCCTCACGTAATCTCCTATAAATGGGATCTGTGTATTTGGCAAGGTCTTTTCAAGGTACTTCCATTGCTTCAGCCTGCCGTTTGCAGCTTCAACAACCCATCTGACCTATATGCATATAAACGTTAGTTGGTTATTTTTTTTCATAAGAACATTAAGTAAGGTTAGAGCGAACAAACGTGAATTCAATGTTGATTTAAAGCATATTACGAACTTATTGGATATTCAAATTATACATTTGTTACGAATTAGATTTCTAATTATAATATATTTATAAGTTGTACATTATATTTAATGCTTGCCCTTAAATATATGTGCATACCTTTGTAACTACCCTAGAAATGTTTGAATCTTGCGTCGACAGTTGCTTTGCTCCCTTTGGCATAAATGATGGCATCTCCATTTTAATTCCAATATCTCTCAAAATTTCACCAGCATCTCTGAATCCCCGGTCAACTACAAATATGTCATCTTCCTTAAGCCATTCCCTAAGTTCTTCTGTGTTGCAGTGTATCATGTGCTTTAAAATGCTGGCATCATTGTTTTTTGCATCTGACAAATATGGTCCAAGAATGGAAACGATATACCCCGTGGTGGTAACTATCATCATAGGCTTCAGAAGGGGTCCGTGTTTATGTAGACTGTAAGATCTCCTGGCAAAAGAGAAGTTTGAACTTTTCTGTATATACACATACGTGCCATCTAAGACCAATATAGCTGGATCTACCATAAAACCAGGAGATAAGAGATCCCTGGCGAGTTCACGTGTGTGCTTCTGAATGACGTCTTCCCGAGATATATGCTGAAATCCCAAATTGTTTGGTACAAAGTCTGTCATGAGGGCCATTCGTGCAGATTTGATGGCACGTCTAATCTGAAAAAAAGTAATATACATTGATGATGTTATGTATTCTCATTGACAGATCAAACAATTGTTAATCATCACTTAATTTTACATACATGCAAGTAAGTAAAATTTTACCTGATATTTTGTCATATTGAACAGAACTGCAAGCATTTTGTTGGAAAGTGCTGAACGTAATTTCACAAGGAGAATGGCAACGCATGTTCTCTTGCTCCTGTTTGTTGATGAGTTTATACTTGTTATAGATGAAATAATGTCCTGAAATTCCCCACGTGAAAATTCGATGAGAACTTTGTAGTCATCATCATCCATGCTGCTTTCATCGTCGAAATCTAATCGTGGGTGCTCGACAGCCATTTCCCTTAAGCTCTGAATGATGGTAAGAACAGAGGCCCTGTTAAGCAACACACTGTCATTGGTTTTAGTATTTTGCAGAGAGTCGTCCGAAAGTTTTCCGTTTTCCAAATGGCCTGCACAACATCTCGTTCCTTGTGGGATGATTATTTCCTTCCTTACAAATGCATGTATCCTACACTGATTTGAAACGGAAAGTAGCTTAGGACCTGGCTTTTTGCAGACAAAACAATATGCATGACTCTTGCTTGAAGATGGCAGTGGTAAGGAAATTGATGGTGGACTGGATATGGGAAATTGTATTTCACGAAACAAATATCAAAAATAAGATTGAAAATAGAAAAACGAATAAATACATATAGAAATTAGATTTGTACTATCACACAAAGAAGCAATAAACTGACAAAACGATATCACACAAATTATCGTGATATTTTATCGCCTTTCTTCATATGTATCAGTCCGGGGAGGTTGTTAATGTCATTGGAAATAGTTTAACGTGCAGCGGTACCCATCCAAGGGCTGACCACTCTCGCCTGTGCTTAACTTGCGTGACCAGGAGACAAACTCTGCCACATCACTAGAATAGCTACCTCACTAGCGAGGCAGTACAAGTTTTCTTTATACAACAGCATGTCACTATCACGTGACAGTTTTTGTACCATCCTCACGGACAGAGCAGCCTATCAAACCACCCAACTCTGAAAAGTGATTAAATCTGTGAATTATGTTGCTATCAGATGATTGCATGTAAAGCAATGGAATGAAATCGAAATATCACATCTGAAAATTCACTCTTGAAATTCGACATAATTATCTCAAAATATGTTTTTGACACCAATAGGCTTTCGTACTATGGTTATTCAGGAATCCTGTTCAAAAACACCTGTTTAGGATACCATGTTGCTATTATTTCACAAGCGTGATACTACAAATAGTTGGCATCAGATATTTAAGGAGGTCTAGTGACTGTTTAAGGAGGTCGAGAGCCTGTTGAGATTCCCGTCGGATGAGGCTTGTTTTATAATCACTTAAGAATTGTCCTCAGACTTTTGAAAGCACACATCCTGTCGGTCGGAGAAAGCATTACACACCCCAATGACACGGAAGGTGAAATTAATACAACTGTAAGTAAAGATTACTTGATAACGCTTTCATTATTTACCGAGGATCCCTTTCCTCTTCAAGTCAAGGTTGAATAATTAAAAGGATTATCAACACTTTGATGATCTAGAACGGGCCCCTTTTATGAAAAAATAATTTAATACAGGATCGTAAATGGCCGTGTTAAGATGTAGTACTCTTAATTTATAAACTTGGGAACAGATTTTCTTCACATTTCTATGGTTCTCGGTTTTTTTGTGTCGAGGTCAGCTCCACTTTTCTATCCGGTAAAGTGTCAGTGGTATACATTAGTGGTTTTGTGCAGGTGTATTGGAGGGCAGGTTATCCATGCAATCTTTTCTACACTTTGTTACTTTTGTCGGCGAAAGCTTTTTAAAAAATATTTTAAAGTGATTTTGTTCTACCAGAGATAGATTAAAATCATTATTTTCTGATTTTACAATGAAAGTTATTAAGTAATATTTATCACTCGCTTTATAATTCCACCCAAATAATTTTATTGATTTTCACGGATTCCAATGTTCAACTGTAGGGGCAAATAAGCAAGATATTATGTCCCCTGTTTGGCAATATTGAGAGGATTAAATTCTAAGTTTAAAACCTCTATAATAATAGTGAAATATGAGGGTCATCTACGGGACGGTGAGAACTACTTGATGGTAGAGTAATTCAAAGATAACGACGACAACGACGATGACAAACAACTGATCAATCAGAATAGCTCACTCGAGCATTTCATCATTGAGCTGAAGTATGTGGAATAGACCCTTTTCTTTATATCCAAAGTCATTTGACCTATGACCTTTTGACGGAGTCATAATAACATATTTTAACAAGAAACCAAAGTCAGAAAAATGATGAACTTAACAAATTGTTAGATTCATGTTTCATGTTTGATACAAAGAGTTTCCAAAATAATGAGCGCGGGCACTATTTTCTGATGTGGAGGGCATTGACATTTTGGGGGATGTCAATGTACCAAGTTTCATGTTTATCAGGCAGACTCATCAACATATAGAGCTGGAAATATTTTATCATAAAACCTGCTAAAAATAATCATGTACTGTATGTTTTGACAATAAGCTATTCCTGACAGAACTTCCAACAATGTCGCATCTTTGATAGAAACACACAGACACACAGACAGACACATACAAACACACTCACAGACAGACACACACACAAACACACTCACAGACAGACACACACACAGACACACACACAAACACACTCACAGACAGACACACACACACAGACAGACACACACACAAACACACTCACAGACAGACACACACAGACAGACACACACACACAAACACACTCACACACACAGACAGACACAAACACAGAGACAGACACACAGACAGACACACACACAGACAGACACACACAGACAGACACACACACAGACACACACAAACACACTCACACACACAGACAGACACACACAAACACACTCACACACAGAGACAGACACACAGACAGACATACAAACACAAACACACACACAGACAAACACACAGACACACACACACACAGACAGACACACAAACACACTCACACACACAGAGACACACACAGACAGACACAAACACACACACACACACACAAACTATCTTTGATAGAAAAAAACCAGTCGGTGAGAGCAGGATTTCACGAAATCGCTCAGTATTTGCGGACAGGAAAGTAGCACGAAAATAAGCACCTCTTCAATAATCAAACATATAATATGACTTCATAATATAATCATTATTTTCTGGAAATATTATATCAGAAAGATGTGTATAAGTACTGCATAAAAGGGGGTCTATTGGGTTTTTTTTTTATAGAACGTCATTATAGGGGGCCAAATCAGGCTTTTGTTTAATAAAATAATATGCACTTATATAGCGCCTTATCTAAATGTACTCTAAAGCGCTTTACACTTATACTAAAATGCAAATCAAATTATACGGAATACATAAAATCACTTATAATTGCCAGATATCAATATCGCACAATGAACAATTGAAACTATGAAAGAAATAAGCTAGAGAAAATTAGAAAATAATGTAATCATTTGACTAAGATTCGATTTATGTTGCGCAAGAAATAGAATTATCGATAGTTACCACATACAATGTACAGTGTACAGAGAACACCCGCTTCTGCTTATCTTATAGACAAACCAGATGTGTTGCTGTTTATTACGTAAACATTTACATAATGGCTTTTATGTCAAGTTTGTATAAATACGCTGCATATCGGTTCCATTACTTACACCGTGTGTCAGAAATGTCTTAATCATACAGTCGCTATCCTAAGTAATTATAGTTCTTTTACTTTTTAATGGACTGTTTCCGCAGTATTTCCGATGACGAACAATAAACATGTGAATCACCATTACGAAATTACGACCAGTTTTCAATTCTCCATTGCAGATGTAAGTCAGGATGAACTGGACGAGCTCCGACTCGGTGTCTACGACAACATGGACTGAAGTGACCGGAAACAGAAGCTGGACGAACTCGGGTACAGAGCCCCCAACCATGAGGACCGCAGTGACCGAAGACAACTCGTTTTATACCACCTACATTTCCGAACAATTTTTATCAACGACAGTTTACAATGTTTCTGTATCAGTGAATGAACTTTCCAAACGCTTTACCACACCCGTGAGTGTCTTCTCTCCGCTCACAGCCGAATACTTGAACGCTAAAGAAGTCCCATTGTATACACCAGCCCTCGTGTACACAATTCTACTCCTGCTGATAGGCGTTCCGGGAAACGCAATAGTTCTCTATGTATATTTCCAGAAATGGGGCCGGAGTTCCACCAGGACTTTTATTCTGGGGTTAGCCATGTTAGACCTAGTGAACTGCCTTGTGACGTATCCCATGGAAATCGCGCTCATGTTGCGGCCGTTCCTTTTCGATTTCTCTGTACTTTGTAAAGTCACTCGTTTCGCGACCTACTGCTGTAACACGTCTAGTGGACTGGTTCTCATTGCCATTGCAGTAGACAGATACCAGCGAATCTGTAGACCTCTTCATAATCCCATGACACCTCGCACTGCCAAAATAATCATTTTTTGTGCCATTGGGGTTGCTATTCTGTTTTTGTGGCCCGCCTTAGTTCTGTACGGAACACAGAGCATCCCTGTTACAAAAACAGCCATTCTAAAACTCTGTTTAATTCAGGATAACTTTGTTACCACCAGTTACCCTTTGGTTTTCTTTGTGTTTAATGGCGTGTTTACAGTGATTATATTCATGATTTTGTCTATTTTATATTCATTGGTAGGTATAAAAGTGTATAAACATCGCACTTTTCGTTCAAAATCCCAATCCGTGACATCGCTATCAGACTACGCTGACGAAGACGACCAGCTTTACTTGGGAAATCGGGAAGGATCAAGCAAATCCAGAAAAGAGCTTCTCCCCTTGAAAGGCAAGAAATCACAAGAAAATGATTCCGGAGAAGACGCCCCACCCGCTCCAGGTGCTATCAAACTGGTCTTCAAGACGACTTCCGATACGCTCAGAAAGGCGCGAAAATCAGTCTCCGACAAAAGACTGCGAAGGGTTGGAAAAACCACCATCATGTTATTCCTCGTGACTCTCCTCTACGTCATCTGTTTCACGCCTTTTCTAGGAATTGCGTTTCATAGAACCATACATAAGGATAGCTTTAAAAATCTGACGAAATCGGAGAAGATGGCGTTTTACGTGATTTTGCGATCGTATTTGTTAAACTGTGCCATCAACCCAC
Source organism: Ostrea denselamellosa (assembly GCA_024699665.1). Classification (NCBI taxonomy): domain Eukaryota; kingdom Metazoa; phylum Mollusca; class Bivalvia; order Ostreida; family Ostreidae; genus Ostrea; species Ostrea denselamellosa. The sequence continues at coordinate 5,199,387 of JAMZEH010000022.1, read as the reverse complement.
TGATATATTCATTCTGCAATGACCTCTTTAGGAAAGAATGCACATATATTTTCAAGAAGCTGTTTCGAAAGAACAGTCAATGAGGTATACTGAAGTTCAGAAGAAAAAAAACCCAACAAAAAACAAAACAAAACTATGATTGTTTAGTTGATGTTGTTGCACGTTTATAATAAAATTAATGAAGGCTATTTCTTTAAATTTACTATTGATACATCCATAATGGCTTTATATGTTGAAATTTGACCTTTGTGACAGATCATTAGGAGTACCGACCTTGAGGTAGGCCGACCGGCAGTCATAAGGCCTGTTGACACGATTCAACTAGTTGCATGAACCTTGTTGCATGCAACAGATATTACCATGTAAACGGATTTTTCGGAGTCGAATATTTCACGATTACGAATGGAGCATGTTCCTATCGATACTACAAGTCACGTGATACCTTTTTTGCTCTGGCCAATCAGAGTCGTGGACATTGGTGATCTATTTATGTGGAGGATATAAGCCAAAAACTGTCCATTCTGTGAGAGAAAGAACTATACTGGACAAAAAAAGTTAAGGATCATAAGTTTGACCTCAAAATTTTTTATTAACCAAATAATTATTTTGACAAATTTTAACATGTATAGTTTCTCCAATGTGTCCTTAACACAATAGATTTACCTGGTTTCATATTGACGTCATAAGTGCACGATCTTTTCGCCCAAACACAAGCAAAGGGTCAAAATCAAAGTGTGCCAACGTGTATATTGAAATTGAAAAATTGTGATTTTCATTTTATTGTGGGTATTTATTGCTCTAATCGACTCTTAGGTGAACAATTATTGACATTAAAAGCCATGAGGCGCCATTTAACTGCTCTGGAAGCTGGTCAGGCAGTAGGTATGCTTCAAGCTGACCAAGTCCAGAGAACTGTCTGTAGACATTTCAATGTGTCCCAAAGTATGATTTCAAGGTTGTGGAATCGTTTTAGGCAGACAGGTAATGTTTCTGAGAGACCGAGATCAGGTCGTTCAATGTCCACAACCACTCGCCAGGATCGCTATATGTCACTTATGGCTCGTAGACACAGGTTTCAGAGTGCTGTCCAACTCAATACTGACTTTCATGCAGCACGTAGGGTGCGCATAACACCACAAACTGTCAGACAGAGACTTCATGCTGCTAACCTTCGGGCTCATCGACCTGCTGTTCGTCCCATTTTGAGGAGAAGACATCGTGTAGCACGACTCAATTGGGCTCGAAATCACATAAACTGGCAACTGCGTCATTGGACGCCTGTTCTTTTCACAGACGAGTCACGGTTCTGCGTGGACTTTCATGACGGTCGTAGGCGTGTATGGCACATGCGTGGAGAACGGTACACTGATTGCTGTGTAGCAGAGCATGATCGTTTTGGAGGTGGCTTTGTGATGATTTGGGCCGGAATCAGTATTGGTGGATGTACTGACTTGCACGTGATTAATGGCAATCTTACCGGTGCAATTTACAGGGACGAGATACTGCATCCAATTGTGAGACCTTATGCGGGAGCGATAGGCAACAACTTTGTGTTAATGGATGATAATGGTCGTCCCCACAGAGCACGTATATTGACAGACTACCTTGCTACAGAGACAATTGAACGTATGGATTGGCCGAGTTGTTCTCCGGATTTAAATCCAATAGAACATGTCTGGGACATATTGCAGCAAGCTGTTTCCAGACGCCCTGTACTTCCGACAAACCGCCAGGAGCTTACGTTAGCTTTACAGCAGGAATGGGCAAGGTTGCCACAAACTGCGTTCCGCAGGCTCATCAGAAGTATGCAGAGGCGTTGTCGTACCGTTATACAGGCTCAGGGTGGACATACACCCTATTGATATTGCCTTTATAAAGATTCAATCATTTGTAATGAAATTTGTTATTGTTGCTCATACCGATTTTCAAACTGTTTTGGGGGGTTACCTGACAATGGTTGCTCTAGCTGCTTAACGTATTGATGAATTTGTAAAAAACAGGTTTAAAATGTATTGTTCGATTGTCGTTGAACATTTTAAGTATATATTTAACATAATTTATTTGGTTTTGTTATGAATAAAATAATTCTGAAATCATGATCCTTAACTTTTTTTGTCCAGTATATAAGAGGCCCATTAAGACTCTCACAGAATGGACAGTGTGAGGCTTATATCCTACTTACAACATTACATCTTTTGTTCTAAGAATGGACAGTCTCAGGTAAACCCATTGACAATGATAAAAATGACTAAAGCTATTTCTACATGAAGCTATTTTTAAATACCCCGACAAAATAACCAGTCTTGTGTATTGGACAGTGTCATGTAATACGTTATCAGCTCTCTCTGTAGGAACTGAGCGACACTGCAACGTGTCATCCTCTGACGGGGAAAGTATTTTCCTTACTCCATCAAAATTTCAGCAGGTTAGTGGAAGTGATGTAAATACTGACACTGTCCTGAATGATATACAAGATATGGAGGGTGAGAAAGAAATTCCGAAATCATATTTTGATGTGCAAATTTATCAAATTTTCCATATTCGTTGGGGGTCAAATTCAATGGTTTGAAACATGATACTCGGTTCACCGTGTAAACAGGTGAGTAATATGCTACAAACGTTGCATGCAACAAATTTCATGCAACTAGTTGCATCGTGTAAACAGGCCTTTGGTGTGTTTTCCTTCCGTAAACACAGCTGGTAAGGAAACCGCCACTCAGCCACGGAGTGACAACATAAATAGATATGTTAAACATGGTTGTACTGTAAAGAGCTAAAATTACGAAAACAATACACGTTCTGTAGTCTGGTATAGTTGCGCGCACAGGCGCAGGAAGCTATACTTATTTATGTACTTCTTAATACTTTATGTACATGGCCAAAAATATTGTGTTTTGTTTTAAATGCACTTACTAGTTCATTTTTGAATTTATTTTAATCATGTCACTTCAAATTTAGAAAGGGTTTTAAACCTTCAAGGAGTTATCTTCTGAGGCGGAAGGTGTCTATAAATCGTTCATTTATATTCTATATAGCATATTGTCTTTATGTAACGCACCTGTAATACATCTAAATATTTATAGAATGTATATCTACACGTACTTGTAATGTTAGATCCTAAATGTGTACGCCTGTGTTTGTGCGTTAGATACCGGTCGCGGAAGCTCAGTGGTTAAGAGTGTTCGTTTTGGGAGGTCGTGAATTCGAGTCCCGCTCGTGCCATGGCCGTGTCAAACCTAAGACTTAAACATTAGTAATGATTGCTCCTTCGCCAAACGCTCGGCATCAAAAAGTGAGAATCACGGGTTTTTCGGATATGACCTTAAAAACGGAGATCCCGTGTCGCGACAGGCGTTGGCCCTGAGTGCTAAACATAGGTCTAAAGTGGTACTTCAACTACAGCTGGTGACGTCTCAAAATGGATGAAAATTCTCGATAGGACGTAAAACCTACAAACAATTAATCAGTCGTGTGTTAGATAATTTCAAATCTTCGAAGTGCATGCATGTGTTTGTTAGATTATAGTTTCAAATCCTTTGTGTGGACACACGTGCTTTTTTGTTTGATAATTGGAATCCTTGATGTGTACTCATACCAAACTTTCACAGTTTTCTGTATTTTTTTTTTACTCTTTTCGAGGTTTTCTTAAATTAGTCAAGAGAAAAACTAGTATTGGGTACTAAGAATACGAGTGTTGCTCAGAGTACGAGTTTATTCAGAATACGAATGCTACTCACAATACGAGTGTTACTCAAAATACGGGTGTTACTCACAATACGAGTGTTACTCACAATATAGGTGTTATTCACAATACGGGTGTTCCTCACAATACGGGTGCTACTCACAATACGAGTGTTACTCAAAATACGGGTGTTACTCACAATACGAGTGTTACTCACAATATAGGTGTTATTCACAATACTGGTGTTCCTCACAATACGAGTGTTACTTACGATACGAGTGTTACTTATGATACGAGTGTTATTCAGAATACGACAATAGAACGAGTAATCAGAACTTTTAAGATTTGAGATCGTTCAGGGACCTCGTCACCCCCTACATTATTTGTCTCCCCTATTGACCTTCAATTTATCAAGCTTAGCATTCATAAAACGCCTTGTACTAAGAAATCGGTCAGGTGGTGGGGGTTAAGACAAAAGACCTTTACCAGTGAATTTTAGTGTATTTGAATATTCATATTGATTGAAAAGAACACAGTGTTACATACTTTCAGTCTAGATGTGTTCCAACAATATTGGAAAATTCTGTAGCAGACTTCAACGAGTCATTCATGGAGAGAAAAAAAAACAAGATCGAAATCAATTTACTGACCCCACTGACGACAATGCCCTAGGAAGTTGTATCAGATAACCCTGTCGCTCTCTGACATTGGGAATACTATGTAATGCGAACAAGGTCTCCATAACCCGATAATTGATGACAAAGTACAGACACAGAGTGGGGCTTTAAACGAGTTCACCTTTTTTCAATAATGTATTTACTTATCGTAATTTCGGATTCTGCAGTGTTTGCATCAAATCAAATTTCCGAATTTCGCAATGACCGAAAAGTCACAGATAAGTCATTAAATAGTTACCGATGAGTTTTTTAATATTCACTGGTAAGTCATTTAATATTCACTGATACGTCATTAAATAGTCACTAATAAGTAGTTGAATAGTCATTGATAAGTCATTAAATCGTCACTGATAAGTCATTGAATAGTCACTGATATGTTACTGAATGCTTACTGAGAAGTCACTGAATACTGACTGGTAAGTCATGGGATATTCATTTATAAGTCACTGAATGTTAACTTTTAAGTAACTGAATGTTCACTTATAAATCACTGAATGGCTGCTTATAAATCACTGAATAGCAGAATCCGTCCCTCGATGACTTTCCAGTGCCTGTTTAGTGGATGTTCAGGTTCGCTTACGTTTATGAAGTAAAACATCATCATGATAAAGGTGGATTTTTTTTTCAACTTCATGTTTTTCACTCGATCCCCCTTCCACCACCAAAAAAGTTACTTTTGTTGAAAAGGGAAAAATTTCTTGCAGCAGTAGGTCAACCGTGCCAAAACTTAAACTTACCTTCAATTGTTTACAAAAAGTCTACAAGTTCCCTAGTAAACGAAAAGTAAGCCCAAAGTTTTGTTTGAAATCCGAGAAACTGGTTAATGAGGTGTCTCTGCAGGAAATCCTTAACATGTATTGTCATGAACGGGGATATATCCTCCGGGATCGAGACACTTTTTCGACAGGACCGAATTCACAGGGATTATAACTAAATATCCCATCCTATTACTGAATTCACAGGGATTATAACTATAAATATCCCATCCAGTAACTGAAGTGATTGACAGTTACCTTGTATAAATCATGCAGAAATTTGAATAGTTGATTTACAGTTCCAATGCTTTGTTTTCGTCACGTTCATTCATACTGAAACGTCACCATTTGTAGGTGAAGTACCAGATCTTCAGACCCATGCTTAAAGCTCTGGACCGTAACAGTGAATGTTCCTTAAAGTGCCAACGCCTGCCGCGAAACGGGAACTTCGTTTTTGAGGTTGTAAGTGAAGTACCACAAAATTAGACGTATGCTTAGCGCTCAGGGCCGTAGCAGTGAGGGTTCTTTAATGTGCCAACGCCTACCATGACACGGGACCTCCATTTTTAAGGTCATATCCGAAAACCCCCGTGATTCTCACTTCTAAATGCCGAGCGTTTGGCAAAGGAGTAGTCACTACCTATGTTTACGTCTAAGGTTTGATGTGGCCATGGCAAGAGCGGGGCTTCCGATAAGGAAGCGAACGATTATACCACTAAGCTACCAACTTATAATTCCTCTTCGGCAGCTTAGTGGTTAGTACGCTCGCTTTGCAAATGAATTCAATTCTAGATTCCTCCGCTGCACGAAACTAAAGACGTTTAACAGAGGTATTTTTAAAATGTTCCTTCAAGTGCCCGACATAGGAAGTGAAAGTCACCGGTCTTTCGTAGATGACCTTAAAACCAGAGATCCTTCGCCACCACTGGCGTTGGCACGACAAAGAACTCACAGTGCTGCCACCATAAGCGCCACGCATAGGTCAAAATTTGTGGCACTTCACCAAAAGCTGGCGACGAGGTTTCTCTTAGTGTGTGCGTGGCTGTCCTCTGACCATGCTCGTGTGAATATAATATAGTTCATTTTTATATTTCACCCTCATCCATCAAAATTAAACACAGCATCAGTGAAATCTTAATTATTATTATTATTATTACAAAGCATTTATGTAGCGCATTATCTAACATTACAACTATTACTCTAAGCGCTTTACAACATGCAAAAAACATAATATACACATAAAACAAAGCAAAATTACACATAAAATGCTAAATGGGTAATTTTAAACAAACATTAAATTTAATGTCACATTGATAAATAAGAAGACTAACATGGTTCATTTAAACATTCTTTAAATTTCACATCACATATACATCACATTTTTTCTTTATTTTATATATTTTTTTCTTTTTCTTTTTCTCATACTTTTATAAAAGAAAAAAAATGTCCGATATTATGTAAAACATATTCATAACTTAAAATCACAGTCATAAAGATGAGTTTTAATAGTAATTCATACACGGTAAAAGACAGTTAAGAATCTTGATATGCAAGTCTAAAAAGATGTGGTTTGAGAGATTTTTAAAAGCACAGATAGATTGTTCATTTCTCAAATGACTGGGCAAGTTGTTCCAGAGTGTGGCAGCTGATTTGTCAAAACGCCTCTCGCCGTGTGTCTTGATGCGAATGTGAGATTGCACTTGTAACGCACAGTCCTCTGATCGCAGCGAACGTGTTGGTTGGTATACATGAATCAAGTCTTGCAATTAAGTTGGTGCACTGCCATGGAGACATTTAAAAACATACATCAGAATTTTATACTGGCATCGTGCACAGGTAGCCGATGAAGAGTAACAAGCGTGGGAGTGATCTGATCATGTTTCTTAGTTCTAGATATAACACGAGCTGCTGTGTTCTGAACATGGTGTCATTTGTTTGTTATGTTGGCTGGCAGTCCATACAACATCGAATGTCTGTAGTTTAATCTTGAAGTGATTAGTGAGTTGATTAAAGTTTTACAGGCATCGTTCGTTCTGTATGAGCATATGCGTCCATTATTTCGAATGTGGAAGAAGAAAGATTTAGCGGTGGTACTTATTTGCTTCTCCATAGTGAGTGTCTTATCGAAAATAACACCAAGGTTTCTGACACAGGAAACATCGTTGACAACAACAGTACCATCGACAGAAAGATGACAACTCAAAGCTCGCCGAACAGATCCCTTTTTTCAAGACATTTCTTTATTGGCGTTAGAAAACCTTATGGGACTTAATTCCACTTCAATGCATTTGTCTCTCTGTCTTCCCTCTCCTCTCTGTCTCTGTATATTCGTTCCTCTGTCTATCCGTTCCTTAATATACCCGTCCCCCTGTCTATTCGTCTCTCGATCAGTCCCTCTGTTTATCCGTCCCATTGCCTGTCCGTCTGTGTATCTATGACTCTGTTTATTCGTCTTTCTGTCTTTTATACGTCTCTGTTTATCCGCCCGTGTCTATCAATCCCTCTGTCTATCTGTCTCTTTATCCATCTCTCTGTCTATTACACGTCTTATATTTTGTAACCTCGTGTACAAATCAAGCTCGATGTTCGACCCATTTTTACAAAAGTTATAGTTTTTGTTTTTTTGGTTTGTTTTTTTTTGTTTTTTGTTTTTGTTTTGTGTTGTTTCTGCACTGTTTTCGTTTTTATTGGAAATACTGACATAAAACATACTATGTATACCGACCTCTGCCGTGCGGTTGACTTGCTTTAAACAGGGTTGCGCCCCTTCGTACGAATGATAGGCAATTTCTTATCAAAAAATAGAGTCTGAGCTCCGAGACAGCGAAATTCATTTTAGATTTTGTGTAGCATTTAGATCTATTTCTAAAAGGTTTAATCGATGAATGGTTTGACTTTTGCAAGGTTGCTTGGTTGTATATTGTGAAATGATATTGTTCCAGGTACGAAAATTATGATTAAAGGACAGCGATTTCATATCAAAATTATAATTTTGAAAACATTAGCAAAGAAATTGGCATTTAAAGCAGATACACATGAAGATGCACACACAGTCTATCTATCTATCTAGCTATCTATCTATCGATATAAAATGACCTACGACACTAACAATATGAAATTGTCAAATTCTCGGGACGATCTGTCCCTTCTTCAGGAGGACAGTAAGAATGAAAACTAAATAAAACAAATGCAAACTACTACGAAAGCTGAGAACAAACGGAACGTCTACAAATTGAGATTATCGAGTGTAACATGGGTCAATAAAATAACGAGAGTCACAACAGGACTGAAACACCGCGAGCGAGAGAGAGAGAGAGAGAGAGAGAGAGAGAGAGAGAGCACTAAAAGCCATTAACACTCAACATTCAAAATATCGGATTTCTGAATATACTAGTAGATACGAGGTCAAATAGACAAAAATATATAAAGAACAAAATTTGACCAACGACACAAAACCTATTTTACTTTACGCTCTTGTTCAATAATTTACAGTAATATAAAAGCGTTTAAAAAATATTTGACAAAGAATAAATTGTACTCAGAATAATTGCAAGTTTAACGAGTTTTATAAGCAGACGAGACAGAAATTGCGGAGTCATAAAATGTAAAAATACAATTATCCGCATTTAAACGGAGTTCGCTGCTTTTAGATTGATCAAATATTTACATTGCCATCACAGTTAGTTATATTACTTCCTTTTTCTGGCAAATGAATTGAATTAACCCAACATTGTATTTATTAACTGAAAACAATAGAAATACTACTTCTTTTAAACAGATTGTCTTGCTTTTGCCGCAGATGAAAAGAGATCCGAGTGCTTAAACCATGAACTGAATCAATACCAGCGTACATTACGCAGCCATTCGAGGAGTATGTCAGACTTTTGCGCAATCTGAAACCATTTCGTTAGAAACAGACATTAATTTTAAATGTGCAATTTGATATTGTCAACAATAATTGAATCTGCTGCTTTTTTCTACCATGATTATGCATTTGCTGTTTACTAATTTATTAGTTTTTACTGAAATCAAATTATTTTTGTGTTCCCATAATATTTTGATAAAAAAGTAATATACAGAGATAAAAAAAATAATCAATAAAAGACCTATTTCAGATCTCCAACGGAAATCAGTCACTGTCTGTGCACTCCTGAATCTTTATCAGTCAAAGTTACAAGTATTAACAGCTCTTTTCGGAATTAAAAATCTTTAGAAAGCAACGATCTTATTAGCATTAACAAAGTTAGCATTCAAATCAACATCGTTAACCGGGTCAACGATGATACGGCATATCAAACAACGAGGTCAACGCTGTTTCAATAAACATGGAAAGGATTTCAAACACATGAATTTTATATTTTCAAATGTTTCTTAAAATAATTTTAAAGTATTTTGGAGATTAAAAAAAACCCATCAGCAATGAATCGGTGTATGAGTAAGGTATCGTACATTGTTATCGATACAAGACAGAAAGCTTGATATTGATGGACAATCCTATCAACTGGTCTGATGCTTAAACCCAACAGTTTAAACAAAGTGGAAGGTCGCACTAGCCAAACCAAGAGATTGAGCGGATGAATAGATCCACTAGCTAGACAAGAGGATGGGTCTTACAGATTGAGCGGATTAGACCCACTAGCTAGACAAGAGAATGATCTTACAGATTGAGCGGATGAATAGACTCACTAGCTAGACAAGAGGATGGTCTTACAGAGTGAGCGGATTAGACCCACTAGCTAGACAAGAGGATGGTCTTACAGATTGAGCGGATGAAGAGACTCACTAGCTAGACAAGAGAATGGTCTTACAGAATGAGCGGATGAATAGACCCACCAGCTAGACAAGAGAATGGTCTTACAGATTGAGCGGATGAAGAGACTCACTAGCTAGACAAGAGAATGGTCTTACAGATTGAGCGGATTAGACCCACCAGCTAGACAAGAGAATGGTCTTACAGATTGAGCGGATGAAGAGACTCACTAGCTAGACAAGAGAATGGTCTTACAGATTGAGCGGATTAGACCCACTAGCTAAACAAGAGGATGGTCTTACAGAGTGAGCGGATTAGACCCACCAGCTAGACAAGAGAATGGTCTTACAGATTGAGCGGATGAAGAGACCCACTAGCTAGACAACAGAATGGTCTTACAGAATGAGCGGATTAGACTCACTAGCTAGACAAGAGGATGGTCTTACAGAATGAGCGGATGAATAGACCTACCAAGTGGACTGAGCTGATGGATAAATCCACTAGCTTTACTAAGCAGATCTTCGAAACAGCAGCATAGATACACCAATAACAAACCCTGTGAGGATCCGGGCTGTTTGAATAGATCCTCAGTACCCCTTGCTTGTCGTAAGAGGCGACTAAATGGGGCGGTCCTTCGGATGAGACCGCAAAAACCGAGGCCCCGTGTCACGACAGGTGTGGCACGATAAAGATCTCTAGCTAGACAAGACAATGGTCTTACAGATTGAGCGGATTTATAGACTCACTAGCTAGACAAGAGGATGGTCTTACAGATTGAGCGGATGAATAGACCCACTAGCTAGACAAGAGAATGGTCTTACAGATTGAGCGGATTAGACCCACTAGCTAGACAAGAGGATGGGTCTTACAGAGTGAGCGGATTAGACTCACTAGCTAGACAAGAGGATGGTCTTACAGAGTGAGCGGATGAATAGACTCACTAGCTAGACAAGAGAATGGTCTTACAGATTGAGCGGATGAATATACTCACTAGCTAGACAAGAGGATGGTCTTACAGATTGAGCGGATTAGACCCACTAGCTAGACAAGAGAATGGTCTTACAGATTGAGCGGATGAATAGACCTACCAAGTGGACTGAGCTGATGGATAAATCCACTAGCTTTACTAAGCAGATCTTCGAAACAGCAGCATAGATACACCAATAACAAACCCTGTGAGGATCCGGGCTGTTTGAATAGATCCTCAGTACCCCTTGCTTGTCGTAAGAGGCGACTAAATGGGGCGGTCCTTCGGATGAGACCGCAAAAACCGAGACGCCATGTCATGACAGGTGTGGCACGATAAAGATCCCTCCCTGCTCAAAGGCCATAAGCGCCGAGCATAGGCCTAAATTTTTCAGCCCTTCACCGGCAATGGTGACGTCTCGATATGAGTAAAAAAGTCTCGAGCGGGACGTAAAACAATAACAACAATAACGTAAGCAGAAGATATGACGTCAATACAACGTAATTTGATCAAAGATGACGAAGACCACGGTAGGTTTTTTTTATTACAAAATACAGAACATAGAAAATATCTGCCTTTCTGATCGATTATATACAGGCACCACGTCACTGGATCGTGTATTTTCCCCCTTATTTTTCAGTTTTAGTGGTCAGTTTACACTCGAAAGAAATGTTATAAAAGTATAATAATGCTGTAGCTCTACTATGTATATAGAATGGTTCTACTCGGTTTTCTAAAAGGTTTATACTTTAACTTGCTTGGTAGGGTAGCAGTGAACTTTATAAATTGATTAGAATGTAAATTGACCACAGAATTTTGAATATTGATAATAAAGATAGATAAAAATAGTCTTCTGACCACAGAATTTTGAATATTGATAATAAAGATAGATAAAATCAGTAAGACTGGAGGTGTTTATGATCCAGCAAGCAGGTGCCCGTACAATAATATTTATGCATTATACAAGTGAAAACGAACCGTGTGATTGCAACACCTGTTCCCGAGGCATCAGATGATGCATGGTTTGTATCTGGTTTACGAACGAAGCTAAATGTTATTGATGTAGAATTACATTACAGGTAAAATTGAATAACGATATCGACTGTCATGTTTGCAATGTCTCATGCTGGACAATTCTACGTTAATTGCTCCTACAACCTGGCTAATACAAAACAGCTCCACACGCAGCGATCACACTATGGACCATCCCCCTCAACCGTCACACGCCACTGATCACGTGAAAGCCATAATTTGTACTTTAACTCATTTAAAAAAAAGAATAGAAATAGCAGTCTTAAGTGTTATTGCTTTTAGTATAAAGCAAAATTTATCAGCCTTTATGTCTATAGTTTGTGAAATTTGAATATTAAAGATATATGAACTAGGCAAAAATGTATTAAATCAACAATGAATTAAGTGTAATGAATGATTAGTGCCGACTCGGAAGGCAGCAACAAAAGAAGAGGTCAACGATTTACAACGTCAGAAGATTAACGACCAAATTGCTAATAACCAGGTGTTCATTTCAAATCCTTCCACCTTCATCAGTCTGACATCAGTTTAACAAGTTGGTAGGAGTTTGTTGATCGTTGTTGCTTTTTCAGTGCTATTGATCTTTGTATATCGTATTCGGGAGTTAGCCAAACCTTCCCAGTTACGGCATCAGTCATTGGCTACATCCACTGCACAGCTTATAATACAGAAACTGCATAGAAGTTGTCGATGTGATCAATGCAGTACTTTGACAGCGTGAGATTAAGTCACAGCAGTTCGGGAGATGCGTACGTCTGGTTTAACGTGATGAACTACAGTCTCTATCTGTGTAGTCTATTTTACTGCTGAAATTTCAAGTTTTTAAATTTATCCAAACTCTATGAAGTACATCTGAATTCTTAGGCAAAATGACGAATTCCGAGGATTTGTTTGAATTTTTTACCTATACCGACAATTAATATTTCTGTGAATATGATTAAATTTCAAATAGGCCTATACGGATTACCAACGTGAAAAAAAAATGAAAATGGCCAACAACACGTCATCCGTGTCATTGGATTACGTCATACATCACAAATTAATGGAGAATATTGCCGCTATCGTGTACACGTCAGTTTTACTGGTGGTGGGTGTGCCGGGAAACTCCCTGGTGTGTTACGTCTACTCCAGATGGAACGATAAAAATCCTTCCAGGGTTTTTATTTTATCACTAGCTATGATTGATCTCTTCAACTGTGTAGTCACCATGCCCACCGAGCTAGCCATGTTGACAAACCCCATGGATTTTGACTTTAACATTATCTGTAAACTTTCTCGATTTTTTACTTACTTGTGTAACACCCTAGCGGCCCTGATAATGATCGTTATAGCAGTGGATAGGTACCGGAGAATCTGCACCCCAAACAAGAGGAATATGGACCCCCGACAGGCAAAAATAGCGGTGGGTGCTTGTTTTGTTGTTTCTATATTTAGCACCTGGCCTGCTCTAGTCATGTATGGGACACTTACGACCGTACTGGACACGAATGTTTTCGCCAAGAATTGTTTCGTTGAAAATAGATTTCTTAACTCGCCATTTGTGTTGTCATATTTTGCGTTTCACAGTATCGCTACCATCACCATCTTTATTGTAATTTCAGTGTTATACACGTTCATTGGATTAGCCGTGTACAAGCGTTGGAAGTTCCGGAGACAATTTCTCTCTAGTTCTAAGGACCTTCTTGTTCGCATGTCAAGGGCAAACAATTCTCGAAATCACCTTGACACTCCAGGGAGCATGACCTGTTTGGACTCTGTTTCAGGAATAAGAAACAGCTCTGTCATCAGAAATGAACATATTCGCCCGCAGAAAAAACAAAACATTAAATTAGAAAAAACGACCTTCATGTTGTTTGTGGTGACCTTGACCTACATTTTAAGCTTCATTCCTTTCTTGACCTTGGCTATTCATAGATCGATTCATCCCGGTGAATGGGAACACATTACGCATGCGGGAGAACTAGTATATCAGGTGTTTCTTAGGTCGTACCTTCTTAATTCGTGTGTGGATCCAATCATTTATTCGTTCTGTAACTCACTTTTTAGAAGAGAATGTAGAAAGATATGCTGCAAGAGACGTGCTATTTCTTACTCAATATCGTGAGGGATATTTATCCTGTGAAAATGTGATTTTTATTTGAACCCCAGAATATGTGACGTTCAGTGTAGAGATTACATCAATATGTTACGTAACAACTTTCCCTTCCTCGTAAGGACCAATGTAATCATTAAACTTTGAATTTAAATCACAGGTTGCTAGCACAGTTCTGTCAGGATGTATTGTAATAAAGATTAACTGTAGCTAGCTTTGAAGACTAGTGTGCAACATAGATGAAAAATGTGAAGATCAATTTCATAAATCCCATGAATAACAGGGCAAACACAAACCCCTAGAAACACTACAGGTGGGACCAAACGCCTAGGAGGAGTAAGCATCCCCCGTTGACCGGTCACACCCGCCATGAGCTCTCTATCTTAATCAGGAAAACAGATCAATTCAGTCCAAATTAGGATGAAAAGACCGGCCTAACAGTTGGTTTGTAACATGTGAGACAGGATTCAACCTAGCTACAATAACGTAGCCCTCTCCCAATCTCCCTATCCTTTTTTATTCACTCCCGCATCATTTTCGATCAAAACGTTTGCTGGTTTTCTTTACTTCAACAAAGCTGATATTATATGTTTCTTAGTCAATACATAAATTCATAACCAGCAACTTACGATTTGTGACACTCTATTTTATCGTTTTTATCAATTTCGGTATATTCCAGTTTTCTCGATTCATATTATGCGCATTCCGTGAGGACCCGAGTTAGAATAGGATCTCAATACCCCTTACTTGTCGTAAAAGGCGACTAAATGGCGCAGTTCTTCGGATGAGACCGTAAAGACCGAGACCCCGTGTTACAGCAGGTGTGGAACGTTAATAATTCCTCTCTGCGCAAAGGCTATAAGGGCCGAGCATAAGTTTGAATTTAGCAGCCCTTCAACTTCAATGGTGACGTCTCCATATAAGTGAACAATTCTCTAGCGGGACGTTAAACATTATATAATCAATCCATCAATTCATAGTATGCGCCATGTTTGATGTACTAAAGCTGAACTTCCGGTTGTCAACTTATTTGCATATGCCTATATAAGGCAGTGTTTACATCAATATACCAGTAAGAGAAAGCGATTTCATCGATATTTAATTTGATATCAAGTTGAAAGTGTATTTTTTTCTGTTACCACATAATTCTCCTTCCAATGTCGAAATGGCTCGAGTCCATGTTGAACAACTACATTTTAGCGCTGATTGTCAACGTTTTGGTTTTTCATTAGATCTCCCTACGAGATCTCGCGATAACAAGCATGGCGGAGCAGACGAAGAATTTTACGTGTTATTCGTGATATTTAAGGAAAAACACCTTTAATAGACATGCCTAAGAGCAAAGTTGGTATTCGTTTTAGTGTTAACAACATTTAGAGACAAATACACGGAACTTATTATAGGTTCTTCATTAAAATATTTTGCACTATTACAAAGATCGTATGAAATTGTAGCCCTCTTCTGAAAACGTCAAAATAAAAAAAAATGGAGAAAGCTACATTATTGCAGCAATTGCAAATATGATCATTTTCACGACCATAGAAATTTGCAGAATGCTGACTTTATGTGAGAGTATTGACAACCCTGAAACATCAACTTATTTGTCAGTAACCTTCCTCTGTTTAAAAATTAATCATAGGTAGAACATGATGCCCGTATCACAGTAGAACACCCAAACGACGACGGACCCTGCACTTCATTTCCATCTCGTGGCGTCTATACATATGAGTTGAAAATCCTCGAATGGTACATTAATATCATACAAACAAACAAAACGATAAAAACATAAAAAGAGTAATTCTGTGAAGG
The DNA here is from genome assembly GCA_024699665.1 of Ostrea denselamellosa. Lineage (NCBI taxonomy): Eukaryota > Metazoa > Mollusca > Bivalvia > Ostreida > Ostreidae > Ostrea > Ostrea denselamellosa. The sequence goes on along the minus strand of JAMZEH010000022.1, from coordinate 5,183,623 downwards.
GAATATGTGTCTTTAAGGTTATTTCCACCTCTTTTTCTATCACGAAAACTGAGGGTCTCCGTGGCCGAGTGGTTAGAGCATTGCTCTCAAAATCACAAGACCTCTCACCTCTAGTCGGCGCGGGTTCGATTCTTGCTCTCGCCCATATGTGAGAAAGTTTGCCAGGGTCGGTGGTCTCTTCCAGGGTACATTGTATCTGGGATCTCTCATCCACCAAATAAAAAAACAAAAACTGGACGCCACCAGATAACTGAAAAATTGTTGAGTGTGGCAGAAAACAACAAAAAATCAATCTATCACGAAAACAACTGTAACAAGATCCCTAAGATAGTGACACTCCAAAGACTTTTAGTGTCCATTCAAGCGATTCCAAGATTAGATTGTTTTGACTTTTAGTGTCCATTCAAGCGATTCTAAGATTAGATTGTAATACCACACCAGAAGAAAACAGAAACAAAGATGGATGCCAAACACATTAGGAGTGTAGAGAACCACAGAGATATCTTCTTTCACAGGAATGCTCTGAGACAAAAAGTCGGCTAGATATAATGCGTTGCTCCAGCAGTGACCTCGATCAAAACAATTTCTGTATATTAGAAATGTGGTTTTTTTTTCTCAGAATATGAGGTTCGCGACATATCTGTGACAATATTTCATGACATCAAAGCTTTGCCTTTCCCAAAGGTATCAATGACCTTTTGGAGAGATATATGTTTTGATACATCGATTGTTCACTAGGGGACTCTTGAAACAACAATAAAAGCTGAAAAAAGAGCGACATTCATTAGCATTTGTGTCTAGCAATTACATTTCTACTATGTGCCTATTTAGTATAAATGGAACAAAGAGCCAGTTTATCTAAATATCAATACCGGGGGGTGGGGGTGGGGGGGGGGGGGGGTGGGGGGGGGTTACATGTGTACATAGAAAGGTACAAAATCCAAAGATTTTGTTAAAAGCTCAGTGCCTCCAGTAGTATAATTTTCAAAAACAAACTGGAGGTGTAGTTATGGTTGAACATGAAAGACATTGCAACGTTTAACGTCCCGCTCGAGAATATTTCACTCATATGGAGACGTCACCATTGCCGATGAATGGCTGCAAAATTTAGGCTAATGTTCGGCGCTTATGGCCGTAGAGCAGGGAGGGATCTTTATTGTGCCAAACCTGCTGTGACACGGGGCCTCGATTTTTACGGCCTCATCCGAAGGACCGCCCCATTTAGTCGCTTCTTACGACAAGCAAGGGGTACTGAAGATCTATCCTAATCCTGATCCCCATATATATATATAAAATTATATATATATATATATATAGATGGATAGATAGATAGATAAAATTTCACGGGATTGCAGGAATCAAAAGTAGGGAGACTTAATCAATGTAATTAATCAAAGAACTCAAATACTTACCGTCTTGAAAATTTCAATTAAGCATGGGAAACCAGTCACAAAAACACTAACATTCCAATGCAGACCGGAATGCATAATGTGTCCTCAGTTTTAACCTTAAAACGCTAGAAAATCAGCCAGTGGTTTATCTATCCTAATCCTGATCCCGATGGGGATGTATATATATATATATATCAGCCAGTGGTTTTTTATAGGTCACTCGAGTGACTCAGATGACCTATTGCTATCTGTTTTTGTCCGCTTTCGGTCGTAGTTTTGAAAATTTTCAGCTTCTTCACTTGAACAGTTGAACCAATTGTGATATGTAATATCTATGGACGAAGGGAAACCTAAATTTCACAGACGCTGCCTTGTTATGGCCAAAACCATCAAAATGAAAGTCATTCTCAAAAATCGTCTTTATTTGTGGACATCCAGCTGTCAAACAACCACTCGGCCACGGAGGCCCCTTTTAGAAATAGAGATTATTTATATATTTATGTAATTTTTGCGACCAGCTGTAGTAAGTGTAAAAGTGCACTGATATACAGTGTATGGTGGTGTTTGAAGTGTGATATATATATATATATATATATATATATATATATATATATATATATATATATATATATTCCTTTAGTTTTAGTGTATTAGAAAAATGTTGGGAGCAACTTCTGACACAAAAATAAACCCCTTCTCGCATCTGATAATTTCTTGCATACTCTCCGAACTTTAAAAGTATGCTGTATTTATCGAAGAACTTGCTCAAAAGACTTTTCAGTTAACGTGATGTGATCTTTGTCTTTCGATATTAAAAAAAGGTCGACTTGCATATAGCCAGTATCGCTGCACTTTTGCGATTTGTTGGTTGTCACGTGATGATAAACACCTACCTCGATGAAAATGTATGGAAGCCGTTTTAGTTACGTCTTTTACTTTATTTCGGTATGGGACGCCTTAATTCAACTGAGGAGCTCTTGGGTCAGCGTTTTGGGTGTTTCTTTCATCTGTTAACTGTAGTGCCTCGTTGCGTACATCGTTAGGGTATTCTTGGAATCCTTTACGCAATGAGAAGCGCATTTCAGTATCGGTTAACGAATAAACAGGTTTGAGATGCATAAAATGTTGTCGCGTGCAGTGACGTAGCTAGCCGTGACGTGTACGCATAGTAACAACTCCAGGATAGGCTGGGGGTCGTCGTAAGGCCCCCAGTAGATCCAGGGCAAGGCCCTGGTGGGGGCCATGGGGCAAAACTCCCGGAAGCTCATGGTTTTTGTGGCTTTTTAGGTTACATTTATGGGCTTTTCTAGCAATAACATCATGCATAATAAAATTAAAAATTAACAATCATTTTTATTTGGTCAAATTGATGTGTACACCCGGGCGTTTTGGCGTGAATGGCAGCTATGCCACTGGTGTGTGCGTGTATTCGTGCACGTGCGTGCTAATCAGGGTAAGCACTGGTGTCTCGTAGACACGTGAAGCGTAAAGTGTCCGAGTTCAGTCAACCATGAATTGCTTCGGAATCAAAATTGCTAACAGTTAATTATTAAGGAGGTACTCTACATCGTCATAATGGCTGACTTCCTTTTAATCCATGAATGATAATACAAATATCAGCAATGCCTGATCTTTCATAGTTCATTGTCTAGCTGAATAGCTTAGTAGGTTAGCAACTTGTGTGCTCAGCTATAGATTTCTCTTTTGGCGTGTTAAAATAGAAACTAGTTGTGATATGCAACATCAATGAATTTCAGTGCAGAAAGGCTATCGTTAGCCTCACTGATGTCCCCATGCGACGCGAGTTTGATGATTGACATATGACAGTCCTGAAGGGCGGGGGGATAATCAGTTTTATTCTAATTTCCCAGGAGTTATTCTGTATCCCCATCGCAATGGTTAAAACGCGGTATGATATTTCTGCAAGAAGAAATGTGGTTAGTACATCTGACACAGCTGGCTGCAGTTGTGGGTATCTTGTGTTATGATTTAAAATGAGGCATGGACACGATTTGAACTGAAAATTTCCGAATTTTATTTTCCAATTTTTAATGTTTACATTGCTTAGTTGAGGTATTTCTAATGGCCAACAAAAAAATTTAAAATGTTCATTGTTGATACAACACTTACAATTCTTCGTTATGTAAACAAGGCTCGTGCCATGTTTTTGTTTACATGTAGGTTGTTTAATAAAAAATATCTGGTTTAAAACAAAATGAGAAGTGCCAAACACTAGAAACTATTTAATTGTGTTAAGAAATCACTTATTAAATGGAAAAAAATCTGCTTTAATTAAACAAAACTTGTACTAGTATATTTCACCTATATTTTAAAACAAAAATATGACGAACCTTGTTTGCATAGCTCTATATCTCTCTTGTAACTCGGCAACTGACATGCAGATTTCTACTGACCATTAATAATACCTTAGTTAAGCATTGTAAACATTAAAAATAGACTAATTAAATTTAAAAAAAATTCAGCTCAAATCATGCCTGTGCCACATTAAAGCAAATTTTCATATCAAGTTCTAATATTAAAAACTTTACAGTTAAAAAATCATATTTGCTTATTGACCAAATTCATAAAACTTGTATTCAGCAAATTCTAAAGATTGAACTTCTTATCGCAATTATATTTGACGGGAATTTCAGCTTATTTGTCTGCATCTGACGTCATCAGTCTTTAGGGCATAAAAGGCGATGACAATGAAGATTTTTCAGAAGAAGAAAAAAAACCCATTTAAAATGTCTTCTGCCATGTCGAGCTGTCTTGAAGTTATCTCCTGTCGAGCGTAATGAGTTTTATTTCCAATCTCCATGAATGTAGACGCTCTCTGTCGTGTCTCCTCGCCCTAGAGGGAGATTATTATACGAAATACAGTCTTTCTTTCGACTTGTTGTAAACTTGTTTCGTTCTATGATTTAGGTAAGAGGCTTCACGATTATTCGCTGCCTTTTCTTTTATTCGTGAGATATTTATTCTTACCACAGGCTCTCGACGTTTCAATATATATATATATATATATATATATATATATATATATATATAGATAGATAGATAGATAGATAAAATTAAAAAATTCTTCCTGTAAACAGACTATTCACAAGGTTTGTTTGCAGGAAGACAATTTTTTTAATCATATAATTATATTTTAAAACGTTGAGAGCCTTTGGTTTGTACATGCATTTAGAAACAGGGGAAGAAAATGTTTTTAGAATGTTCAGTTCTGTGCAAATTCATTTAGTGATGCAACCAAATGCTCTTCTGCAAAGCTGTTGGAAGCTGTTGATGAGTTGATGTTTTGTACAGCATTTGATATAAAGCTTTGAGAGGAAGGTTTTTCGTCCTAGAAAGAATAAAAATGTTAGCATTATATCACAAGAAAATTGTCAAGAAGGGGATAATTTTCTGCGGTTACGTAACAATTATCTGTAGAGAATTCCACAAAGCAAAGACTTTTTATTTTCACGTATAGACAAAATGCATTGTCCTGAGTGACAATATAAGACAAATGCACTTTGAGTATGTATAAATAATAATCATCCATTGATTTTATGAAAATGGATTACCATTTTTAAAACTTCTCAAAGCTGTATAAAGGCGGCCAAGCATATAAACAAGCTTCTGCAACCAGAACAGAAATTCATGTTTGTAAAATTCACCCACAAATCATTCACGTAAGTAATAATCAGTGATATATATATATATATATATATATATATATATATATATATAGGTGTGTGTGTGTGTGTGTGTGTGTGTGTGTGTGTGTGTGTGTGTGGCAAATGATATCCGTTAGCAGATTAAGCAAGCATTGCAGAAAAAATTCATAACCCGAGTTATGCACAGTTTTTCTGCAATAATCGCTACATATACCTACGTTTCACCTGGACGATTCTCCATAATTGGTGATGAGTACGTGGACAGAGGCGGTAACAAAAATCGAATCGACCTAGTGTGCAACGACCATGCATGCATTGTCAATGATGAAAACAATGTCAATTTCAAAAGAAATCAGCTTTACACGCGATCAGACCGCAGAAGATACGAGAGAAATTATATATATATATATATATATATATATATATATATATATATATATATAGATAGATAGATAGATAGATAGATAGATAGATAAACCACACTTTGTGCGTCCCTCAAGGTGAAGAGTTAATTATGAAGTCATTTTTTAATTAAGATGTCTCAATTGCTATATAGTCAGGGGTTATTGATTCGTCACCTCGCAATAACCCTTGACGAATGTCGCTATCAACAAGTCGGCCTCATCAGACCATTACGTAATCCACTATAAATAAAACACCCAATGAAATCGCAGCATCTTTATTGTCATTTCAATCGGTTAAGTTTGTTTTACAACAGCTAACGGTAAAAGTTCAGCTTTGTAAGGATTTTACAAATTACAAATTAAAAATGATATTAATATCATTTATAAATGGCTGCTCTGTGAACTTGTTTTGTTATATACGAGTTGATAAACACGTGCAATTTTAGTATCTGAGCCTCTAATACGAGTACGTTTATTGATGGTAGATAAGTTTGGAAACCGTCTTGCTGTAGACGTTTAATCTTTTCGAGTATTAAAACAATTGAAATAGCCACAACTGCATGTATAAGTACACGTGTTTTCATTTGAATGCTTCGCGTTGTTATGAATAGAACTAGGTTATGGCTGGTTCCATGCGCTCCGTGTGGAACCAATCAGAAAACGCATAACGCGCCCAACTTTTTGATAGTGATATTCGACAAGGATTAGTGACGAATCATCTATAAGCCTTGACTTGTGGAGATAGTTTTCATACATGCACTTGTCTGGCCTCAACTCCCCTTATCACACCAAGTATATATATATATATATATATATATATATATATATATATATATATATATATATATATACTAGATGTGTGGATCCGCAAAAATAATCTTGAATCTACAAAACACTGCACACCCTCTTTGTAATTCATATAAATGAAATAAATTGAACATGAAACGATGCTGTGGCAAATTGACAACTATAGTGTTAATTCTAAATACGCATGATTTATATCTCTAGATTACACAACTCGAACGCTAATATTAGAAATAATTCAAAACTACATTAAACGTTAATCCCGCAGAAACAAACGCATGCACATTTTGTAAACCCATATCAGAACAGACCGCCCTCTTCCTCGACCTCTATTTAGAGAAAAAAGAGTCAGTGAATGTAGATATTTCCTCATAAATGTAGTGCAGTTGTGAACAATGCGCGTATGAATCAGTACGACTGTTTTAATGACTTTGAATTCTGACAGACATTAAAGTAGAATAATGAAAATATAAATACTAAATTTCATATTTGGAAATATATGAAGGTATGAATAACGAGCTTCAGGAAGTGTGCGGCAGTGACGTCAGCGCTACAGTTCATATCCGCATGAATTTTCAAAAACGAAATTTATTTCTTAATTGTTTCAATGTACTAATGTTACTACCCGAACTTCACGGTAAAATGTGCGAATTACATGAATTGCCAAGTTTTACTGTCGAATTTCATTTTAAAAAGATGTTCATACCTAAATTGTTGAGTTTCACCGTAAATACACGAATGTTATTACAGGGATTTTCGAATTTCACTGTAAAATATACGAATGTTATTACAAGGATTGTTGAATTTCAATGTAAAATCGAGGAAAATTATTACATGTACACGAATTGTCGAGTTTCACTTTAAAATGTGTGGGTTTTGATACAAGAGTTACCGAGTTTCACTAATTTGATACGTGAATTGCCGAGTTCAATGTAAAATACATGGGCGACATCATGTGACTTGTAGAATGGGCGACATCACATGACTTGTAGAATGGGCGACATCATGTGACTTGTAGAATGGGCGACATCACATGACTTGCAGAATGCTACTGCATAATGTAAAATGTACGGATGTTGTAACATGAATTACCGGGAATCAGTGTAAAAGGTGCAGATTTTGAAGTTAAGAAGATGCTAGAGTTCCTTACTGACAGTATCTTCGAAGTCTTTGGTGATCGGGTCTTCCAGCAATCTGTTGGAATTCCCATGGGTATGACCTGTACTCCTTTTGTTAGCTGACATGTCTTTATATTGTTATGAAGCAGAATTTATTCAACCTTTTTTACATGAGAAGAAAAAAGACACTTGTTGTTACCTTCAATTCGACTTTTAAATATATCGACGACGTTTTATCCATTAATAATGATTGTTTTCATTCATGAATAGGTCAAGATAACTAACAGTATTCAATCTCGTAATTCCTATAGAAAATACAAATCAGGAAGGTGGGTAAACACGGACCCTTGGTCATACCAGAGGTGGGATCAGGTGCCTAGGAGGAGTAAGCATCCCTCGTCGTCGACCGGTCACACCCGCCGTGAGCCCTATATTCCGATCAGGTAAACGGAGCAATCCGTAGTCAGAATCAGTGTGTCAAGAACGATATATCGATTCGATACATCCCAGTGAATTTGAAACAAAAGATATCACATAGTCTTCCATATATGCTTCGTACCTAGATATTTTATTGAAAATAAATGTTGACGGCAAACTGGCACCCGGCTTTATAACAAACGGGATGATTTCAATTTCCATCGTCAACTTCCCTTATCTCTGTATAGATATTCCAATATCATCTGCATATAATGTTTTCATCTTTCAATTGATTCGATATGCAAGAGCTTGTTCTGCATATGATCAGTTTTTAAATCGGGGAAGGCTACAGGGTGATGTTACAGGGGTTTCTATAGTCTCATTTAAAGTCAGCATTTTGCAAATTATATGGTCGTTATACGATCTAGTTTATCAGTACAAGCTTCCATTACGTCCAATGCCGTCTGACGTGTTTCATACTAATTGTTAAGCCGTTCTTGGCACACTGATTCTGACTGCGGATTACTCCTTTTACCTGATCAAGATAAAGGGCTCACGGCGGATGTAACCTGTAGACAAGGGATGTTTACTCCTCCTAGGCACCTGATCTCACCTCTGGTATGCCTAGGGGTCCGTATTTACTCATCTCTGTGATCTATATTTTCTATAGGAATTACGAGATTGAGTATTGTTAGTTATCTTAGCCTTATCATTTTAAAATCCGAATTGCTGATTTTCTCTGTAAAACGTACAGATTTTAATATACGAATTGCTGATTTTCTCTGTAAAACGTACAGATTTTAATATACGAATTGCTGATTTTCTCTGTAAAATGTACATATTTTAATATACAAATTACTGATTTTCTCTGCAAAATATACAGATTTTAATAAGCAAATTACTGATTTTCTCTGTAAAATGTACAGATTTTAATATACAAATTGTTGATTTTCTCTGTAAAATGTACAGCGGAGACTACCAGATTTTAGATAATATCGTGACGAACTCTTCAAATGATACATGCTAAGTTTAAGTAATTCTAACATTGACAAAATCTTATTGCCGACGTCGCCATAACAAATAATGAAATGCAACAACAGAATACATGAGCTAAACTGCGTTGTGTTTGTTTTCTTCATTTCTAAATGCCCCGTGATGTCGAACTATGTCATGTTTGTTTAGGTTTGATTATGCCGTAGCGAATCCCCTCTATTAACAATTGCGTATTAAAAGCTATTGTGTTGATGTAGGAGAATCATTGATGGACATTTAATATAGGAATGCTTCTTTTATCACAGATGATGGACAAAATGTCTCCTGAAACTTGTCAATGTTTTATCCACAGGGGAAAATATAAATGCGACATCAGCAACTACATTGCATAGAACGATGAGCAATATATCGATCAATGTTGAAAACAAGTGAACTTTAACCTTTAACCTTTCTGTGTCCATATGTGAGGTATACTAAATGTTTTTGTTGTTGTTTTGTTAGTATTGTGTATGTTGCTTTTGGTAGACGTGGATATTTCACCATTGAGTGGATTTTGTCCCATAGCACCTTGTCTTGCTACTTTTTGTGTCATATTATATCTAGCAAAACAAGATCGTGTGTGTTAAACACTTCTTTTCACGACACCCCCATATTCATGATAAGTACTGAGTATGTTCAATGCCTATATGAACATTACTAGTATATTTGTATACTGGACTTAGTGTTGATTGCATCATAAATCTTCAGTACTATGCCACTGTTTTCGGTACTCATGCAAAACAAACAAACAAACAAAAACAAAAAAGGAGGTTCCGGGAGATTTGCTATCAACACTTCTAATCTTTGGTCGACAATTTTGGACACAAAATAATAAATTTTTGCCATTTTTGGATTTTCAGTCCTTCCTCCTATTGAGGCAGAAAAGATACAGAAACCTTGTCTTCACCATATGATTTTTTTATCCGCTCGTACCCCCAGGTAATATTCCGTGCACGCTAAACCACCACGCGCCATTATTTACATTTAATTTCGAGGAAAACTTATAATTATATTTCTATAAATAACACAATTCGTCCATGATACGTTTCCAGTTTCAATTTATCGAAGCAAAACCAACAACCAATCATCACTGTTAATCATCTCTTGTTTACTGTCAAATGAACTAATCAAATATTTGTTTTATCAATGGGTACTACCATAGTTCACACCGAGTTGAAGCTGTATTGAGTCACCATCTGCCACACGCTGTATACTCCAAAATCAAACTTCTTCATCTCATCTATTTACATCCAGTAATTTGTCAATTACTGAAATTCAACATTATGCAATTTTATTGACATTTTGGAGGTCAATACGCAGTTTAAACTTCCCGAGGAATACAAAATTTATGGATCCCAAGCGGCTTAACTTGTATGTATTGCAATTTTGCACTTACTAAGTAATTGTTGGTGCGTGTGTCTCGTGTTTATCTGATGAACTTAATGCTCAAAGTTGATAACAAAAAAAATGAATCAAATATCGCTGTAAGCAATTGTCCAGAAAACTCATCACTATAAAATGTATATTAGAACATGATTGATTTCTATAAATTGTATGTTAGAACATGATTGATTTCTATAAATTGTATGTTAGAACATGATTGATTTCTATAAATTGTATGTTAAAACATGATTTACTTCTATAAAATGTATGTTAGAACATGATTGATTTCTATAAATCGTATGTTAAAACATGATTTACTTCTATAAAATGTATGTTAGAACATGATTGATTTCTATAAATTGTATGTTAAAACATGATTTACTTCTATAAATTGTATGTTAGAACATGATTTACTTCTATAAAATGTATGTTAGAACATGATTGATTGATTTCTATAAATCGTATGTTAGAACATGATTTACTTCTATAAAATGTATATTAGAACATGATGGATTTCTATAAAATGTATATTAGAACATGATTGATTTCTATAAATTGTATGTTAGAACATGATTTACTTCTATAAAATGTATATTAGAACATGATTGATTTCTATAAATTGTATGTTAGAACATGATTTACTTCTATAAAATGTATGTTAGAACATGATTGATTTCTATAAATTGTATGTTAGAACATGATTTACTTCTATAAAATGTATGTTAGAACATGATTGATTGATTTCTATAAATTGTATGTTAGAACATGATTTACTTCCATAAAATGTATATTAGAACATGATTGATTTCTATAAATCGTATGTTAGAACATGATTTACTTCTATAAAATGTATGTTAGAACATGATTGATTTCTATAAATTGTATGTTAGAACATGATTTACTTCTATAAAATGTATGTTAGAACATGATTGATTGATTTCTATAAATTGTATGTTAGAACATGATTTACTTCCATAAAATGTATATTAGAACATGATTGATTTCTATAAATTGTATGTTAGAACATGATTTACTTCTATAAAATGTATGTTAGAACATGATTGATTGATTTCTATAAATTGTATGTTAGAACATGATTTACTTCCATAAAATGTATATTAGAACATGATTGATTTCTATAAAATGTATGTTAGAACATGATTTACTTCTATAAAATGTATATTAGAACATGATTGATTTCTATAAAATGTATGTTAGAACATGATTTACTTCCATAAAATGTATATTAGAACATGATTGATTTCTATAAATTGTATGTTAGAACATGATTTACTTCTATAAAATGTATGTTAGAACATGATTGATTGATTTCTATAAATCGTATGTTAGAACATGATTTACTTCTATAAAATGTATATTGGAACATGATTGATTCCTATAAATTGTATGTTAGAACATGATTGATTTCTATAAAATGTATGTTAGAACATGATTGATTTCTATAAATTGTATGTTAGAACATGATTGATTTCTATAAATTGTATGTTAGAACATGATTTACTTCTATAAAATGTATATTAGAACATGATTGATTTCTATAAATTGTATGTTAGAACATGATTTACTTCTATAAAATGTATCTTAGAACATGATTGATTGATTTCTATAAATCGTATGTTAGAACATGATTTACTTCTATAAAATGTATGTTAGAACATGATTGATTGATTTCTATAAATCGTATGTTAGAACATGATTTACTTCTATAAAATGTATATTAGAACATGATTGATTTCTATAAATTGTATGTTAGAACATGATTGATTTCTATAAATTGTATGTTAAAACATGATTTACTTCTATAAAATGTATGTTAGAACATGATTGATTTCTATAAATTGTATGTTAGAACATGATTTACTTCTATAAAATGTATGTTAGAACATGATTGATTTCTATAAAATGTATGTTAGAACATGATTGATTTCTATGAATTGTATGTTAGAACATGATTTACTTCTATAAAATGTATGTTAGAACATGATTGATTTCTATAAATTGTATGTTAGAACATGATTTACTTCTATAAAATGTATATTAGAACATGATTGATTTCTATAAATTGTATGTTAGAACATGATTTACTTCTATAAAATGTATGTTAGAACATGATTGATTTCTATAAATTGTATGTTAGAACATGATTTACTTCTATAAAATGTATGTTAGAACATGATTGATTTCTATAAAATGTATGTTAGAACATGATTGATTTCTATGAATTGTATGTTAGAACATGATTTACTTCTATAAAATGTATGTTAGAACATGATTCATTGATTTCTATAAATCGTATGTTAGAACATGATTTACTTCTATAAAATGTATGTTAGAACATGATTGATTTCTATAAATTGTATGTTAGAACATGATTTACTTCTATAAAATGTATGTTAGAACATGATTGATTGATTTCTATAAATCGTATGTTAGAACATGATTTACTTCTATAAAATGTATATTAGAACATGATTGATTTCTATAAAATGTATGTTAGAACATGATTGACTTCTATAAATTGTATGTTAGAACATGATTTACTTCTATAAAATGTATATTAGAACATGATTGATTTCTATAAATTGTATGTTAGAACATGATTTACTTCTATAAAATGTATGTTAGAACATGATTCATTGATTTCTATAAATTGTATGTTAGAACATGATTTACTTCCATAAAATGTATATTAGAACATGATTGATTTCTATAAATTGTATGTTAGAACATGATTGATGTCTATAAAATGTATGTTAGAACATGATTGATTGATTTCTATAAATTGTATGTTAGAACATGATTTACTTCTACAAAATGTATGTTAGAACATGATTGATTTCTATAAATTGTATGTTAGAACATGATTTACTTCTATAAAATGTATGTTAGAAAATGATTCATTGATTTCTATAAATCGTATGTTAGAACATGATTTACTTCTATAAAATGTATATTGGAACATGATTGATTCCTATAAATTGTATGTTAGAACATGATTTACTTCTATAAAATGTATATTAGAACATGATTGATTTCTATAAATTGTATGTTAGAACATGATTGACTTCTATAAGATGTATGTTAGAACATGATTGATTTCTATAAATTGTATGTTAGAACATGATTTACTTCTATAAAATGTATGTTAGAACATGATTGATATCTATAAATTGTATGTTAGAACATGATTTACTTCTATAAAATGTATGTTAGAACATGATAGATTTCTATAAATTGTATGTTAGAACATGATTTACTTCTATAAAATGTATGTTAGAACATGATTGATTTCTATAAATCGTATGTTAGAACATGATTTACTTCTATAAAATGTATATTGGAACATGATTGATTTTTATAAATTGTATGTTAGAACATTATTTACTTCCATAAACTATAAATAAAAAACAAACAAAAAATACTTCCATAAACTGTATAATAGAACATGATTTACTTCTATAAAATGTATGTTAGAACATGATTGATTGATTTCTATAAATCGTATGTTAGAACATGATTTACTTCTATAAAATGTATATTAGAACATGATTGATTTCTATAGATTGTATGTTAGGACATGATTTACTTCTATAAAATGTATGCGCTCCGTGGGGATCCGGGTTGTTAGAATAGATCCTCAGTACCCCCTGCTTGTCGTAAGAAGCAACTAAATGGGGCGGTCCTTCGGATAAGACCGCAAAAACCGAGGCCCCGTGTCACAGCAGGTGTGATACGATAAAGATTCCTCCCTGCACAAAGGCCATAAGCGCCAAGCATAGGCCTATATTTTGCAGCCCTTCACCGGCAATGGTGACGTCTCCATATGAGTGAAAAATTCTCTAGCGGGACGTTAAACAATATATAATCAATCAATCAATCTATAAATTGTATGTCAGAACATGACTGATTTCTATAAAATGTATGTTACAGCATGATTGATTTCTGTATTTCTTTTAATATGAATTACATATAACTACTCATTTCTTGAGTAATGTTATCTTTAATTCAATTACGGAGAGAAATCAGATTATCTTGAAAGTAAACTTTTCATTTTGTCTCTCAGTAGTTAACTTACTATAATATTTGCAATCACATTGACTTACTATGCTTTTATGCTTAAATTCTGTATTATTGTGAAATTAAACTTTTTGTTCGTAGCAAAAACCTATATTCCACGTATTACTGCAGATGTCAAGTTCATGTATTAATAGTATCAATGAATCGACCACATCTCCTGTTAGTTCTCTGTACAGTTAATAAATCAACCACATCTCATGTTAGTTCTATGTACAGTTAATAAATCGACCACATTTCATGTTAGTTTTCTGTACAGTTAATAAATTGACCACACCTCATGTTAGTTCTGTGTACAGTTAATAAATCGACCATATCTCATGTTAGTTCTCTGTAAAAATAATAAATCGACCACATCTCATGTTAGTTCTGTGTACAGTTGATAAATCGACCACATTTCATGTTAGTTCTCTGTACAGTTAATAAATCGAACACATTTCATGTTATTTCTGTGTACAGTTAATAAATCGACCACACATCTCATGTTAGATCTGTGTACAGTTAATAAATCGACCACATTTCATGTTAGTTCTGTGTACAGTTAATAAATCGACGTATAGAAGGAGACGGAAGGAAATATATCAAGCCCAATACATTATAGTGTAAGTTCTAAATATTCGTGCAGGCTGCGTAAAAGAAAAATGTTTTTATAAAGCAGAATTTATTTGATACGAAGTACAAGACGGTATCAAATAATTTCTTAGTAATCAATGAATTAAACATTTCAAGTGCAGGAGCCCGCCAGTTGGTTTGTTGTTTATTATAGAGCTTTGTGACTTGTACCATACTTCTAAGTTTGGATCATGTTTGTTCGTTTGTGGAGGTTTTTTTTTTTTGGGGGGGGGGGGGTGCATACTTAGCCCTACTTGATCAGATGCGGTGGTTATTTCTTCTGACGCCAACGTAGTGGTCTGAAAAATACATGAACACCAATAAAATCACACCGCAATGCGAGTTATTTCGTAATATTTAATATCTGATTCATGCAGCTCATAAAGGTGTCATCTTTTGTGAAAACACCGCGATCATTTAAGTTTTACACCTATTCCCCCAGGTTTGTGTTGTTTATTATAGGTTGGGTATGATGAATTGCATCAATTCCTGAGTGAAACTTCACAACTAGATTTTATGTTTGTTGTTAATCAGCAAACATGTTTTGGGTAGAATGAGGTTCCGTCGATGGTCAGATGGATATCCCATTATTATTACTGTACTTTATTTTACTATCCTTATCATCAGACAAAGGTTTAGACAGTGTTAAAAAAATAAAACCCTGCGCAAATAGTGCTCCCTTGTTGACTGTTAAAGTCAGCTACGTCAAAGAGAAAAGGCGGCTCCGTGTCCGAGTGGTTAGCGCGTTGCGCTCAAAGTAACAAGGCCTCTCACCTCTAGTCGGCCCGGGTTCGATTCTCGCTCGCGCCGATATATGTGAGAAAGTTTGCCAGTTTACTTTCGGAAGGTCGGTGGTCTCTTCCCAGGTACATTGTATCTCACTTGCTCACATAACGCCGCGGCCGAGATTCGAACACGCGCCGACAGAGATGAGAGGCTTCGTGATTTTGCGCCCGATGCTCTAACCACTCGGCCACGGAGGCCCCCTCTCTCTATTGAAGTGTATAACATCAAACATCTTGAAAAAGGTCAGAGGTATCATTGAGTACAAACGTATTACACAACAACAGATTACTCCGTTTACTTGATCGAGAAAGAGGGTACTCGCCATGTGGGACCGGTCAACAGGGCATGCTTACTCCTCCTGAGCACCTGATTCCAACTCGAGCGTTTCCAGGAGTCCGTGTTTGCCCTGTTCTCGATTTTGTAGTTTTATTGGATTGACGAGATTGGCAACTGTTAGTTATTTCACATTTTTCATTCAAAGATGCTGATTATGCAGAAATTGCCTCATGCTTCCATCGTTTACTTGTGTATCACTCATTATACAAGTAGAACTGTCAATCAAATTCCTATTAATAGTATTTGTACAAAATCAACACTGATATGATGAGACGAAGCAGGACCCTTAACTTCTTGCAACACGACTTTAGACATTTATATTTAAATAAAAATTGACGGATAATAAATATTTTTAATGCATGCATAAAATTAGCACGTCTTAACAATTTTCTTGTAAGTTTAAATAACGCCTATGATGCTTCCGATAAATTCGTGTATGTTCGGTGGCAAAAATTTGACGTCATATATTTCGAAGCGCTATACCATCGGTAGCAGAGTTTACTGATACTTTCCATGCACAATCCGTGATTCGATAATTTCTTTTTTCAGTGAAGAAGCTTACATAATTCACAGGGTATCCTTAAATCGAATTTTAGTTAAGGAAAACAAGATAGTTCCGCAGTGAAGGCGACTTTTTTCCAGAGCGTTTTGTCCATCATTTTTCAGCTGATGAAAATCCAATGTCTAATCATTGGAACGAATTCGTCGCGTCGATAAGACGAGTTCAAAACTTTACCCATAGACTAATTTTTCATCGACATGAATGATTGTAAACTGAATTGATTTCCAGCAGATCTTTACCTTCATATTGCAGTGCCATAAAACAAATGAAGGGTGTGATTTCACAGAAGGTTGCACCACAAAATAGCTGACAGTATTCAATATTCAATTCTTTGACTGACTACGGGAGACAGAGCGTGGTAAGATTTGCGGTGCTAGAGACAGAGAAGTCTTGTGATGACAGTCGTACGTGACGAGATTGCAACTTTTCGCGACACAGTCAACGTATGTGATTTTTACGGAAGCCGGTTAGTGCCAGGATATAGAATTAATATTATTTTAACTGGTGGCCGTCACTTAATTAATGGCGACAGCCTGTTATTCCACGGTTGTCTCTCTTTTTTCTCTATTTTCCAAAATCATTCTGGTGCAACTCCCATATGTATGTGTTATACAGTTAAGAGCATCATCGTTTGTCAATGTTAATTTACAAAGTTATTTGACTGTTCATGATATCAAATGTCGACAGATATATGCGCACATCAGAAAATATTAATGTGTGCTTAATATATCAACGTGTATTAGGCACGTAGAACTAGGTTCTGTCGCACCTCCACCATTTTGACAAAGTTTATTTTTAAATTGAATAGCATCTGCCTTGTATAAATCCAGATAAATTAAGTGGCGGACTCCAGTTAAATTAAATTAATTCTATACCCTGGCACTAACCAGCTTCCGTAGATTTATCGTAACAAAAATTGCATGATCATATATTCACAATTTCACACACACACACACACACACACACACACACACACACACACACACACACACACACACACACACACACACACACGCACCATGAATGTTACCAAGCTAAAGAAACATCGGTAAATGTTTACTTCCTTGAAAAATGTGTTTGGAAGGGGGGGGGGCTAATCTAACGGCAGTTGTGCTCAGAAGAGACAGTTTTGTCAACAAAACAAAAGATGTCTTGGTTACTGACCAATCTAAAATCACAGAAATATCAAATAAAGTTTTGTTAATGTGGCCAAAAGATGTAAATATCGATAACAATCACCCAGGTATACAGGCTATTGGTGACAATTTTCCACAACTCAGGAACAGATCATTCCGTTATAAACCTAACGATAAAAATTTTGTTAACAAACGTATAAGTAAGATGGCTACAGGTTTATATGGGATTTCCATCAAGGTATTGCATCTTGCAAAGTCTATTATTGTCAAACCATTGACTAATCTCGTAAATATGTCCTTTACTCTCTCTGTCTTTCCAGACTCCTTGAAAATCGCACCGGTAGTGCCAAAACCATGAAAAACTGTGTACTACATAGAGGAAATTATAGACCAGTTAGTGTTTTACCAGCTGTGTCAAAGATCTTTGAAAACGCTATCAACATTCAATTATCAACCAATTTTGAGGAGATTTTTCACCCCCTCTTAGCGACATTTATGTCAGGCTTTGGATGCCAGTCCACCCTCTTACGAATCAGTGAGGATTGGAAGAGAGCACTTGATGAAAATAAGTATACCGCTGCCATCCTAATGGACTTATCCAAGGCCTTTGACTGTCTCCCTCACAATCTTAAATTAAAATGTTGTGGTCTTTCACCACCTGTCGTAATTCTACTACACAGACACCTATGTTGTAGAAAACAGTGTATCAAAATTGGCCAGAATACAAGTTGAAATTTTCAGAGGGTTACTACAGGGTCACATACTCGGACCAGTAATGTTTACTATTTTCATTAATTATATTCCTACATTTTGTTAAAGACTAGGCATTTTACAACTATGCGGATGACAATACCTTATCCCATTCTGATTTTGCTTTATTATTTGTTATTGATACACTTGAAATGGAAAGTGATATTCTCCTAGACTGATTTTTCAGCAAATAAAATGCAGATTAACCCAGAAAAAATTCAAAGCAATCTCTCACGGTAGAAAGACTCGTGATAAAATAATAACTTTTAATTTAAATGGTACAATTCTTAATTGTGATGAAGAAGTGAAGCTGTTTAATGTTCGATAGATTTTAGTCTGAATTTTAATTCCCATATTTCAAATATTTGCATAAGAGTAGTTCGTCAGTTAAATGTACTAAAGCGTATAGTGAAACATTTTTGTAGGTTGTGTAAACTCACCGTTTACCAATCTTTTATAATGTCAAATTTCAGACACCTCTGGTATGGCACTTTAGTAGTGAACAAAATTGAACAAAAAATTCAAGACCGAGCTCTATGGTTTATATATGAAGATCATGCTACTAATTACAACCAACTTCTAGTTAAATCAAATCTTCCCTCACTGAAAACCAGGCGTATAAGAGTCATGATCCTTGAAAAATCTGTCTTGTTGATTGCATTTTTTAACAGGTGGGGGTAAAGACTACTCCCCATTCGCCTGTGGGATCAACGGGCAAGGAGAATCAGACTGACCTCATCACCGTGGAGTGTTACTGTGTTTGGGAATATTTATGATAAAAAGGAACATCGATAGAACACTACAGGAATAATGCAGAGCTTCAGTCACACTGCTTGTCTGAGTGGTCTTCCGTTTCGTTTATAACCTCTCACTTACAAAGTGTACAAAGATCCCGGTGTTAACAATCCAACCACTGTGTGCAACGTGACTGTTTATGATGCGATGCATGACAAGCTTGGAAGCATTGCGGACTCAACCATTATCAAATACTCACTGTATCTGAGGTAAATTAGATATCGAGGTGTGAGTCTAGGATGGTGTTAGTTTTGTTATGATAGATTTCAGACGGTACCAAAGCATATAATCAAACTGAAATTCATCAAAACAAGGGGATCAACTTTCACTTTCAAACAATAAATACACATGAGAAATAAAATGAAATGTTTTTCGCACAACTGATTTATAGTTCTATAATATGGTATGGGGAATGCTTTTAATTTCCAAACTTTTAGAATATTTCACATTCAACGAAACAAATGTAGCCTTAATGTTAGTCTCAGAGAAACGAGGGCTATCAAACCCACACTGATTATACCAGACATGTGAAGTGAAAGAAAACAGGAAAAAACAACACCGTGCTTTGATCCTACCACACTTACACTTTACAAATATCTCGACTCGTCTACTGCCATGATGACCGGAAGACAGACTCAATCTCAACAATATCTCAACTCATCCACTGACATGATAACAGGAAGGCAGACTCAATCTCAGCACTGTAAAAATATCTCAACTCATCCACTGTCAGGATAACAGGAAGGCAGACTCAATCTCAGCATTGTAAAAAATTAGGGGTGGGCACCACAAGAAATCTGTTACACCTAGAGGCGGGGCGATAACCACAAAAATCCGTTACACCTTGAGGCGGGGCGATAACCACAAAAATCCGTTACACCTAGAGGCGGGGCGATAACCATAAATATCCGTTACACTTAGAGGCGGGGCGATAACCACAAAAATCCGTTACACCTAGAGGCGGGGCGATAACCACAAAAAATCCGTTACACCCAGAGTCGGGGCGATAACCACAAAAAATCCGTTACACCTAGAGGCGGGGCGATAACCACAAAAAATCCGTTACACCTACAGGCGGGGCGATAACCACAAAAATCCGTTACACCTACAGGCGGGGCGATAACCACAAAAATCCGTTACACCTAGAGGCGTGGCGATAACCATAAAAATCCGTTACACCTAGAGTTGGGGCGATAACCACAAAAAATCCGTTATACCTAGAGGCGGGGCGATAACCACAAAAATCCGTTACACCTAGAGGCGGGGCGATAACCACAAAAATTCATTACACCTAGAGGCGGGGCGATAACCACAAAAATCCGTTACACCTAGAGGTGGGGCGATAACCACAAAAATTCGTTACACCTAGAGGCGGGGCGATAACCACAAAAATCCGTTACACCTAGAGGCGAGGCGATAACCACAAAAAATCCGTTATACCTAGAGGCGGGGCGATAACCACAAAAATCCGTTACACCTACAGGCGGGACGATAACCACAAAAAATCCGTTATACCTAGAGGCGGGGCGATAACCACAAAAATCCGTTACACCTAGAGGCGGGGCGATAACCACAAAAATCCGTTACACCTAGAGGTCGGGCGATAACCTCAAAAAATCCGTTATACATAGAGGCGGGGCGATAACCACAAAAATCCGTTACACCTACAGGCGGGACGATAACCACAAAAATCCGTTATACCTAGAGGCGGGGCGATAACCACAAAAATCCGTTACACCTAGAGGCGGGGCGATAACCAAAAAAATCCGTTACACCTACAGGCGGGGCGATAACCACAAAAATCCGTTACACCTAGAGGCGGGGCGATAACCACAAAAATCCGTTACACCTACAGGCGGGGCGATAACCACAAAAATCCGTTACACCTACAGGCGGGGCGATAACCACAAAAATCCGTTACACCTAGAGGCGGGGCGATAACCACAAAAATCCGTTACACCTAGAGGCGGGGCGATAACCACAAAAAATCCGTTATACCTAGAGGCGGGGCGATAACCACAAAAATCCGTTACACCTAGAGGCGGGGCGATAACCACAAAAATCCGTTACACCTAGAGGCGGGGCGATAACCATAAAAATCCGTTACACCTAGAGGCGGGGCGATAACCACAAAAATCCGTTACACCTAGAGGCGGGGCGATAACCACAAAAAATCCGTTACACCTAGAGGCGGGGCGATAACCACAAAAATCCGTTACACCTAGAGGCGGGGCGATAACCACAAAAATCCGTTACACCTAGAGGCGGGGCGATAACCACAAAAATTCATTACACCTAGAGGCGGGGCGATAACCACAAAAAATCTGTTACACCTAGAGGCGGGGCGATAACCACAAAAATCCGTTACACCTACAGGCGGGGCGATAACCACAAAAAATCCGTTACACCTAGAGGCGGGGCGATAACCACAAAAATCCGTTACACCTGGAGGCGGGGCGATAACCACAAAAATCCGTTACACCTAGAGGCGGAGCGATAACCACAAAAATCCGTTACACCTAGAGGCGGGGCGATAACCACAAAAATCCGTTACACCTACAGGCGGGGCGATAACCACAAAAATTCATTACAGCTAGAGGCGGGGCGATAACTACAAAAATCCGTTACACCTAGAGGTGGGGCGATAACCACAAAAAATCCGTTATACCTAGAGGCGGGGCGATAACCACAAAAATCCGTTACACCTAGAGGCGGGGCGATAACCACAAAAAATCCGTTACACCCAGAGACGGGGCGATAACCACAAAAAATCCGTTACACCTAGAGGCGAGGCGATAACCACAAAAAATCCGTTACACCTAGAAGCGGGGCGATAACCACAAAAAATCCGTTATACCTAGAGGCGGGGCGATAACCACAAAAATCCGTTACACCTAGAGGCGGGGCGATAACCACAAAAATTCATTACACCTAGAGGCGGAGCGATAACCACAAAAAATCCGTTACACCTAGAGGCGGGGCGATAACCACAAAAATCCGTTACACCTACAGGCGGGGCGATAACCACAAAAAATCCGTTACACCTAGAGGCGGGGCGATAACCACAAAAATCCGTTACACCTAGAGGCGGGGCGATAACCACCAAAATCCGTTACACCTAGAGGCGGAGCGATAACCACAAAAATCCGTTACACCTAGAGGCGGGGCGATAACCACAAAAATCCGTTACACCTAGAGGCGGGGCGATAACCACAAAAATTCATTACAGCTAGAGGCGGGGCGATAACTACAAAAATCCGTTACACCTAGAGGTGGGGCGATAACCACAAAAAATCCGTTACACCTAGAGGCGGGGCGATAACCACAAAAATCCGTTACACCTAGAGGCGGGGCGATAACCACAAAAATCCGTTACACCTAGAGGCGGGGCGATAACCTCAAAAATCCGTTACACCGAGAGGCGGGGCGATAACCACAAAAATTCATTACTCCTAGAGGCGGGGCGATAACCACAAAAAATCCGTTACACCTAGAGGCGGGGCGATAACCACAAAAATCCGTTACACCTACAGGCGGGCCGATAACCACAAAAATCCGTTACACCTAGAGGCGGGGCGATAACCACAAAAATTCATTATACCAAAAGGCTGAAAGGGAACCACAACAAATCTCTAATACGTAAAAACCATAGCTGCTCGACGCTTTAAATATTCATGCTAAAAAATTGTCTCCCTGTAAACAACTATTCACAAGGTATGTCAGGCCGCCATCTTGGTTATATTTTTTACCAGTTGCATCGCTTGCAATTCTCGGCGAAAAGTTCGATATAATATTATAATTACACCCCTACCGTTTAGAAGCAACTCTGCCAAGGTCTTACCTTTCGCATCGTCATGGTAAACTGGAAATGAAGTCCATTTAACGGCTATAATCAACCGTCAAACATCGTCCACTGCTTCTCAAATGCGAAAAATAGGTGCGATTGATTTTCTTTTGGAAAACAAAAATATTCTTCAGGCATTTATAAAGTTATTTGCAATATATACTGATTATTTTTTTTATGATTATGAAATTAACTTATCAGTTATCAAGTTTATTGTTTATTAGCAAAACACGAAGTATAAAAGCGGTAGGGGTATCGCCGAAGAGTCATAATATGTACATCTTTAACAAATGTTGGAAGGTAATAACGCATTGTATAATCAGGTCCATGACGTGAAGCCGATAGGGTCTTAATATCTATTACATTTTAAACCCATCCATTCATTTTTTTTTATTTATTATTATTATCATTTTTTTTTTTTTTTTTTTGGATGTGTATCAATGTTCTGATAAATTTATGATGACGTGACGTGAATTGGAAAATAATGGACGCGGCGTTCCTTTGATCTCTGCCACAACCGTGTTAGAATTGAACACTTTCCGTTTTGTTGATGTACATATGCTTTGGGTGTCAATTTTGTCTTTGATGAGGCAGATGTAGAGTTTTTGATCAGAAATATATATTTATATTTCGAACGCCTTTGCCTTCCACAGCGTTACCAGTTGTGATGATGGCCATTTCCTCACCAATACAATGCAGCTGTAAAACATGCCCGTATAAATTTTTATAAATATAGTGCGTCTGTTTTAACGGCTGGGAATTCCGACAGAAATGAGAATAGAACGGAAATATCAAAGAAAATAGATATTATTTTGATTGGTAAGCATTGTAACACTTCACACCGGCAGACATTTTATTGAGTGCTAACACAGTTCTAGTTCATTCTCTCATGTAGTTCTAAGTATCAGATATAATTCATTACTATTATGTTTAATTTTGTTTTACTTTAATTATTTGGTAATAAAATGGCTTCATCGTTGACCTAAATGTATTCTTTGGGAAGGAGTTATTCTGGGAAGTAACTTTACACGTCAATGGAAAGTGGGGTGGGGTGGGAGATCAATTTTTCCTTATAAATATGAAGAGAGAAATTTTAGTAGCAAAGTTGTGAAAGTTCTAACCATGTCTACTGTGTATTGTGATGTTAAGGATTGTCATCATTATTGAATTGTGACCTTTACACTGTGTTTTCATTTTAAGAAGGAATAATGTAGTTTAGTGTCTCCCTGTTTAATGGACAGCTGGAATATTTTACATGCTCGGAAATTAAATACGCTACTTTTAATAATTAGATATATGCAAAATACTTTGATTCATCACAGCATCACCATGTTACTCGGTATATGAATAGACGGCGTACAATGATTGTTAACTGTATCTTTTCATTTGTATTTTGTAAACAAGTATATTTTTCTACACTGTATGGCATATGATATTTTAAATATTTTTGGGGGGAGAGGATTGTCTAAGGTTCAAACAATTAAACAATCCCTTTATCATTATTGAAAATAAAATGGGCTAAATCAAAGCACATGCTGGGCTGACTTTGAATGGAGAATTATTTGAAGCAGAAAAATCTCTGTCTCCTTTATTTTGCAAAAATATAATCATAAAGAATTTAAACGTCTGTTCAATTGTCACTATGGGGGATATGGAAACATAGTCAACACGCCACATTGTTATACAGTTTGTATAGGAAGTATTTTCTGTCTGTTATCATACCATATATATACATATATATATATATATATATATATATATATATATATATATATATATATATATAAATAACTATTATATATAATCCAGAAATAAATATAGAAAATCTACACGAGTAGTAGTGTAATAAAAGATATCACAAAGCCATTTGAGTATATACTCGACTAGTTTCTTCAATTCTTCAGGCATATACAGCTGAAGAATTGAAGAAACCAGTCGAGTATATACTCAAATGGCTTTGTAATATATATATATATATATATATATATGTGTGTGTGTGTGTGTGTGTGTGTGTGTGTGTGATAATAAGTGTTATAATTATGGCATGCCCTAATCTGGAAATAAAAATAATTCTATTTTATAAGCAGTAAATGCATCGGGGTAAATTTGTCGAGGAAACAAATTGCCTCCTTTTTTCAGACCTCCATAAAGCAAACAAATTAGAAATTTTGTCCTTAAAAAAACCCCCAGACGCAGCGAATAATAGCGATCAATAACGACAAAACAGGTGATCAAAATTAGTAATCACTGATATTTAAGGATTATTGCAATGTTTATTAAGACTGATCACATGCAAAACATCAGACTTAACAATATATAATCATTCACATACCCCGGTGGATCCGCACCCTTCAATTCTGAACAGGATCCAGACGATTTTAATACCCTGCATTAGTCATACCTCGCTATATACTGTTCTTTGTTTAGCGGATTGTGTAATCGTGCTGGCTTAGTCAATGGGATACTTCGTTTCATAGCTGAAATATTTGGTAGATGGTAACTAGATAACGTGGGTTCGAATCCTACAGAATATATAATCATTCATATACCCCGGTGGATCCGCACCCTTCAATTCTGAACAGGATCCGGTCGATTTAAATACCCTGCATTAGTCATACCTCGCTATATACTGTTCTTTGTTTAGCTGATTTTGTTATCGTGCTGGCTTTGTCAAGTGGATACTTCGTTTCACAGCTGAAATATTTGGTAATGGTCACTAAATAACGTGGGTTCGAATCCTACAGAATCCTCTGACGCGATCCAGCATTTTTTCTTTGTGGCACTGTCAGAGCAAGGTGTTGGGAAGAGTTTAAGCTCTTTAAATTCTAAAACAATCTGATATAATCACCAGACGCGTTAGTAGAACAGAACGGGAGGTAAACTATATCAAAGACTAGTTACGGTGGATGGAATATTTCTAACATATTATACATACATTAATGAATTTAAAGGGTTCATTGAATAATTAAACAATGGTGATCTTTATTACAATATGAAAACAACTTGGAGAGTAGAAGAAATGGTGTACACTGAATGCAATATTTGTGATTTGTAAATACTTCCACTGAATCATATATATATGTGTGTGTGTGTGTGTGTGTGAATCAGAGTATTTTGCATATATGTAATTATTAAATGTAACGTATTTAATTTCCAAGCATGTAAAATATTCCAGCTGTCCATTAAACAGGGGGACACTAAACAACATTATTCCTTCTTAAAATGAAAACACAGAGTAAAGGTCACAATTCAAAAATGATGACAATCCTAAACACCACAATACACAGTAGACATGGTTAGAACTTTCACAACTTTGCTACTAAAATTTCTCTCTTCACATTTATAAGGGAAAATTTAACCCCCACCCCACTTCCCATTGACGTGTAAAGTTACTTCCCAGAATAACTGCTTCCCAAGGAATACATTTAGGTCAACGATGAAGAGTTAAAGCCATTTTATTACCAAATAATTAAGGTAAGACAATATTAAACACAATAGTAGATCTGTATGTATTAGATTTGCCTAAATGGTAGAGCGGTCTAGTACTCTGGTCACGCGCTGCTGGGAGATTTGGATCCGCAGGTCGTGAATTCAACCCCGGGTAGGGGCGGAAGTAGTATCCATAGATAGTGAAATATATACACATGGTTTTATCATCTGAAACTGAGAACAAAATTCACTACAATGTTCATTCAGAGGAGATTCAATCACTTTTATACACTAAAAGTGATCCATCGCACTTGGTATATATATATATATATATATATATAAATTTGACAGATCGGAAATTCCTACTCCGCCTTTATGAATTTTAGAGGTTAGAGTTCTTCCGCTAGATAGCGTTTTTCTACGTCGTATATATTGATTGATTGTATATTGTTTAACGTCCCTCTCGAGAATCTTTCACTCATATGGAGACGCTTGGGTAGTATATAAGCGGGAGGAGTTAGTTGATGCAGTGACAGCGCATAGTAAGGACGTGTAAGGGCTAGAAAGGTCATTTTATTTTATACATTGCAATGTTTTTATCATTGTAAAAAGCTGAACAATTCTGTCCTGGTTTTTTATGAATATTAAATAATTAATGCTCTGCTGTAAGAGCTGGAGCTAGAAGGAACTGGAACCACGAAGAGCCGAGCTGTAAGATCAGGAGCCACGATGAACGACGAAGAGCGACGGAGAGCCGAGCTGTAGGAGCGACGAGAGCCGAGCTGTAAGAGCGACGAGTGCCGAGCTGTATAAGCCGAGCTCTGAAAGACAGAGTCAGCTGCAGTAGAAACCTTGTACATACTTGATGAAGACAAATAGTCAAGAGTTTTTTACCAATCAGTATATGTAGATATTGAAATAAATATAATATTAGTTCCTCATCAAGATAACTACGGTTGTCCATCCTCTACTTACCGTATATAACCCCGTGGGTTGTTAGAATAGATCCTCAGTACCCCTTGCTTGTCGTAAGAGGCGACTAAATGACTGAAGAATATTTGTTTTTTAATAAAAAATCAATCGTCTACATTCCGAGATAGATAGTCGTACACGTTTATAAACATGGCGATGTACGTACGGGTTTACCATCTCTCACTTCTGTGTAGTTTGCAGAGCAGTTGATATAATCCGTCAACATCAAACTATACACTAAAAAAAATGTATTCCGTTTCAAAAGTTGCCATGACGTCACGAAAAAGTGAAGATAACGAATATTGATCATTCTCATAACTCATATAAAGAATGCAAAATAAAGAGTTGGGCAAACACGGGCCCTGGATATATCAGAGATCTGATGCCTGACAGGAGTAAGCATACCCTGTCAACCGGTCATACCCGTCCGTGGGATCAGGTGCCTAGGAGGGGTAAGCATCCCATGTCGACCTGTCACACCCGCTGTGAGCCAGGTAAATGGAGCCATCTGAAGTCAGAATCAATGTGCTAAGAAAGGCTTAGCAATTGGTACGAAACACACCATTAACCTCATAATTAGAAATCATCCTTGCAGTTGATTTGGACCTTTAAGTTTAAATTCTGTTGAGGAAATAATAAGCTAACGTTTGAGTTTCATATGCCTAATTATTGTCAAAAATGATCAGTGTTTGCCTTTTTGCGGTTTTCTTGAGCGAAAAAAGTGCGAACTTGGTTTCCAACCCTAATCCCCTTTTTCTAAAAACTGGATTTGCCACTGAATGAAATAAATCTAGCAACAAAATATTTATGCTCACATTCTTGAATGTCGTAGTTCGGTCACAAATGATGTCCATTTAAAGATATAAACAGCTCCGCGTATACACTACAGTACTTTCCTTTGTTGAGCGTTGCTGGGGTGAATATGACGTAACTATAATGGATTCAGACGATACGGATGCTGCTTGATGCACAAAGCGTCACCCACTATCATCATTTTCTTTTTAACGCCCAGAAATGAAAGATAATTAGCCATGAGACGTTTAACTTGTTCTCTCTAGTGAATATTAAAAATGTCCAAGTTTGACAAGATCTTTACACAATCTGAATCTTTACACAAACTCTCTGGCTGAAGTCTTGTTTGTTAGTATTTACACTAATGTCAGTTTCAATACCATCTTGAAATGTCTTAACATTGGGTAAATTGGAAAATGATTTTACAAGATTTTTATCACACCCATCGATATATTTTTTCAATATGTTAATGTAATAAATTCACTATTTTTTTTTTACTCCGGTCAGGTGTCTTAACTACATAGTTGACATCACTAAGACCCGTGGGGATCCGGGTTAGAATAGATCCTCAATACCCCTTGCTTGTCGTAAGAGGCAACTAAATGGGGTGGTCCTTCGGATGAGACCGCAAAAACCGAGGTCCCGTGTCACAGCTGGTGTGGCACGATAAAGATCCCTCCCTGCTCAAAGGCCATGAGCGACGAGCATAGGCCTAAATTTCCAGCCCTTCACCGGCAATGGTAACGTCTCCATATGAGTGAAAAATTCTCGAGCGGGACGTTAAACAATATATATAATCAATCAATCACATCACTAAGCTTGATTTCAATTTCATAAGGACCATAATATCTTTAAAAGTTGACCAGGAAATAGGCAAATATAAAAGCATCTTATCACCTGGTTTAAAAACTCTGTTCCTGGCATCTTTTCATAGCAAACTTTCATTCGGCTTGAGAATTTTTGAGATGTACTTTTCCCATTTTACAAGCATTATAAAGTCGCTCTTGGAAATTAGACACATATGCTAAAAGGTTCATAGCACTATTTTCATTCAGTCACTTTTCTTTCAGCAAATTCAAACGACCTCTAACTGTATGGCCAAACACTAAATCAAAGGGAATGAATCCGAAACACTCCTGACCTGCTTCTCATGCAGCAAATAAAACAAGGTGATCCCCTATATCCCAGTCTGTATCATACTGATAACATTATGTCTTCATCATAGATTTAAGGGTCTGATAAAAATATTCCAGAGTCCCTTAAGATCGGGTTACAGGAAGCAGAATTATACTCTCTAAAAAGAATGACGTGTTGAAATAAACCTGAGGAAATTCGAACTGTAATCTGATTGATTTGTGTTAGGTACCCCTACAAAACTGGGGGGGGGGGGGTGTGAACTATGATCTTTGTTTTAATATTCCTAAGACGTGAAACTTCATGAAATCGAGTGGACATACATCTATATTAAATAATGCTGGTTCACCAGTCTTAGGCAATGGTCGTACACATTCCACCAACACTCGACTAGAAGGTTCTTGAAAAGCTGGAATGGGTTGGAGAGAGGCGAAGTTCAGAAACATCCTTTCTCAACTTGAGCCAATAAAACTGACTCAAAATGCTGTTACAAGTCTAATTGACACCCAAATGACTGCCATGGGTGTGTTTTAAGCTAAACTCACGATGTCCGTACGATATATCACTGGGACCACTATCTGGCGAACGACCCGCCACACTCCATCCGGGGGTGGTCGCCATTTTCGCATCCCGTCTTTGGAGTAGAAGCACTCTCCAACTTTGGTGGCCTGTTCCAGTAGAAGTGCCCTCTCGCTAAGCTGGAAAATATCAAGGTCCTTATTTTGCTAAGACAGTAACTGCTATCTACTGAGGAGGTCCTTGCCGTGATCTAACTCCGTATTACAATGATCATCAACACTGGTTTTCTGTGGAGACTCACTGTTATATGGCTGTCTGTTTTCATGTGAACTGTCATCAAGTTCAACCAAGAAAGAGTCACTGGTGTCAATTCTTTGAAATGAACCAGCTGCGTTAAGGGGTTGAACATTTTCAGCCTAAACTTCTTTTCTTCTGGTCATCGCTCTGGTAACAGCACACGCTGGATATAAGATCGTTGCCTAGCGACAAGGCAACGCCGTGAACAGGAAGAGTAGGTCGAATACCTATGATAAATGGTCAAGTAATTAAATCGAAAGGCAGAAAGAGACAAAGCTGAGAGAGAAAAACAAAGAAAAGAGAGAGAGAGAGAGAGAGAGAGAGAGAGAGAGAGAGAGAGAGAGAGAGAGAGAGACCATGTGATTAGAAAAGCTAACATTGCAGCGCTGATCTTAACATTTGCCCTCAGGACGGAGTTTGATACAGCTAAAAAAATCAGAAGAGAATATCTTTCTTAATTTGGAAGAGCTGTAGAAAATTTGAATTGGTCATGGCATGTTTGGTACAATTTGTTACAAAATGTATTGACTGGAAAAGTGTCCGATGTTTACTCGGCGCTGGGCATAGGTTTAGATTATGACAAGGTCAAAGCCGCGATCTTAAAAGCTTATGAATTAATGCACGAAGCTTGCAGACAAAATAATAATAAAAAAAAAAAGATAACCAAACATATGTTGAATTTGCAAGAGAAAAAGATTTATTTAATCAATGGTTGAGATTTAATAGAATTTATGAAAAATTCAAAACCTTTCCTCGATTCATCCTAGTAGAAGAGTTTAAGGTATGTCGTCATCAAGATTTGAGATCACATCTAGAAGATAAGAATGCGAAACCTCTTGAGGAAACCACAGTTACTTTAGATACTTATATTGTCTCTTATGTGAAGAATTTGTTGACGAAATTTCGTACTAGTAGTTTATAGAAAATATCAGACTGCTTCAGAGTTTCAGTCTTCCCTTTCCACCTCGCAGTGCTTCTACTTCCGGTTCAAGGGCAGGACTACTGGAACTTAATTTTAGAAAACAAGGTCTTGAGATTAGCGAATGTTTTAAGCTTAAGGGGATCTTGACACACCACAGCCATATGTTTGTACAGCATTAAGAAATGATAGGCAAACCTTTGTGTCGTTTTGTTCTGACACTCTTGATGTTCAGGGTTCAAAGTCAAGTTTTGTTAATTCTGTGGAGGATTATAAGCCTTTTTTCTCAGGGATTTGTTTTACTCCGTGGCTCTAGTGACGTTAAACCTGTTCCTGACTTTTTTGCTAGAGAATTCTCGCCTTCGTCTGAGCAGACGTCTGCTGGTGGGTCAGTTTTATTATAGGGTGTAGAGCTAAGCGTCATTGACGCTCCCTTACATAGAATTCAGTTTTAATTGAGTTCTTAAATAGAAGATGGACGATAAATATTTCAATAATTTAAATCTAAATTTTAAATAAGCATTATTTTCACAACAGTAAAAAAAAAAAAAAAGCAAAACAAAAAAAACCTACAAAAAACCAAAAACAAAACAAAACAAAAACAAACACCAGATTTATTTATCACTTTTCAGCATTTAACACCTCTGAACATTCTGAATTGCAAATATGTCTTTTAACTCTTAGAAATGTGTATTTGCTATTCAATTAAACTTTCAAAACTTTAAAGTACTTTTAACAAAACTGTCAAATGACGTAACTACCAAATCTTTATGTGTAATCATGAGTCAACAACCGTTTATTGTTTGCTGCAACCATGAAGTGAGAACACCGACTTGGCTGAATTTGGTTGGGGAATGTCTTGCACAGTTCCAAATATATCCGGGTTATTCAATATGACAGCATCCTCAAGGTTGCTTCTTGAACGTATTACATATATTGCTATGGGCGACTACGGAAAGGGGACAATTCTGCATCTGTCTCACAACTTGTCGCTGAATATTTATGAGGACTTAATATTACTTACAAGAGATAGATTCGGGCGTTTTGAAAGCGTCAGACATATCTCGTTTCTTAGCATCACTCAACTTGATAGCATAATACCTTAAACTGGTCTCCGACCTGTGCTTCGAAATTTCCAATTATATGCCGCGACTCATACCCACTCTCACCTAGCATTGTAATGCATGTACATATAGCTCTTAAACCAGCATCTTTATTTATCTTTTGTATCATGTTTTCACCAACAACCATGTTGTCATACTACACACGAGAACTCTTTGATATACTTGATCGTGGGCGTGGCCAAAGTGCATCACAGTCTGGATACTTGATCGTGGGCGTGGCCAAAATGCATCACAGTCTGGATACTTGATCTTGAGTTTTTTTCCCCAAAGGTTGATTTTAACAGTTCGATGTAACAGTTCCCAGAATTGTCAAAATATTGAATAGCTTTAGTATAAAATCATATAGAACTATTTTATAGGGATATAACCCTTTGTATTATAACATGCAATTATGAAGAAAACTGGGGTAGATCCATCTGTCGAATATACCTCTTACTAATTTGAGTGAACTTGGAAATTATATCTATGTTTCTAAATACACTGTATATTTCTGTGTCCCATAGATACTTGCTATAATTGTAGGGTACACTTGACACTTGTGAATGTCGAAATCAATAGCAAGGACACGATCTGATCATAAGGTAACCTTCATAGGAAGTAGGTGGGTGCTTAAAGAATATAAATTTGTAAACTTTACAATAGTCACCCTCTTTACTTGTGTGTTTAGAAGAACGGCAAGTATATTATGTCTGTTTGTTGCTAAACATAAATCTCTTGGATGAAAAAAGTGGAGATAACGAACAGCGATCTATGTTATTCCGGGGGTATTATACCAAATATACACGATGTGCTGGTAAGTCTGCACATAAATATTTAGCAGATTATCTATTTATAGAAGAACGTGACTTTATATCATAACAATCATCTAAATGTTTGCTTCATCACGGCGGGTTCAAAAGAGAGAACACGGTGAAAAGTGAACATAACGGGGAGGAATTGTAATTTGTTTCTGATAAGGTAATTAACAATTTTAAAAAAAACTTTCTTTGAATATTTGTTTCAAAACGTGTAAACCCCGTGGGGATTCGGGTTGTTAGAATAGATCCTCAGTACCCCTTGCTTGTCGTAAGAGGCGACTAAATGGGGTGGTCCTTCGGATGAGACCGCTAAAATCCGAGGTCCCGTGTCACAGCAGGTGTGGCACGATAAAGATCCCTCCCTGCTCAAAGGCCATAAGCGCCGAGCATAGGCCTAAATATGCAGCTCTTCACCGGCAATGGTGACGTCTCCATATGAGTGAAAGATTCTCGAGCGGGACGTTAAACAATATTTAATCAATCAATCAATCAAAACGTTTAATATCCGTATTAGAATCTTCAAAACTTATTGTGCCACTACATATGTCAGAAGTGGTGTAAATTAATGTGGATTCTAAAATATTCTAAAGAACTTTCATTAAATTTGAAATCACAAGTATTCTCAAATTTACAGCATCAAAACTTATAACCTTTGAACACTTTACACGATCGTTCCTAACGATGAATTAAAGACTACTCGACATCATCGAGAGTTGTTTCTTCTACAAAATAGGAACAAGTAAATATTCATATCTAGTGATCATTCATTGAAAAAACTACTTCGTTAAACACCACTCTGATTCTATGCACAAATACTCTAAAGTTAATACTAAAATGTTGCTAGAGTTCTCATCGATACAATCTTTGTAGTCTTTGGTTATTAGGTTATTAGTGTGTAAAGAACGGCCTAGCAATTGATATAAAACACGTCAGACAGCATTTGACACAATAACAGGTTGTAATGGCAAACTAGATCATTATAAAGACCAAAGAATTTACGAAATGCTGATGTTAGACGAGACTGTAAAAGCCCCTGTACCATCAACATGTTTGTCAGTAGCCTGCCTCAATTTAAAAACTAATCATAGGCACAACAAGCTCTTACATATCGAATCAGTTGAGAGAAATAAACACCTTATGTCATATAGTTAACATCTATATTCAATAAAATATCCAAGTACAAAGCAGATGTGTAAGACTCTGTATAGTGTCTTATTTCGAGTTCACTGGGATATATGGAATCGACATATGAATAAAAATGATTATTGAATAGATATAAACGTCATCGATATATCTAAATGACGAGTTGAGGACGACAGCAAGGAAATTTTTCTTGTGTAGATTTTTTTTTTGCAGTGTTTATTTCAACTATCACATTTTACATCAGCTTTTATACAAGATAATATATCATAAATATCACACACACACACACACACACACACACACACACACACACACACACACTAATGTTAAAGTTGATTTTAGCATAAAAGAGAAAAAAGACCCAAAGAAAAGAAGAAAGGAAAGAAAGGAGAGCGAGTTAAGTAAATGAAAAAATAACACTTAGAATGGGACACACGTTCACTTACGAGGAAGTAAGCAAAATTATTTCTCCAATAAAATAATATAAACATATGTAAATCACAACATATCACAAATGTTCTGCCATTTGTTTTTAAATTCTGTAAATTTACATTGTTTTAATAATAGAAATTTGTCCACCATGATTCTCTCTACAATTGTTTTTAAAACCTTTGTACTTAGCACTGGGTGGTTTTTACACTTACTTGAAAAAATATAACTCTTGGTTATCAGAGTAATTAAATTTTTTACATTATAAGCTTTTTTGTTCTTATATTTACCAAATAATATTGTTGTTCTGTCAAAAGAAACAGACATTTTAAAATGGTTCAAAAATATAATTCCAAATCTCTTTTACCAAATAATGTTCAACAAATAGATGTTCAATTAATTCGATTTCATTATTGCAGACACTGCATGCTTTGAGTTTTTAAAGATGTGAATTTGTTAGAACTATTCTATGTAAAATTTGGAACTGTAACCAATGCAGTTTTAATTCTTGTGTGACTTTAAATGGGAGTTCAAAAAATTTGCTCCATTCGCTTGACGTGAAATGATATCCATTTTCATTCCATTTTACTGTTGAAGTACTTGCCTCTTGCTTTCTGTTAATGAGAACATTATACATATCTTTACAGCCCTTCATATTGATGTAGAATATTCCCATAGAAGTAGGTAAGATTGGGCCATAAGAAAACATCATATCAATTTGTTTTCTATTCAAAAGACTGTCTTATCACTGCTTGTTTCAGACCAGAATATTCAACAAAATTTGTTTCGAAATGAAGTTTTTTAAAGATATTAAAGCTTAACAAATTCTTATCAGAGCTGAACAAATCACTGATGAAAACAAAACTAGCATTAAAATAACACTTAAGAAAGGCAGAGGACTTTCCCATAATGAATCTTGGATTATACCATACGTGTTCCTTAAATGTATTTGTATTCATCTGTTGTGTACAAGAATAAATACTGCCTCATAGGAACATTATAACAGTCGAACCAACAAAGGAGCATTATAACAGTCGAACCAACAAAGGAGCACAATTCGTACCCATGGGGTACAGCTGTTGGAGGACCTGATCACCAAAGACTACCGAGACACTGTCAATGAAGAACCCCAGTATCTTTTTAATATCAATTTCAGAGTACTTGTTCGTAGATTCATAATGTTTTGTTTGTTTGTTTGTTTGTTTATAGCCGCCTGAGCAATTTTTCAGCTATCCGGCGGCTGTCACCATTACCGGTGACAGGGCTGCAAATTTAGGCCTATGCTCGGCAATCAGGGCCTTTGAGCAGGGAGGGATCTTTATCGTGCCACACCTACTGCGACACGGGACCTCATCCGAAAGACCGGCACCCACGTCCCACAGTGGGATTCGAACCCCCGACTCAAGGATCATCAGATCTTTGAGCCCGACGCTCTAACCACTGCGCCACGCGGGCGGCCTAGATTCATAATGCGTGTAGATGTATCAAAAAGCGTGTACATATATTATAAAGCGAGTACACTATCATAAAACGTGTGTAATTATTATAATTCGTGTACGTGCAGAAAGTGTTAGATTACTGGGATAATAGCACATTGTAACATGGTATATCATTGGAAAGGTTTTGCCATACTTGGAACTTCTTCGTTAGAATCTATTGCAAATTATTCTACATTCTCGTATTCTAAAAAGAACACTTAGACTCTCTTGAACAAAGCATAGTTATATTTACAATATCTACTTGATCTAGACACTACTGACGTCATGATGTCTGTGGACGTAGACGAACAGTGTGGAGTCGGTTGCTTAAGAACTCCATTCCTTCAACGCTGTGCAAGTGCCGGTGTATTCGTCATTTTTTACAGTCCGGCTGCTCTCTGCACATCCGCCATTTCCGCTTATATGGCGTCACAGATTACCACTCTGGAGAAACAGTTTGGCTTCACCAGCGCCCAGAGCGGATTTCTGATGAGTTGTAACGACATTGGATTTGTACTCACAACAATTTTCGTTGCCCATCTCGCAAGGAGTGTTCACATTCCCCGATCACTTGCCTTGTCTACACTTTTCTTTGGTATTTCCGCGATTCTCTGCTCTTTGGCCTATTTTGTCGCACCCGAAACTCTATACGAACAAACTTCAGTGAACAGTTCTTCATATTCATATTCGAACGCCACCAATCAATTATGTTCACATCTGAACGAGACGCCTTCGGAGGTTTGTGATCCTACGGCAATAAAGATAGGCGCTCCAACAGATTTTACTTTGATCGCCATATTTATCATTGCTGTTGGATTGATAGTTCAGGGATTCGGAAAGGCTCCCAGACAGCCCTACATAATCACGTATATAGATGATAATGTTCCCAAACGTAAAACTGCCTGCTATATGGGTAAGACAGTGAAACTTGAAGAGAGAGAACTAATTATCAAAACATTTTGAATATCTGTCTAAATCTATCCCTACAGAGATTGCGCGTGTATTTATCTTTAACTTCCACTACAGTCGTTTATGTTTAATTAATCTGCGAATTACAATCACGCAGTCTTGTTGTAGGTATCATTATCACAGTAGCCATATTTGGTCCCGGATTGGGGTTTGGGCTCGGTGCGGTTTTTAGTCAGATTTATGTAACACTGAAAGGTAAGTTCAGGCGTCACATTCTGAGATCTATACGTATGTGTAGAACTTATCCTGTCAAATGTTGAACAACCTTATCTGTAATCGAACAAATTATTTCCGTTGTGTAATCCAACATGCTGTTTGATCCGATGCAAAATTTGTTTCTCAAAGTATATCGGAATAGACAGGTTTCGGTTTATACATCTAACAAAATCAGGGAATATGAACCAGAAATGTTGTAGTTTTTACAGTCAGTGATCATGTGATTTACAATAATATCGATGAATTAAGGATTTAGGAGTTATTGCTTTCGTTTGAAAAGCATACGCTAACAAAATGGAATTGGACGTATTAAGGACACTTCTCAATTTCTATAATATTTCGTGACACCTCACGTACAATTCACTGCATACGCTAACAAAATGGAATTGGACGTATTAAGGACACTTCTCAATTTCTATAATATTTCGTGACACCTCACGTATAATTCACTGCATACGCTAACAAAATGGAATTGGACGTATTAAGGACACTTCTCAATTTCTATAATATTTCGTGACACCTCACGTACAATTCACTGCATACGCTAACAAAATGGAATTGGACGTATTAAGGACACTTCTCAATTTCTATAATATTTCATGACACCTCACGTACAATTCACTGCATACGCTAACAAAATGGAATTGGACGTATTAAGGACACTTCTCAATTTCTACAATATTTCGTGACACTTCACGTATAATTCACTTGCATTCCCTTTCGCTTGGACAAAAAATCTTTGGGTATATTACCATACGTCTGTTTTAGCAGTACACACTTTGACGGTTCCTGGTTGTTGCATGTAAAAATGTTAAGACAGCTTTTATGTATTGCAGTAGGTTGTATAAATATAGCAAAGAAGGAAAGAAAAATCTTTATAACAATCCAGTGTGGAATTCAAGACCCTTGCAATAATAATCAGGTGATCTAACCTCTGAGCTACCTAGGTCAGTATACAAAGTGTGGCAATATCGTAATGTACCATTATACAAGAAATCTTTATATCGAGGAGATGAAAAAATAATTTTTAGAGAAAATGTCAAAAGCGTCGCCTATGTCCTTAACTTTGAAGCATAACACGAAGTGTTCTAGGAAAGCTTTGAAATGCTTACAATTATTTTACAGGCTGCACTTCGAACCTTTCATTTCAGGGAGATGACCAAAAGAAGAACTCCATTAAAGACAACAACAAAATTGTCCTGATTGTTCTCTATGATTAATCGTACGATTTAATTGTATTAATATCAATGATATATGTATACTTCAACAGACGTTACAATAACTGTACGAGACCCGCGTTGGATAGGAGCGTGGTGGCTGGGGTTCCTTGTGTTCGGGGTTATGTCCCTTGTTGTGTCGCTTCCTTTGATATGTTTTCCGAAAAGAATGCCGAGAAGGAAAAATGAACCTGTGGAAAAAAAGGGAAAAAGGAAACCACAATCACAATCAAGTATCGGCATGAAAGGTATTAGATTCAATGAAACAGATACTGAATAATTCGCTCCACTTTTTTCTGGACTAAATATTTATAAATGTTATTCATGAAGAATGTTCTATTTCTTCAATACAAACCTTACAATCCCGTAGGGATCCTAGTTAGATTAAGTCCTCAGTACCACTTGCTTGTCGTAAGAGACGACTAAACGGGGCGGTCTTTCGGATGAGACCGTAAAATCCGAGGTACCATATCACAGCAGGTGTGGTACAATAAAGATCCTTCCCTGCCCAAAGACCATAAGCGTCGAGCTTAAGCCTAAATTTTGCAGCCTTTCACTAGCAATGATGGCGTGTCAATATTGAAAGATTCTCGAGTGGGGCGTTGAACAATATAAATCCAAATAATAAACGTTACACGAGCTAAGTTTACCGGGGTTTTTTTTCTCTAACATCGTCCAGCTGTGACAACACAGGTGTCTGACTAAGACCCATTGTGTATATCCTACAGTTTTGATTACATCTCTTGTATATATGGAAGGATTTTCTAAACCTTAAATTGGATGTACTAAACCCGTAAAAGTAAACTACGGCTTATTCTTAAAGTTTTAGTAATTTTATGGGGTCCAACTTTCAACACCGACATCTCTTAAAACCACATCAGCAGCTGCAGTTAAAGCCGTTTGTGTGGTCAGTTCTACGAGTACAGCAATTTATTATGGCTTGTCAAACGTTGCAATATTTGATCTTTTCCATTTGCATTGTATAATTTTTCATTCGTTGTATTGTATATTTTTCATTTGCATTATATACTCTTTTTATTTATTGGTATTATATGTTTTTAATTTGTAGTCTAATTTTTCATTTTTGTTGTATATTCTTTTTTGATTTGTATTATACAATTTTTTTTTCGCATTGCTTAATTTTTCATTTGTATTGTATATTTTCATTTGCATTAATTTTCATTTGTATTGTATATTCTTTCAATTTCATTATATATTTTTTAATTTCTATTGTATCAGAGGGATA
Organism: Ostrea denselamellosa; assembly: GCA_024699665.1. Lineage (NCBI taxonomy): Eukaryota > Metazoa > Mollusca > Bivalvia > Ostreida > Ostreidae > Ostrea > Ostrea denselamellosa. The sequence continues at coordinate 5,143,812 of JAMZEH010000022.1, read as the reverse complement.
TTTACTTTGGTTTGGTATAAGGGATTTCATTGGTTTAACCGTGGTTCGATTATCAAGCCACAAACTGTATATATCTACTAACCTTTCACCTTTAGTCGGCGCGTGTTCGATTCGCTTTCGCACCGATATATGAGAGAAAGTTTGCCGATTTACTTCCGGAAGGTTGATGCACGTGGTATCTTCCCGTGTACATTGTATTTGGTTTCTCTCCTCCACCAATAAAACTGGACGCCACCAGATAGCTCAAAAATTGTTGAGTATGACGGAAAACAACAAAACAATCAATCAATCATAACCACTGTTTACCTAGACATGTTTGTTTGTTTTACGTCCCGTCGAGAATTTTTCACTCATATTGAGACGTCACCAGCTGTAGGTGAAGTACCACAAATTTAGACCTATGCTTAGCGCTCAGCGCCGTATCAGTGTGGGTTCTTTAACGTGTCAACGCCTACCGTGACACGGAACCTCCTTTTTTAAGGTCATATCCGAAAGACCGTGATTCTCACTTCTAAATGCCGAGCCTTTGGCGAAGGAGCAATCACTACCTATTTTTCGTCTTAGGTTTGACGCGGCCATGACACGAGCGGGGCTCGAACTCACGACTTCCGGTTACGACGCGAACGCTCTAACCACTGAGCTACCGCGACCGGTTACCTATACATGTAGATTCTACGTAACTTTCTCTCATTTATTTAACTCCTGTTTAACTAGTCCTGCACGAAAATAGGAGACCAGTTTATCTTGTGGTTGAACGCTTATGTTCAAAACAACACAGAATATAGCTTAACCAATGAAATCCTTCATAACAAATCAAAATATACCATCTGTCGGATATAATACAAATGAAAAATTATACAATACAAATGAAAAATTCTATTATAAAAATGAAAACATATTACAATTCAAAAAAAATATGTATATAATACGAATGAAAGATTATACAATACTTACAAAAGAAAACTACAGAACACGAGTGGGAAGTTTTACAAGATAAATAGAAAAAACCATATTTTATCACGTTTGACATGCCATAATATAAACATCTATTCTCTTGATTAAAATTTTTCAAGAAATATAAGTCGAAGTTGGGTTAAATCAAAACCACTAGCAGATTCTGATGTTGAATTTACATTCTCTGTGAGGCCAAAATAAAATTATAGTTTGTTTGAAATTGCCGCCCGCCTCATTAAAATTAGTCCCGCTGGAAAAATTTTATTGAAAAAAATTATATATGTGTGTGTGTGTGTGTGTGTGTTATTATTCCATCGGTAGGACCTAGGTGGCCGTGTGGTTAGAGCATCGCGCTCAAAATCACAACGCCTCTCACCTCTAGTCGACGCGGGTTGAATTCTCGCTCTTGCCGATATATGTGAGAAAGTTTGCCAGTTTACTTTCGGTCGATGAGTACATAGTATTTGGGTTCTTTATTCTACCAGTAACAACTGGACGCCACCAGATAACTGAAAAATTGTTGGGTGTGGCGGAAAACAATCAATCAATGTTGCATCGGTTAAAAACTTTCTAATTTTTTCTGGCTCATCGAAATACTCGTCTTTTAACATCGAGTTTGACATCCTTGACATCCACATTGATTTAACCAGTCGGAACAGTAAAACGCATTTTTTCTTTCTTTCTTTTTTTTTTTTAAATGTTTTTGCTATCTGTAAGAAGTATTTATAACATCGTCGTTGAGATGCATCCGCCGCCAGAATGTCGGATCGGTGTGTAAAAGTGTCCGTGCTGCATAAATAATGAGGTGAAATTCAGCAAGAGAATTTACAGTTTTGATACATTCAAAATACATAGAAAGAGATCTTCGCAATAGCGAGCGAAATATTAATTGAAAACGGTCATCTTCGCCAAAGTTTTAAGTGTTTTATCATTAAATTTTGAACAGTCATTTTTATCACCTTTCTTTTGGTTTGTTTGTTTTTAGAAATAAACAGGGGGGGGGGGTTGAAAAATAAATATGTACACCGTTTTATGTTGTAAATTTTATTATTAATGTTAAAATTAACTTCAACTATGGTTAAACGTCCCACACAATAACATTGAAAAAAAAAATTTACTTCCCTCCCTCTAACTCCTGGGTATGAAAACACCCAGGCGGCAATTCCAAACTATTTTTTTTTTAGGATGGCCTAATGACTCTTTGAACCTCAATGTGTTATTTACCCCGTATACTACATCAGCATGTACATTTTTCACTTGCACGCTAATTAGCAACTTTCAAAGCATCAGTGGGCTGTGCCTATCGAAATTAACATGGAATGGCACGTGGGTCGATTTCATATTTTGTTTGAAATATAAATATAAGGAATCACTTTCTTGTTTGTTGAGAAGATATGGTGATTATTCATAATAGAAAACATTGCCGTTATGGAAATTATCACGTGTTCCATTGTAATTAATCACCTCGCATATCCAACAAGCTAGACAGCGATTCCTTAACTATTTTTGCCAGAGCTGATCAGGAAGTTGGTTCGGATCTTCACAAACGCCCGCTTCACGCTTCATCTGACTGCGCTGTGCATTTTCCTGTTCATTGTGAGTGGGTTTGCAGCATTTATACCAAAATACTTGGAGATTCAGTTTTTCATCCCAGCGTGGTACGCCAATGTTTTACTGGGTATGTATAGACAAGTCTATCCATGCATGCGGGGACATACAAATCAAGTAACTGACTCAGTCTCTTATGCTAAGATTCTGAAAGGACGCAGAACTCCAAACAAACACAAAACAACACGATAAAGAATTCTTAGATATGAGAAAGTGATGGCAAACATGAGTTAGCAAAGTAAATACTGAATAATGAACATACGGTGATCTTTCTCAATTATACCGTCAAGAATACAAAATTAAAAGTAAGGCAAACTCGGACCCCTGGAAAAACCAGAGGGGGGGATCAGTTGCCTAGTAGGAATAAGCATCCCCCATTGACCCGTCGCACCAGCTGTAAGCCCCCTTCCTTGATCAAGTAAACGGAGTAATCCTTAATGAAAATCAATATTTAAAGAACGGCCTAAAAATTAGCATGAAACACGTGAGACAATATTTGATTCAATGACAGGTTGTATTGATAGCACAGCTTCATATTATCATTTCATTAAATCAGTTAACATTATTCAATAACGTAAGAAGTGAGATTCAATTTTGTGACACCCCGTGGGGATCCGGGTTAGAATAGGTCCTCAGCACCCCTTGCTTGTCGTAAGAAGCGACTAAATGGTGCGGTCCTTCGGATGAGACCGCAAAAACCGACACCTCGTGTCGCAGCGGGTGTGGCACGATAAAGGTCCCTCCATGTTCAAAGGCCATTAGCGCCGAGCATAGGCCTAAATTTTGCAGCTCTTCACCGGCAATGTTGATGTCTCCCTATGAGTGAAAAATTCTCAAGCGGGACGTAAATCAATATACAATCAATCAATTTTGTGACAAATAGAGTAAGTACAAAGTGGTTTTCATATCCAAGGTCAAAACATTATTCCGAGGGAACAGTATTGTGGGTCTAACTTCTGGTGATATCATTAGTACACGTGGACGTAAACAAACAAACAAAACATTAGTACATGTAGTCTATTTCTGTTATGATACACTATTTGTGCAGCGTTATGTTTGATTAAAATTACTTTAAAGCGCTTAAATGTTAGAATAGCAAACATGCAACAACACATTAAAACATTAAAAGTAAATTAAATTTGACCAAAGTACTTAAAAATACTTTTAAAAAATTAAAATATATCACTAATTTTGACCATTATTAGATTTGGTGACTCTTTTGGAATAAACATTCTTCAAATTTGGTGATTATGCTTTTGACAGTTGGGAATATATCGTCAGAATTGGCCAAAATTAGTAACCCACCCAAAAAAAAACAAAAAAACGTTGTAAGGTACTCTGTCACGATAAATATTGACCAGTACCTACTGATTACTCTAGGTGTCATGCTAATGGTGTCCACCTGCTGTGGAACGTTGGTAGGGGGATTCCTGACCACCTATAAAAAGCTCCATCCCTACACGTGCATCAAACTGGTGGGGGCAATCAACGTGTTCTCTCTCCTTTACCACTGTCTAAGTTTCGTTGTCGGGTGCCAGAATCCTCCGATTGTTGGGTAAGTGTATTCAGAAACACATCACTTTCAGCACACGGAAATACATTTCAAATCAAGACCAAGTCTGAGTTAGCTAAAATACCTCAAGTAAATTCCAGCGCTTTTATAAAATTTATTTGATAGAGCACCTCGCTCATTAAATATACAAATTCTTGCAATCTGTCCATGTCTATGATTTTGTAATGGAGATTATGATTTGTAGATTGGACAATGCAATGGTGAATTTAACTTGTACGAGTGCATGTAATTGTGACAATACGGAATACCATCCCGTCTGTGGTTCGGATAATAGGAATTATCTGACGCCATGTCATGCTGGATGCGAGCACAGTATTCAGGGACCAACTGGCTTTGTACGACTTCTCGAGTAACATACATACCTGTGCATGATATTTAGATGATCTGAGTAGCAAACATGCATGCCTGTCCTGTAAAAGCTTTATTATTTTATTTATTTAATTTACTGATTTTTATTTTTCATTTTTGTGGTTTTTGTAGTGCGGGTATACCAATAAAGTCTTTACTAAAATAAGAGAATCTGAACTACAATAAAAAATGACGGTGCTTCAATCTCGAAAGCAAGCCTATTTTTCTCAAACATAAAAATATTCCTAGAAAAATCAATGTTTTACAGTATGCGGATACTATAAACTTCTTAAAATCATTTGATGAGTATAGAAATGTAGAACAAAATCACTTTGATTTGACACATTTTGATTCCAGGTATACACACACTGTAGGTGTATTTCAGCCGGGGGCACGGCGACCCCCGGACTTTGTGACACAGACTGCAAGATGTTGTGGCCTTTTGTAATACTCGTCATGATCAACTCCATGGTCGGCGCTGTCTGCATAGTACCATCAATGATATTCAAAATCAGGTATACCGAAAACGTGATTAATCAACAGCATTAACTAGGATATGTATTTTCATAGCCCTAAGGAGGGCCTCCGTGGCCGAGTGGTTAGAGCATCGCGCTCAAAATTACAAGACCTCTCACCTTCAGTCGACGCGGGATCGATTCTCGCTCGCGCCGATACTTGTTTACTTTTGAAGGTCGGTAGTCTCTTCCCGGGTACATTGTATTTGGGGTTCTCTCTTCCACCAATAAAAACTGTACGCCACCAGGTAACTGAATAATTGTTCAGTGTGGCGGAAAACAACACAACAATCAATCAATCATAACTACTGTTTAACAGCAACCAAGCAAACAATCTAAATAAACATGCTATTCCTAGTTAAATTGCTATATAAACTCTAAAGATATATGCTATTCTTAAATAAACTGCTATGCGAGATCTAAATAAACATGATTGATTGATTGATTGATTGTACTTAAATTACTATGTAAGTTCTAATAAACACTCTTAAATAAAGTGCTATGTAAGTCCAGAATACACATGATATTCCTAGTTAAATTGCCATGTAAGTTCTAAATAAACAGGATATTAATAAAAATAAACTATAAAATAAACTGCTATCTAAGTTCTGAATACTTTTATAAGATTCCAGATCACTTATCGGTAAGTTTGTGAAAATCTGTGAATTGTAAGTCATCGTCTGTTTCTCAGGTCTTAGTAGTTATTTGGTTGTTTTTTTAATTCCGTCGCGGTAGCTCAGTGGTTAGAGCGTTCGCTTCGTAACTGGGAGGCTGTGAGTTCGAGCCCCGCTTGTGTCATGACGGCGTCAAACCTTAGACGCAAAAATAGGTAGTGATTGCTCCTTCGCCAAACGCTCGGCATTCAGTAGTGAGAATCACGGCTCTTTTGGATATGACCTTAAAAACGGAGGTCCCGTGTCACGGTAGGCGTTGGCACGTTAAAGAACCCTCACTGCTACGGCCCTGAGCGCTAAGCAGAGGTCTAAATATGTGGTACTTCACCTACAGCTGGTGACGTCTCAGTATGAGTGAAAAATTCTCGACGGGACGTAAAACAAACAAACAAAGAAAAAGAAAGAAAATTCGTAGTAAATAAATGGTTATTATTGTTATTAGGTTTTTTTTTGGTTTGTTTGTTTCTTTGTTTTGTTTGTATGTTTGTAAAAAATATCTCATTCAAGAATGTTGTACTGGTGTAACGTCAATAGCTGTAGGTGAAGTACCGCTAATTTTGACCTTAAGGAAAACGACACAAATGGTTCCCAAAATTAGGCGCCAAAGTATATGAATAATGATGGCGTTTATACTCAATAATACAACGGCGTAAAAATGAAAAGGGTTTGGGGTATTTTTTTAAATCCTATATTCGTAGTCTGCACAAAAGTTTATTGTTAAAAATTTTGTTTTCACTTTAAAACAGACATTTACATGAAAACGCTATGTTTACAAAAAAATCTGATCAGCTGTTTCTCAAAGTGTTGTTCTCACTTTGCGTGTGAGGTATGCGCATTAACTTATCATCGATGTTTGACGGACGAAAATGTAAACAAGTACACGTAGCAAGTATCCTGGAAAAATATACAAAAATATGGAAGTAATTTCTGACTGATTAATTTAGTTTAATTTTTTGATTAATCCGAAGGATTGTATATGTAAGTTTTGTGATTTTGGAAGTTTCAAACTAAGAAAAAACACGTCATTCAGCCGTGATTGCCATGTATGATATTTTCGCTTGTTTTGTAAGACAAGGTTGCAAGGTCTCTTGTGTAATTGTAACAATCCAATACCGGTCGCTCACTGATTTCCAGCGGATTACATCCTGATTATACTTGTAAACCTTACAAGTAGGTTACGTCCAGAATATACTCTTAAGGTGAGATTGTGATTAAGTGAGAATGTAGTTAAGGTGAGATTGTGATTTTCAAACCATGATCCTTTACCTTTTTTAATTTAAAAATTTATACAAATTATTTCACCAACTTTTGCAAGTGAAATCAAAATGACTGTCCTAAACACAAGAACTCTGCAACGGTTTTACTTCATAGTTCTGCACGCGGACCTAAACTGATGGGAACGGGTAAATGGAACAAGAGTCATTTGTTGCTCATCTCGTTTTGTGAAAACCTTTGGTTTTCTTGAGACAGGTGCGTGTCAGATGAGGACAAATCTGTGGCAGTGGGTGTGTCCACGTTCATGCAGACCGCTGTGGGTAAGGTTCTTGTACATCCATAACTGTAATCATCAAACCAGGATTGTAATCACGAAAACCATGTACTAATAATTACCACCCATAACTGTAATCATCAAACCAGGATTGTAATCACGAAAACCATGTACTAATAATGAATACACAAACTGTAACCATCAAACCAGGGTTGTAATCACGAAAACCATGTACTAATAATGAAAACCCAAACTGTAATCATGAAACCAGGATTGTAATCACGAAAACCATGTACTAATAATGAAAACCCAAACTGTAATCATGAAACCAGGATTGTAATCACGAAAACCATGTACTAATAATGAAAACCCATAACTGTAATCGTGAAATCCCAGCTGTTCTTCCACGATTTATACAGAGATCAAAGAAATGTCACATCCAGTATTCTGCAATAGATACTTAGCAGTGATACATATTTCAAAAACTACCACAAGAAAATAGATATATTTGTTTAAAATGCAGTACCTTTTGAAACCATAACAGTGCCATGTCTTCAATCTGATTAGATAGCTTTATAGTTCCTTCCAATAACTGTTAAATTATGAAGTAATCATATTCTCGTTTGTTATTTGCGACCTTTAATATTGATTTAACGGCCACAGTTTTACCGGCGTTAACGGAAATAACATTTAAAATATAATGATTCCAATTCTATTGCAATTTCTCATTTTGCTTCGTGTTTTCGACTTGTTTCATTCAGATTTGTTTTTACATTTTATGAAATACTTTATGAAATGTTTACGCTTGAAGTTATGTTTTTGCGTCATTGTATTATGACATCACAATCGAAAGCTTTCCATTTCGTTAATGCTAGAGGGGCCTCAGTGGCCGTGTGATTAGAGCATTGCGCTCAAAATCACAAGCCCTCTCACCTCTAGTCGGCGCGGGTTCGATTCTCGCCCGATATATGTGACAAAGTTTGCCAATTTACTTTCGAAAGGTCGGTGGTCTCTTCCCGGGTACACTGTATCAACGTTGGGAGACGGTACTGTTCACAGATGAGGTCCGATTCTGTCTGGACTTCTACAATGGTCGTGGGCTTGTGTGGAGAGAGGTCAGACAGAGATACAGACAGGCATTGGTGGTTGAACATAAACGGTTTGGCGGTGGTTCTGTGATGACTTGGGTGGGATCTCTCTGGCGGGTCGCAGTGACATGATAGCCATCAGGAACGGCACACTGACTGCTCTACGATACAGGGATGAAATTTTTCACCCAGTTGTCATGTTGTTTGCAGATGCAATCGAGCCATCTTTCATTCTGATGGACGATAACGCCTGTCCCCACCGTGCTCAGGTGGTTCAGGAGTGTCTGCAGAGGAAAACTATCGAGCGTATGGAGTGGCCTGCTGTTTCACCAGACCTGAATCTCATCGAGCATGTGTGGGATAAATCATTGATTATATACTGTTTAACGTCCGTCTCGAGAATCTGTCACTTATATGGAGACGTCACCATTGCCGGTGAAGGGCTGCAAAATTTAGACCTAAGCTCCGCGCTTATGGCCTTTGAGCAGGGAGGGATCTTTAATGTATCACATCTGCTTTGACACGGGGCTTCAGTTTTTGCGATCTCATCCGAGGGACCGCCCCATTTAGTCGCCTCTTACGACAGGCAAGGGGTACTGAGGATCTATATATTCTAATAACCCAGATCCCCACGGGCTTGTGTGGGATAAACTTCAGCATCAACTTTCACAGTGTCCAAACCAACCACAGACTTTGGATGACCTTGAAAACGCGCTGAGAGAGGAATGGAACAGCCTCCCACAACAAAGCATTGTGAATCTCGTATTAAGTATGCAAAGGCGATGCCAGGTTGTTCTGAGAGCAAACGGAGGTCATACCGAGCTTTGGTGAAACTCTGGGTCAATTTTGGACATGTTCTGTAAAGTTCATGTTGTCTTCCGTGCCAGATTTCTTCACGTCATTCAATGGCATATTATTTTGTGCACTATGACGCAAAAAATTTCAATAAATGAAATCGAGATTTTTGATTAAATGCTGATGGAAATGATGTCAGCGTTTATGTTTCCTATATTCTGCCATGTATGTACAAAGGCTTAGTTTTAATCAATTCAATGGTCCATGATCCCTAACTTATTTTGTCCAGTATATTTTTCAAAATAGCAGGCTTTGCCATCTCACCTTTGATGAAAGCAAAAACATGCATTCGGTTTCGGAAGGTGCCATGACGGAATAGCTGCCACGGCCAATCAGAAGCAACACGCGTCACAAAATGATAATTCGTAGTTGTATTGTAAAACGATCAGTTGTATATTTCTCAGCCGTAGTAGAATAGAATTGAAGTTCTTGTTTATATGGATAATTCAGGATAAGATCCGATGTCTCGAAATGTTGTTTGCAATTTAAAAGCCTCGGCTAACTCCTCAGCTTTTATATTTAACCCAAAAAAATCGAGATCTTGGAGATAATTCTGCAACATCCACGAAATAGCATAATACTCTTAAAATAACCATGGAGGTCAAGATTTTATTCATGGAAAATCAAATCGCGATAACGAAAACCCAGACTGTATTCCGAATAACCCATTTTCTATATTCAATCTCAAAAAAAAAACCAAAATATTCCAATCATCAAAAACCATATTGTGAAAACCAGTGTAACACACAATAATCATGGAAATACGTATTGTAATCATGAAGTTCCAGATTGTAATAATGAAAGACCATTGTTATAATAAAAGTCTCTTTTGTAATCATGAAAAACCATTCTTTGCTAATGAAAATCCATATTATAACCATGGAACACTAGAATGTAACCAGTGTCGTCATTGAAAAACATTCTGTAATGATAAAAATTCATTTTGTTGTCATGAAAATCCATACTGTAATCATGACACCCAGAATGAATTATGGAAAGATCAGTGTTATAATAAAAGCCCATTTTGTAATCATAAAAACCTATATCGTTTTCATGAAAACTTAGTAGAATTATGAAAACTCATATGATTCTAAATGAAAATCCATAGTTAAGACATATGATTATGAAAGACCAAGTTGTAATCATAAAAACCCAAATTATTGTCAGGAAAACCCACATAAATTAGTGCTGAAGGTTCTTAATACATAGCTGCATAATAATGCATGATATATGGCATACTGAATTAGAGATAAAAAACTCGTCATCGGACGCGGAAACGACAATGATTCGTACCAACTATTTTTCGTGAGTCTATGTTACCATGGTATTTGTTGTACCATGGTACCCATGATATTTCCCCTTTACATTAGGGTTTTTTATGTCCTAGGTTGGATGGCAGGTCCGGTGGTCGCCGGTAAAATCATTGATACTTGCTGCAAACTCTGGAGTTCCAGTTGTTATGGACAGGGCGCATGCGCATTATATGATATAGAAGACTTCCGGTTTAAAAAGAGCCTTGTTGAACTGCTTGGTAAATGTGTACTTCTTATGTTTTATGGGATTTGCATTTGGATTTCTAGAAATAGGACCGACTGGAGCATTGATGAAGAGCAGGAAAAGGACAACCGGGAGAAAGATGAGCTGATGCTGGAGACAGGCGACGTGAATTTGCGGAACGACGAAAAATAAAGAAACAGTGACCGTGACTCCCAGTAAAAACGAAAACTTTTTAGAATGAAATCTACAATTTTGGGGTTTTCTAATTTAAAGATCAATGTCATTTCAGTTTATCTGCTGCTAATGAATTACCTCCGTATTACATTATGAGTGGAATCAGAACGGTATATTATAAATTGACGAATGCGACGTCATGCAAAGAATCTGTTTTTATCACAATGTTTAGAATATTTTGTCGAATTCTCATAGATGGATTTATGGTATAGACTTGGTGTATACAATGTCGTTAGGCAATGAATATATAGATTAATAGTGCATTTGATCATTCCGACGGTATTGGGATTGGTCTGCTGGTTTAGTCGTATGCTTGTATAGTCGTCTGCTGGTATAGACCATTTGTCTGCACGTACTCAGATCGCTGTAATTGGTAGAAGAGTATACGTTTTTAGAATTTTTGTCCCGTCTCCTGAATTGTATATTTTATGAAAATGAAATATATTTAGTCAGATATAACTTTGCAATTTTTAACATAGATAGTCTACATATATTTTTTGCCTGGAATATTTTCCCCAAATCATAAAACTTTTTTCTGCAGTATTAACGTATATGAAAAGGTTATGACAACGAAAAGTACTCAGTCTTGTATTCCTATAGAAATACAAATTAGAGAGATGTACAAACACGGACTCCTGGACATACCAGAGGTGGCGTAAGCATCACCTGTCGATCGCTCACACCCGCCGTGTGTCCTATATCTTGATCAGGTAAATCGTAGTGAGAATCAGTGTGCCAAGAACCCATGAATATGAAAGTATCAACAAATTCTGCTAAAAGCTTGTTATGTTGTCTGTTAGTGTTTGATAGAATGGATTTTGGTGTCATGTTGTCTCTACACTTTGGACGATGCGCATGCTCTGTCTTGTTGTCTTTAAGTTTTTGATAAAGTCCATGCTGTTGTCATCTTTCCTTTAGACTTTGGACAGAGTGCACGTTGTCATGTTCTTTTGACAATTTTGACTGCATTCTGACTGCAATATCAGACTCTTTAGAGGACAATAGTAAATTCATCTAGGTAATATACTCTGCAAAAAAAGAAACGCATAATGGATTTTTTAAGATTTTAGTAGATGTAATTTGGATTATGATTTTACAATAAAAAATGTAGATATTCACTAGAATTGTTTCAATTGAAAAAAAATACAGTCCAAACCTTAGATATTGGTGAAAAAAAAGTCAGATCATCACAGTTAAGAACACTTCCTGTCACGTTTAAGTTAGTACCGTGTATGACCACCTCGAGCTGACAACACAGTTCTGCATCTCCTTGGCATAGAGTCAATCAATGTTCTTACGTTATTGCGTGGAATTGTTCGCCATTCCTGTTGTAACATTTGACGGAGCTGATCGAGGGTCTGAGGCGGAGGTTGGCGCAGGCGCACACGTTTATCCAGTTGGTCCCATAAGTGTTCAATCGGATTCAAATCCGGTGAGTTGGAAGGCCATGGTAGCACATTAATGTTGTTCTGCTGAAGGTAGTCAATTGTTAAGCGGGCTGTGTGAGGCCTAGCATTGTCATGTTGGAATAACTCCCTCTGTCGGTCAATTACGCGCATAAGGTGAGGTTGGAGAATTTCGTCTCTGTACCTTTGAGCCGTTAAATTGCCCGGGACATGTACCAGTTCTGTTTTACGGTCATTAGAGATCGCCGCCCACATCATGACGCTACCTCCACCGAAGCTATCCACTTCTTGGACACACGAGGAAGAGAAACGTTCATTCCTGCGCCGGTATACACGGATTCTTCCATCACGTTTCTGTAGCAGAAAACGGGACTCATCGCTGAACCAGATTCTACGCCAGTTGCGGAATGTCCAGCCCCTCAATCTGTTGCACCATCGGACTCTTTCTCGTCTGTGTAACGGTGTCAAAACTGCTCCAAAATACGGTCTTCTGGGTCTAATGCCATATTGTCGAAGTCGGTTGCGGACTGTCTGCGAGCTGATTCTTCTCAATCCAGGTATTCCGACTGCAGTAGCTGTTGCAGCAACGGTTCGATTCCGTAGATGAAAGACCCGGATGTAGCGATTTTGTCCAGGAGTCGTAATGCGAGGTCGCCCACTCCTCGGTCGGTCATTAGTAGAGCCAGTCTGCTGGAATCTGTTCCACAGCCGAGAAATTGTGCTCTGATTTACGTTTTCAGTTCGTGGAATCTCACTTTGGGATACTCCGGCCTGGAGACGGCCAATGACGATATTTCGAGTAGCAGGGTCCAACCTTGGCATGGCAGCATTTTAACGTTATGATGAATTCAAGCTTCAAACTTCGTCCTTTTATACGCTTTAATGTAGTGGTTGAATTAAGCACAAAGTTCTCGTGAAAAACGTAAGCCAAATTCCATGGCGATAGAGGTGATGTGCAATTTTAGAGAGTCGCCGAGCTAATTTGGCAGAGAGCCAAATCAAATGAACAGACCTTTAAAGTTTCATACTTACCTGTAAAAAATCAATTACTCAATTGACCATTTCAGTTTACCTGGTAAAATACATAATTTGCATTTTTAAAATTTCAAAAGGGCTATGCGTTTCTTTTTTTGCAGAGTATATATGTGGGATGACAGGAAGAATAAGTTAAGCTGAATTACATAAGCATAAACCTTTTAACAATCTACATATGGCCGAGACATATCCCTCAGAATTCAGCAAGTGCTTGTCAAGAAAGCGACGAGTTACGAACAACACAAAAACATTTACATCATGAATTTCTGTTTTTATTCAAATCAAATTTGCAAGTAGACAAATTCTTATTTCTTTTGTCTTGAGTTATTTTATTCAGTGCTTCAAATAAATGGAGGGAAACACACACACACACACACACACACACACACACACACACACACATATATATATATATATATATATATATATATATATATATATATTCTTTCTGGATGCATGCAAAATTAATAGAGGGGCAAACACGAACTCCTAGACGTATCAGATCTAGAAGTTGGATTATGTGCCTGGGAGTAAGC